>CM042176.1:20267472-20284796 GCA_023376005.1 Doryteuthis pealeii | reverse complement strand
CAAAAGGATAAAGTAATAATAATAATAATAATATATAATAATAATAATAATAATAATTATTATTATTATTATTATGGTAATTTTGGTGTGTGCAAGTAAACTTAGGCAAGTGTAATAGTTGCTGCATTTAGTTAATAACACTGTTTGAACTCTTCTCGGTCCATTTTTATCGGACGGTAATCATTACATCATCATATCGCGCATGCAGCAGGTATCCATGACAATCTTTCGCCAACCTTCCCTATCATTCATTACACTTGGGAGCTCCTCTGCGAAGCAGCCAGCGTCTTCACATAACTGGTCAATGTAGGTCCTTGCTGGGCGCCCCACACTTGCATGTCCATGTGTTGGCTTCCACAGGAGAACATCGCTTATGAGTTCATCCTTGCTTCTCCAGCAGTGTCCTGCATGCCTTGTCCGTCTCACTCGGATAGTTTGTGAGATGGGGCAGGTGACCGTTACAGCGGTTTCCTTGTGGGGTGCTGTTTCCACGACTATTCAAGACTACACGCAGCATTCTTGTGCAGCTCACATCTAGCTTATTCTCAAGACGCTTGTTAGGGTCTAGGTGTGCAGCCAATATGCAGCACCGACACAACACAAGCCTGGAAGAACTGTCGCTTCAGCTGTCAGGGAGATCGGACCTCCATATGACTGATAAACTATTTGTGCCCGACCATGCCTTTGCTATCCGTTATTGGAGAGATATTACCAATGTTTATCAAAATTGCTTGCTTCGGTATTAAATGGCCTAAAAAAGGATATTATTGCGTAAAACCAACCAACCAACCAACCAACCGAACCTATGAAACGGGTCATGGTGGAGTGGTTGGTAAATTCACGCACGGTCATTCATTAAAGTACTGAATAGGCTCATTCAGCTTTGTTTCGGTGATCAAACGGGAACGGGCGTTCTGCATGATTGACCGGAAGTTCTTTTTCTGCATGACTTGGCCGGAAGTCGTTTTACCTGCCTGGTTGAACTTTCTGGGCTCATTAGGTTTCTCTGTGGAACGATTACAAAACTGATCCATTTTCCGTCATCAAGATATATTTCTCTGAAATTTTCGAAGGTAAATATTCTAGGTAAAATAGGATATTAGGTTTATAAATTAAGTAAGTCATCGGGGTGGCCTAATGTCGGTATCAGCCAATCAGCGAGGGAGTCTATCTCCTTTTTCACTGGCGCTAGACGAAGGAGATTGTTTTTGCGTCTGAGATGGAGTGCCACACCTACCATCAGCTCCTTACTTTACCGAACAGATCCCCGTACTACTCATACGCTGAGTTGGCGAGGGCCGGTATCGAACTAGGAACCTTGTGATTTCTATCCGAACGCTCTATCGACTAAGCTAACCCAGTCCTACTAGGTTTATAAGTTCTGATAGGGGGCAAGTGGCCGTACAGCTGCTTCCCCGTGGGTTGTTTTTTCTGCTTCAATCGAACATAATGAAAAGATGAACAGAGAAAAAGAGAGAGAGAGAGAGAGAGAGAGAGAGAGAGAGAGAGAGAGATTTAAATCAAGATAATGACACTTTTACATATTGAATTAACGCAATAGTCTTAAGTAAACATGCCAAGGTTGTCATAATTACATTATCATACTGTAGTATATCCCCAGGTCCTGCTAGTAATATATATATATATTATATAATATATATATATATATAAAGATGTCCAATTTAGTTTTAAGACACAAATGTACCAGCAAATCGACGGTATTGCTATGGGGAGTCCCTAGGCACGAACCTGGCTAACATTATTATATATATAATATATATATAATATATATATTATATATATATATATATATTACAACGTTCAAATTCAACGTTTCAACGTTAAATTCAATGCTTCAATTTGAGGTCTGAAGATATATATATATATATATTATATATATATATATATATATATATATATATATATATATATATATATATATATATCTTAGAAAGGAAGGAAGAATCAACACAGTAATTCCATAATAAATTTTTCGACCAAAATTGGGGCCTATATAAATCCAAGTTGATTTAAACCGGCTCCCAAATTTTCGTCTCATCAGATGGGTCTCAATTCACTTACCCATCTGATGAGACGGAAATTTGGGGAGCCGGTTTAAATCAACTTGGATTTATATAGGCCCAATTTTGGTCGAAATAAATTTATTATGGGATTACTGTATTGAGTTTTTCTTCCTTTATGATAAATATTGCTCTGTATATAATCTAAAAGGTTATTTTACATTGAGCTCTCTTCAGTGATTTAAAGATTCGCTGTATTTATACATACTGGATCATCAATATTAGTACAGTGGATCTTAGAAATCACATATAGAATCATCCTTACTACCAAGTTTTGGTAAATCTCTTATGTATATATATATATTATATATAATATTATATGTGGTGGGAGAAATAAGAGAAATTAATCCAACAATATGTGGAGAAAGGTAGACAAAAACGGGATATTGTACAAGATGGATGTTCATTGTCGGTGACCTACAATAAACATCATCTTGTACAACACACCGTGTTTGTCTACCTTTCTCCACACACCACACACACACACACACACACACACTATATATATATATATTATAATATATCTTCAGAGCTCGAATTGAAAAGTCCCGATTAATTAGCGTGTCTTACCAACTGCGACGTTCGTGATAAGAGCAATGGTTGTAATGAGACGGACTTCCGTCATACGAACTGGACAAAAACCGGCCCTTTTGATCTTTCGTTTTCCATGGTTGCCATTGCAAGAGATAAAATGACTTTCTAACTGAAGGTAATTGTAGATGGACACGCGACATTTTAAGTCCAATAACCTCAAACCCTAACGTAAAAATGACACACCCTATCGTAAAATGACACACCCTATCGTAAAATGACACACTGTTGTAACCTAACAAAGGTTACTAAATGAGAAATAAGCAAAACGTAAGTTGGAAATGAAATGGGATCTTTATAACATTAACAAAATACAATACTCGCCAACGGCCTGAAGAAGGCAAACCACTGCTAGTGGTATAGTTATTTACTAAGGTTAGCTTAGATGTGGCAGAAGGTCTGAAGTATGTAGCGCCCAAAGAGAATCGAACTCATTAACAATGCTCTGCGCATCTAGCTTGCTAACCATTACACCACATTAGGTGCCTTACTACTAGTGCCATAAGACTACTCAGTAAGCATAATACACCCGTATTCATGAGGATTGGAACATACCCATTAATGTTCATAGGTAGTGTATATAACACATTGTAAAAATCATTTCCAATGCATTTTTATAGTAAAAATCATTTCCTATGCATTTTTATAGTAATAATCATTTTCAATACATTTTCATAGTGAAAATCATTTCCAATGCATTTTCACATTAGAAATAATTTCCAATGTATTTTCATAGTAAAAATCATTTCCAGTGCATTTTTATAGTAAAAACCATTTCCAATGCATTTTCATTGTAAAAATCATTATCCAATGCATTTTCATAGTAAAAACCATTTCCAATGCATTTTCATTGTAAAAATCATTTCTAATGTATTTTCATAGTAAAAATCATTACCAATGCATTTTCATAGTAAAAATCATTTCCAATACCTTTTTATAGTAAAAATCATTTCCAATGCATTTCATTGTAAAAATCATTTCTAATGCATTTTCATAGTAAAAATCATTTCCAATGCATTTTTATATTAAAAATCATTTCCAATGCATTTTTTATAGTAAAAATTATTTCCAATGCATTTCTATAGTATTATATAGTTCACATGAAGAAAGGTAAACCACTACTAGTGGTATAAGACTACTCTGTCAGTATAATACTTCCGTATTTATGAGGATTGGGACATACCCATTAATGTTCACCGGTAAGGTATATAACACACAGCCTATCGTAAAATAACACACTTAGAAATAATTGAAATAGATTTTTAATCGGCTTTCATTTATTTATGATTTTATACTTCCCTGGCCTTCGGGTCCTGTGTCCAGTGGTTTCGGCCATTGGACCGGTAACATATTTAGTCATCCCACCTGGCAACACATGCCCCCTTGATTTAATGGGACGGGAATGGGTTTATTGCCCAGTGCCTTAGGTGCCTCAAAAGAGGAATGCCGAAGGGATACACGCAATTTTTAAACACTGGCCACGTATGATCTTCGGTTTGTGTGTGGCTCCCCACTATAATGAACTGTTTTCAACTGACACGGTGAGATATCAGTAAATAACTTATTTTAAAATCTTTGATTTAAATCTCTCTCTCTCTCTTCCTCTCCCTCTCTATCTCTCTCTCACTCTCTCTCTATCTCTCTCTCTATCTCTCTCTCTCACTCTCTCACTCTCTATCTCTCTCTCACTCACTCTCTATCTCTCTCTCACTCACTCTCTCTCTCTCTCCCTCTCTCTCTCTCACTCTCTATCTCTCTCTCACTATCTCTCTCTCTCTCTATCTCTCACTCTCTATCTCTCTCACTATCTCTCTCTCTCTCTCACACTCTCTCTCTCTCTCTCACTCTCTCTTCTCTCTCTCTCTATCTCTCCATCTATCTCTCTATCTCTATCTCTCTCTCTTCTCTTCTCTCTCTCTCTCTCTCTGTCTCCATGCGACCCTTTTTTTCTTCTTTCATTATTGTTTGATTAAAATTGCAAATCGTCGTCAAAATAAAAACGGAAAAGTTTGGCTTGAGCATAGATTTAATGAATTTAATTATTACTAAGGACACGATTTATGTTATTTTTAATTGAAATTTTAACCGTTAGTTTTGTTTAAGGAAAAAAATAGATAAAATAAAACAGATGAATAATAAGACTAGTCAGAATTAATAAACATGTACAAACAGAAAAAGTACTTTCTATTTCAATATTACAGGCGACGCGTGCTTTTCTTAAGTATGGATGATCAAAAGTGTAATAATCCGTGTTTTTTTATGTTAATAAATTCTCGGAAAATATTTATTTCCCTTAGAAATTAGTTCTCTTGCGGCCCTCTGTAGGAAAATAACGTCCAATTAAAAAAAGGGTAAAAACACAACTAACGGTTAAAATTTAAGTAAAACATAACATAAATCGTGTCCTTAGTAATAATTAAATTCATTAAAATCGATACCCAAGCCAAATTTTTCCGTTTTGATTCTGACGACGATTTGCAATTTTAACCCAACTGGCATAGTGAGATATCAGTATATAACTTCATTCATGATTTTTGTTTTTACGATTATCTTTTTCTTTGTTGTTTTTACCTAATAGTATCCTATATGGTCTTATGTTATGAGAGGATATTTTCCGCTTTCTTTTCTCCTCATCATATGGTACACCCTTAGTATAGCCGACCTTATTACATATCGACGTATGTATGTTATGGTACGAGAGGCACCAGTGGTTGTGTCCCTTATATTTAATCTTATCTTTATCTGTTTGTTTGTTTGGTTGGTTGGTTTTACGGCATATCAACCACAGTGGGTCATATAATGCCGGCACATTTTTTGAAAAATTCATAGTTTTTGAAGAAAATTAAAAAAAAATCAAAACCTGATACGAAACAATGTGTCTTTGGATGACACTCACACACACAGACACACACACACAGAACACGCACACACACGCACACACACACACACACACACACACACACACACATATATATATATATTATATATATATATATATATATATATATATATATATATATATATTGCTGATTTTGTTATTAGATCATTTGAGTTTCTTACTTAAAAGTTTGTTATGCATGTTTATGTTGCTGATTGTGTTATTTTTTAATTAACAAACTCAAATGATATAATAAACAAAATCAGCAACATATATATATATATATATATTAATATATATATTATATATATACATAATTTAATATCCAAGCGTGTTGGTAAATCCTTGCGGTGAGAAAAAACCCAGCAAATAGTTTGATTGTAAAAATATACTACCAAACATCAACCGGGAGAAAAAAAGTTTTGAAAAAAGAAAAGACCAAGATAGTCGTACCAACAAAAAATACTTTTGGATAGTATTGGCCAAAAGAAAAAACAATTTATATGTATATATATGTATATAAGATATATATATATATAATTCATATACCGCTAGGAGAATAGCTAATAAGTAAAAAGTGCTCAATACCTAAGTAGAGCAATAAAAAAGATAAATCTAATGAGTTAGACGAAATCTACTATTAGTTTCGCTTAATGCTCTTCAGGGCTACATTGACAGCCCTGACTCATTAGATTTATCTTTATACATATATATATATATATATATATACACACACACACACACAACACACACACACACAACACATTATATATATATATATATATATATATATATATATATATATATATATACTCTTTTGAGAATCGCATTTGTGAGAAACTCAGTTATCATGTGCCATTTACGTATACACGCTATCCTAACTTACGCATATTTTAGTATACATATATAAGTCTATGTATACATCTATCTATTATAATATATATACTTGGAGGTATTGAGACAAAGAAGGCGATAGAAAAACAAAACACAATGCAGGAGGAGATCAAGGATATATATAATATATATAAATATATATTATTATATTATATATATATATATAATTATATATATATGGGTATATTTGTAGACGTGCACCATATTAAATTCAGTTAAGTAAAGGTATCCACACCCACGAACCTCCAAACACACATGCCTTTATAACGAATGTATATTTTTTCCCTTTAAATTTGTTCGAAAATAATTATTTCGAAGGTCGATTAAAACGCCCCATGCCCACACCCGTAAATCACGCCGAAAATTAAGAAAGAAAGAAACCTTTTAATTCTTTTTTATTTCTTTAGAGTTCAATACATTTCTCTTGATAATAAAATTTGTTTTAATTTTTTCTCTTTTCTCGTAGCGACCTGTCTGGATGTTAATCGACCAACGAGACACACACCCTCACCTTCCAAACTTTCTTTCCATCTATTCTGTATCTCTCTCTCTCTCTACCTCTCTCTCCCTCTCTCACACACACAAACACACACACACACACTCTACATGCACGCACACAAACATACCCTTTCTCTTTCTCTGTCTCTGTTTCTCTGTCTCTCTATCTGTTTTCTGTCTCTGTCTCTGTCTCTCTTTCACACACATTTATCTCTCTGTCTCTCTGTCCCCCCCCTCCTCTCTCTCACACACACACACATGCACACTCTTACATGCACGCACACACATACTCTTTCTCTTTCTCTATCTCTGTATCTGTCTCTCTGTTTCTCTATCTCTGTCTGTCTCTCTGTCTCTCTATCTGTCTCTCTCTCTGTCTCTCTCTCTCTCTCTCTTTCACACACACACTCTGTCTCTATCTGTCTCTATCTGTCTCTCTGCCCCCATCTCTCTCTCTCTCTCACACACAATCTCTCTCTTTCTCTGTCTCTCTCTGTCTCTCTATTTCTCTCCCTATCTCTCTCTCTCTCTCTCTCTCACACTCTCTCTCTCACACATACACTCTCTTTCCCTCTGTCATACACACACACACACCCTGTCTCTCACATACACACACTTTCTCTCTCACATACACACACACTCCCTCCTCTCACTCTCAACACACACACACACACACTCTCTCTCTCTCTCTCTGTCTACCTTTCTTTCTCCGTCTCTGTCTTCTAATTTCTCCCCTCTCTCTCTCTCTCTCCCTCTCTCTTTCTGCTTAATTTTTATTTGATTTTTCCAAATCAAAGACTTTTACCAGCCAAGAATCTTCATCTTTTTTTGTGTTTTTGTTTTTCTGACAAACTTTCTAAAATTCAGCTTCAAGTGGGCAGAATTAATTCCATCCGTTTTCATTTTGGTAAGCCTGTTAAATCGAATGAAAAAAAATAATTTCAAGAGATTATGAACGTTATTTAAATTGTTTTTTTCTTTGGCTCAAAGTCAGGAATTCTTCACCGATGAAACCAAAATTGACTGCCATAATTAAAGGAATGGAAAATTTCAGACAAGCACCTTAACAATCTTCAGGTTTTTTTTAATGTTTTAATTGGCCAATACCTGCTCCTGTTATTGGTCAAGTCCATAAATATAAGTGGAGTAATGGTTAAAAAGTTAGATTTGCACATCATTGTTAGTGAGTTCGATTCTCATTAAGCGCCCCTTACTTCTGGCCTTGTGCCAGATCTAAGCTAAGCTTATTAAACAATCTTCATATTTCGGCGGGAAAAAGGGTAAAAATGAAAATCCTGTCTGTGTAATTAGGTTTTTTTGGGGGGGGGGGGGTTAGCGCCACAATGAAACATCAAAAACAAAAAGAACAACAAAAATTATCTTGGATTTTCGGTTGAAAAAAATGAATAATCCGAATTTAGACCAGAATGACAGACATAGTTTTAATTAATAAAAATAAAAGTGCTCGTTTATCGACACAGGAAGATTTTTCATGTTTGTGCAGATCACACATTAATAGGAAAGGGGAATAAATGGAAATATCTGGACCATGACCTGGAACGGAAAATCTTTTGGAAGTATGAAACTGACAGTAATGCCAATCATACTTGGAGCACATGGAGCAATTTCAAAGAACATAGAGAAGAGACTAGATACCTGAGAAATAATTGAGGCCGTCTAGACCACAGCACTGTTGAGTTCAACTGGAAAGTTTAATTGGATTTATTGAGTATTTAGTCTCTGTAGTAGAAAGTCCAGTAGTAATCCTTGTAGTCCTAGGTAGGACAATAGCGTACTTGGAGCAGAGAATCCAGTCATCGTCCGTCTGCAAATGTCTTTAGGACAATTTATTAACGACTTTAAACGACCACACGGAAATAATAAAAACAATAATAATATTTTGTTCATCAATTAATATCAATTAGCGAAATAAATATGAAAAAGAAAGTCCCGTTTTTTTCATACTTTATCTTCTACTAGCAAAAAACAAAAACAAAAGACCAAAAAAACAAAAAACAAAAATGTAATTTATGAGGAAGTGCGTCCCGGTCTCCTGCCTCAAAAATTGCTACCCGGTGACTACTAAAATAACGACCCAGCTCAGTCTATTCAAAACTATCCATCTTCATATCTATCTATCTCAATTTGTTCATATTTATCTATATTACTTTAAATACTAAGATTTGTTTTATTCATGTTTGTTTAATGTCTTGTTTTAGTTTAAATAAACAAGAATTACGACAAAAAAGAAGCCCCCCCCCCAAATACATTTACTTGTCGAAAATATCTATCTGTCTCCATTTGTTCATATCTATCTATATTATTTTGTTTGTTTATCTATCTATCTATCTATCTCAGTCTATTCCAAACTATATATCCATCTTCATATCTAAACAAGAATTACGACAAATTACGATAAATAAACAAGAATTACGACGAGCTGGGGTCATTATTTTGATAGTCACCGGGTAGCAATTTTTGTGGCAGGAGACCGGGACGCACTTCCTCATAAATTAACACCCCCCCCAAAAAAAAAAAATGTGCCTTCCGGGCACAAGTACTAAAGTTTTAATATAATTAAATATTATATTGAATTCAAAAGAGTAATCAAATTAAATACGAACACAAAAAAAGATTACACTTATTTTTACTAATCTAATTGATTTCATTATAAAATTACTTTTTGAACTCAGCGTTGTTATTTTAAGGGAATTGAGATTATAAACTTATCAAGTAAATACAAGTAAAAAAAGCCAATAAGATATTAGGATTAATACGGAGGTCATATGAGTACATGGATGAAGAAATGCTGAAAAATTTGTTCACTGCATTGGGAAGACCTCATTTGGAGTTTGCTAATGTGGTTTGGAGCCCAAGACTCATCAAGGACACAAAACTCATTGAGGGAGTCCAGAGGAGACCTACTAAATTAGTGAATAATTTAAAATCCATTTCGTATGAAGAAAGACTTAGGAACATTGACCTACCAAGTCTGGTTTTCCGACGTACAAGAGGGGATATGATTGAAGCCTACAAATACACGCATGGTTTTTATTCAACGAACTCTGACCTACTAAACATTGCTCAAATATCTATACAAGGGGACATAAATTAAAACTCCTTAAAAAATCTTGTAAAGCAAACGCAAGACAAAATTATTTTAGCTACAGAGTGGTGAATACATGGAATAAACTACCTTCATCAGTAGTGAATGCTCCATCTCTAAACTCCTTCAAGGCAAAGTTGGATAATCTGTGGAATGATATTAAATATTCTGTGGATTTAACATGAATATATATAAGGAACAGCTGACAGGTCTCAGACCTAATATACTAGCTGAAAAAGATATTATTATAAGTCCTATACTGAAATAAACTGAAAATTAATATTCGTTGCTAATTTTGCCGAGTATTTAACGATATTTCTATTTCAGAGTAACAATAAAGAAAAAAATTAAAACAGTCCACTTTTGCAGTTCTGTGACCAAAAAATTATATAACTGAATCACTAGACAACAACTATAAATCTATACAACATTAATTAATGCTGTGGTTTACTTTTTAAAACTTCTAAATGAATTAACGTATTAAGTTTTGTTTTCCTTAGAGTTTGATTTTTATTAAATTATTAATCCTAGTTGAGAAATTTAAAATATATACATCGTACTTCATTTCATATTCTACTAACAACATCTGTCCAGTAGACTCAGGTAAAAATTTACGCCTCTGAATTCACAGTGTACCAATGTACGAAGTAGGGGTCTGATAAGAATACAAAAAGGCTTTTGATACACTCTACTAATTTCTTTTATATAATTTATTATTAATTGATAATTAATATTGTATTATAGTCTGTATATATATATATATATATTATATATTATATATATTATATATATATATATATATTATATTGAATTTACGCTCCTAAATTCACAGTCTACCAATGTACATGTACGGAGTAGGGGTCTGTTAAAAATACAAAAAGGCCTTTGATAAAACTAGTATTTTTTTTCTATTAATTCATTGTTAATTGATAATTAATTTTATAATTATAGTCTTTATATATATAATATATATATATATATATTATATATATATATATATATACACACATATGTGTGTTGTGTGTGTGTGTGTGTGTGTGTGTGTTTTATACATACATAAATTTGCGCCCCTGAATTCACAGTTTAAAAAAAAAATGAGTACCCATCAAGAATGAATAAAAGAAAATGTCTTTGGTATAACATAACCCAACAAGGGATGACACCCGTAAAAACCAACGAACCAACCAACCAACGAACCAACGAATAAACCAACCGACCAGCCAACCAAGCTTCGCCAAAGAGCGAACATACAGATGAGATATACATTTTGTTCATGAATTTTGCGGCGACCCTTTAGGATTTTCAGCATGCAAAGTCCTTTAGATCAGGGTTTTTTCAACGGGGACCATATGCCCTTGTTGAGGGCCATGAAATAAGTGGGGTGGGGCTGGTTAGAGACAGAAAGATGCCAGATTTCAAAACATGGGGGTTGATAAGGAGACAAGAGGGAATGTATGGAGTAGGGGTCTGTTAAAAATACAAAATTGCTTTTGTTACACTCTACTAATTTCTTTTTCTATTAATTTATTGTTAATTGATAATTAATGTTGTAATCACCGTCTTTATATATACTAGCAAATATATGCACCCTCCGGGTGCAAGTATTTAAGTTTTAATATAATAAAATATCATGTTAAATTAGAAAGGCTAATGAAACTGAATAAGAATTCAGATAAAAATATTTGGAACAGAGGGGGTATAATAGGAAAATAGAACAACTTTGAAACTAACTGTTCCACCATTTTCCCATACTCCCCCTTTCAGTGGTAAATTTCCCTAATTTAACTATTTAGTTAAAATAGGAAGAAAAGAATAAAATTACAATATTTCTTTATGTTAATAGATTTCTGTTAAGATTTATCACCGAGATTTTTGCTCATATTTATTAAGATAAAACCAAACAATTAGAAATCAATAATACTAAGCATATATTATCAAAATCAATTTTTTAAGATCAATATGCAATTAGCCTTCCCATTCACACTGTAAACCGCATATTTCGTTGAATATATAAATATAATTGCATATTATTAGTATGTAGATATTGTTAACAGTCTTAATGATGTAAAACAATTTTACTAATCATTGAGGTTTAAATAAAAAATAAAATCATGGAGAATGTGATGTAAATAACAAAGGGAATTGTGACTTGTATAGTAATAAGTTTCGGTTACAGACAGACAAACCCACAATCTCCATTATAATAAGATATATATATATATATATATATATATATATATGAATTTACGCTCCTAAATTCACAGTCTACCAATGTACGGAGTATAGGGTCTGTTAAAAATACAAAAAAGGCTTTTGATACACCCTAGTAATTTCTTTTCTATTAATTCATTGTTAATTGATAATTAATTTTGTAATTATAGTCTTTATATATATATATATATAATTATATATATTATATATATATATATATATATATAATTTACGCCCTTGAATTCACAGTGTACCAACGTCCGGAGTAGGAATCTGTTAAAAATACAAAAATGCTTTTGATACACTCTACTAATTTCCTTTTATATTAATTTATTACTAATTGATAATTAATTTTGTAATTATATATATATATATATATATATATATATATATATATATATATATATATATATACATTTCTTTCATCATTTGGGAGATAATATATTCGGTTCGCCAATTCCTGTTGACTGCTGACAAAGAGACGCCCTTTTTTTATGTTGTTTTTATAAGGTTTCTTTCGGTGTCACGCTAAAAACCAAATGTCTCTAGACCGTGACAGTCGCGCCGTCTTTTCTACTAAACGTGACGCCAGTACGCTTCCAGTTATTGATCTCATTCTATTCTTTTTTTTTTTTAAATTCTTCTTCTTTATTTTATTTGTCTTTTGGCGGGCTAATCAGACCATGTATAGCGGCACCATTCTTCGGGAGACTGTGACAAATTAGGCGAACAGATAATCAAACAATAAAACAAACAAAAAAAGAAAACCAACCACTTGAGTTCTCAAAGTGGATTTTAAACAATTTTTATTTAATTTCCCAACCCCTCCACACGAGTAAATAAAGTAAAGTCGTCGGGGTGGCCTATTGTGACAAATTAGGCGAACAGACAAACAAACAATAAAACAAAAACAAAAGAATGAGAACCAACAACTGAAATTCTCAAAACCGTTTTCAAACCATTTTTATTTAATTTCCCAACCCCTCCACACGAGTAAGTAAAGTCGTCGGGTGGCCTATTGTGACAAATTAGGCGAACAAACAAACAATAAAAAAACAAAAAAAACAAAACAAAACTAACCACTGGAGTTCTCAAAACGGTTTCAAACCGATTTTATTTAATTTGACAAACCCCCACCCGAGTAAGTAAAGTCGTCGGAGTGGCCTATTGTGACAAATTAGGCAAACACAAACAAACGATAAAACAAACATAAAAAAGATAACCCGCTACTGGAGTTTTCAAAATGGGTTTCATACCAGCTATCTATTAATAATGGAGATTCGCTTCCGGTTTTTGTCTGTAACAAAAACTGCGTCATTGCTTACGTCACATAATCCAAAATAATCCAAAACATAATCCAACGTCATAACATAGAATAAATATACTCAAAATGTGAGCATGCAACGTTAGACAATCCTTATTGTTTCAATAAATAGATGCCCGGCGTTATATATTTATATATAGATTGTTTTATTCTAATATAATATTTAAAGTTATCGGAACTGTTTCCATTTCAAATTGTCTTTCTTTCTTTCTTTCTTTCTTTTTTTTTACTCCTTTAATAAATTTGACGATTTTACATACTTATACACTCTATGACATTGAATTTTCAGCTCCCATCCCTTCAGGCAATATCTTTCAAAAATTATTTTTACATTTATTTTGCTAGTTTATTTAATTTCCCAATCCCTTCACCCGAGTAAGGTAAGTAAAGTAAAGTCGTTGGGGTGGCCTATTGTGACAAATTAGACAAACAGACAAACAAACCATAATAGTAAAAAAAGAAAAAAAAAAAGAAAAAAAAACAACCAAGAACTGGAGTTTTCAAAATGGGTTTCAAACCATTTATATTTGCCCCCCCCCGCATGATTGTGATGAGACAAAATAGTGGAGACCAGCCAAAACCAAAGTTCAATAAAATCAACACCCTATTTTTGTCTGAAAGAGGGGGTCAAAAAACTACCCCCGCCTCATTTTCCACAAGAAAAGTCAAAATAAAAATATAATCGGTAATTTATGAGGAAGTGCGTCCCGGTCTCCTGCCTCAGAAATTGCTACCCGGTGACTATTAAAATAACGTGCCCAGCTATGTCGTGTCGGCGGTGTTACTTGAAAGAAAACAACCAACTTAGGGCGTTAAATGTATTTTAGAGGGGGGGGGGCTTCTCTTTTTTGATATGAACAAATGGAGATGGGTGGATATATATATATATATATAAACAAAGTAAAAAATGAACAAATTGAGGTAGATAGATAAAGAAAGATAGATATCCATCTTCATATCTAAACAAGAATTACGACAAATTTCTATAGATAAATTTCTAAACAAATTACGATAAATAAATAAGAATTACGACAAAAAAGAGAACCCCCCCTCTAAAATACATTTAACGCCCTAAGTTGGTTGTTTTCTTTCAAGTAACACCACCGAGACGACATAGCTGGGGACGTTATTTTGATAGTCACCGGGTAGCAATTACTGAGGCAGGAGACCGGGACGCACTTCCTCATAAATTACCATATAATCTATTGGGCGCCCTATACTTCTGGTCTTTGCAATATCTAAGCTAAGCTTAGTAAATAACTATATGAAAATGACTTGGGCATCTCATTTTTACACTGTTGACCATCCATAGCAACAAAAAATGTATCGCTAGTGCGCTTCTATAAATTTTCGCCCTTGAATTTACGATATACAAGGAACAAATATACTACAACCTCAAAAACCTCCTTAAAATAAATAATTATCCTTTTTCTCACCCCTATTTCTTTCTTCTACACCAAAAAGCCAGGACTCTAAATACCCTTGTACTAGCGGACTTTTATTACGCGGGGTACTACCGCCCACTTCACACCGTCGCCAAAATCAATAAACTTAATGGTGGGTCCGGTGATGAGTAAAGGGCCGAACTCTTTTCTTTGAGTATTAAATTTCTCTTGTCTCAATCAGAGGTGGTCTGAATAACTTAAAGGGTTTGTCGGTGGTCACCCTCCTAGGATTCGGCAGGGTGTTCGACCTCAAAAAGATCAGATAAGCATGTTTATTGGTCGGTAACTTTCTTCTTAGAATCCTTTGATACTACTGATATCATCAAATCATAAATTCACTGGACGCTGTGTGGCCGTCTCAGTTTGAAAACCAGGGATGTATATTAGGGTGGCCCAAACTTAGCCGAAAATGCGTTTTTGACAAAATGAATTTAGCCCCCCCCCGAAAATAGTAAAAAAGTCGTCGGGGCGGCCTAAAGTCGGTATCAGCCAGTCAGCGAGGGAGTCTATCCTTTTTAATAGCGCTAGACCAAGGAGTCTGTTCTTGGCGTCTGAGGTGGAGCGCCACACCTAGCATCAGCTCCTTACTTTACCGCACAGATCCCTGTGCTACTCATACGCTGAGTTGGCGAGGGTGGGTATCGAACTTGGAACCTTGTGGTTTCTAGCCGCGGTAGAGCGTTCGGCTAGAAACCACAAGGTTCCTAGTTCGCTCCACCTCAGACGCCAAGAACAATTTCCTTGGTCTAGCGCTATTAAAAAGTGGATAGACTCCCTCGCAGCATGGCCGATACCGACATTAGGCCGCCCCGACGACTTTACTATAGAAAATAATTTACCAAAAATCAGGGAATTATCAGATTTTAATGAAATTTTTTAGTGTTTATTTATGAATGAATAATCTTTATAATGCATTATTTATTTTATTTCAAAACTTTCTCATTTTTTTTCAGGTCACTTAATTTTGATCTTATATTGGGGGCATAACATTTTTTGCGAGTTGGTCATTTTCTGTACTGATTACAGTATAAATAAAGAGACAAAAGACCGAAGTTATGAATAGAAAAAAAAAATTACGGTGGCTTTTCTATGAGAAAATAAGAACTGAAAATCGGAAAATAAAATGTAAAAAAATAATAAAAAAATAAATTTTAGGAGATTTCTTTTTTTACTCATTTCGATAATTATTTAATTGGCTATTATCTTATTACTTTTTAAAAAATCTAAAATAAGTTTTGCATTAAATAGATATTTATTTCTAGAATCTAAAAATATAACACTTTAAACTTAACATCAGGCTTTTCATATTTTAAATGAATTTTATATATTCATTTTTCATAGCAAAAATACTTCATTAAAGTTTTGAAATAAAATAAATGATGCATTATAACATTCATTAATTGATAAATCAATACTGAAAATGTCATTAAAATCGGATAATTCCTTGATTTTTGGTAAAATTTTTTGCAATCGCGAATGTTACATTAAATTTTTTAAAAAGCCATTTTAAACCAGCGTCTCAGATCGAAAGCGATAGAAATTGGCCGAAAAAATCGTTTTAAATATTTAAAAAAAAATTGTATATGTTATGATATTTTTCTTTTTTTAATGATGGTCATTATGTTACTACTTATCGATTTAAACAAAAGTTTGACCTTAAATAGATTTGATTAATTTTAATTCGGTTTTAAAACAAAACATCTGTTGCGAGCAGACGATTTTGAGGCCACCTTAATATATATATACATACATGTATTATGTATACACAAAAATTCGGCTGCTTTTCATTTTAAAAATTAATTAAAAATAATTAAATCGATTATTTAAGGTCAAATTTTTGTCTGTGTCGAAAAGTAGTAACATAATGAGCAGCAGTGAAAAAGTAAAAAAGCAAAATTATATCACACATGTAATTTATTTTTGATACATTTAAAACGATTTTTTCGGTCAATTTCGATCGCGTATGGCCAAACGCTGTTTAAAGATGGCGTAAAATCCGTGTTTACAAAATAAATTTAACATGGAAAAAAATACCAAAAATCAGGGAATGATCCGATTCTAATGAAATTTTCAGTATTGATTTATCAATAAATGAATTTCATAATGCATTAGTTATTTTATTTCACAACTTTAATTAGTATTTTGTTATGAAAAATTAATATATAAAATTAATTTAAAATATGAGCAGCATGATTTTAAGTTTAAAATGTCATATTATTAGATTCTAACAAAATATTGTTTTAATAACTACTTACTTTAGTATCAATCACCCATATTTTTTGGTCGAAAACTGTAT
>CM042176.1:20242472-20262472 GCA_023376005.1 Doryteuthis pealeii | reverse complement strand
CAAGTATTGAACACAATAATAATGACAGGCATTGTCAACACATGTTTGGAATCTCCCACAGATGACTGAAAAATGTTAATATTTCAATAGGAGTATCTTTATTAGAAAATCAGAACTGATATTAATTACAGAGACCATCAGGGGAAAATTCCAATAATATGTTGATGTTTCAGGTATAGTGAACGGGTGAAGAGATTAAAATCATAATATCATGAGGAAACTGTTATATACTCTACCTGAACATTAATGGGTATGTCCCAATCCTCATAAATACGGAAGTATTATACTGACTGAGTAGTCTTATACCACTAGCAATGGTTTATCTTCTTTCATGCCACTGACGAGTATTGTATTTTGTTAATGTCATAAAGATTCCATTTCATTTCCAACCTCCATTTTGGTTATTTCTCATTTAGTAACCTTTGTTAGGTTACAACACCATGAAAATGCATTGGAAAAGATTTTTACTATAAAAATGCATTGGAAAAGATTTTTACTATAAAAATGCATTGGAAATGATTTTTACTATAAAAATGCATTGGAAAAGATTTTTACTATAAAAATGCATTGGAAAAAATTTTAACAATGAAAATGCATTCGAAATGATTTTTTACTATGAAAATGGATTGAAAATGATTTTACTATGAAAATGCATTGGAAATGATTTTTACTATAAAAATGCATTGGAAATGATTTTTATTTGAAATGATTATTATGAAAATGCATTGAAAATGATTTTTACTATAAAAATGCATTGGAAATGATTTTACTATGAAAATGCATTGAAAATGCATTGATTTTTACTATAAAAATACATTGGAAATTATTTTTACTATGAAAATGCATTGGAAATGATTTTTACTATAAAAATGCATTGGAAATGATTTTTATTGCATTGGAAATGAATTGTACTATAAAAATGCATTGAAAATGATTTTTACTATAAAAATGCATTGAAAATGATTTTTACAATAAAAATACATTGAAAACGATTTTTATTATGTATTACTATACCCTACCTATGAAAATTACTGGGTATATTCCAATTCTCATAAATACTGGAGTATTATACTGACTGTAGTCTTATACCACTAGCAGTGGTCTACCTTTCTTCACGTGAACTATAATTTGTCTTCTTAGGTTGTTCTTCACAACGTGAGTTTTCTAAACGAAATCGGCCATTACATTTGATTCCAAGTCCAGCCACAAACTATGGTCTAAAAAGCTGCATCTACAGGCCAACCAGACACTGGTTGGTATAAGCCACAACGGTACACAAAGTCGGAAACCCGTGCTTGAAATTTCACAAGATATTACTAATCCGACAATGAACTGTAGTTATTTGGAGTTCACTAAGAACTTTGTCGGTCAACGTACTGAGAGGGTCATTGGTCATTATTTTGAAGTGGTCAGAAACGGAAGGAAAGGGGAAGCCGTAATAGAAAACGAACGAGAATGACGGAAGGATGAGTAGAATTAGGGTGACCAAGTCAAGTGATGCTTACTATCGTCAGTTGATTTTAAAGTATTATCTACTATAAGAATTTAGCAGATAAGCGACACCAGATAAGTTGGAAAAGTCAAATTGTCTTTCTTTCTGTTCTTGGCCGGCTAACCCACACGATTGGCGGTGGGGTTGAGGGGTGCATGTAGATCCAACCCCCACGCAGCAAAATACTCGATATTTATACCACGTACCCTACGTGTATGGGTTAAGCGGCCCTATTAATGTGGGACCACACACGTCGAGACTCATGGGTGGCGGGTGCAAATATTGCATTGATCCCCTCGGCATTCCCCCTCAGACACTGGGCAATAAACCCAACCCTGCCCCTTAAAGTCAAGTGGGCAGGTGTTGCCTGGGGGGATGGACCCCTGGGATCAACGATGTTAGCTTGTAAGGTCCAAGACCGAAGCCAATGAACTGGTTCTGAAGAATAAATACTCAGGACAATGTAAAACGAAGTAGAAATCAGACCACAAAAAAATGAAAAAAATAAAAAAATAAATAATTTATAGTGACCAATCCCAATTTGAAACAAGACCCGCTTAACCCTTTTGTGTAAACTATGCGATCGCCAACATTACGGGGCGCTACAAATTCAGTGCAAACTAAATTTCTGGGCTATTCGCAGAATTGCGTCCTGGCCTCCTGCCTTAAAAACACTAGGCGGTGATAGCTGAAAAACAACCCTCCTTACGAATAAAGTACCTAGCTGAAGCTGTGCCTGGTGACCCCCCCCAAAAAAAAACAAAAAACAATCAGCGCTTAAGGTGTTTTTCCTAAAAATTAATGCAATATTTTACCCCCTCCAGTCTTTTTTCGACAAGGAAATGTAAATATTTTAACCCTCCCCTCTTTAGAATATTTTAGGGGGGGGGGGGGGGGCTAAATATTTACATTTACTTGTCGATAAAAATATGGCTTACTTTTAACGCTTTCAAACTACTAACAAAAATAATTTGTCGATAAAAATGCCTTCAATCCGCTAAAAAAATCTCTTTTTTTTTCGGTATTTTCATTTTATTTTCATTTTTTTTTTTGGCAATAAATTACAAATTAATCAAAACATTATTTCCGGTATTTTTATTTTATTTTAATATATTTATTTCCAACAATCAATTACAAATTCATATTCATTCGTAGGAAGGGTTGTTTTTTCAACTATCACTGCCTAGTACTTTTTAAGAAAGGAGGCCGGGACGCAATTCTGCGAATAGCCACTAACTTTCTTTTGACTAGCGTATGATGCAAAGTTTTAATGTAATAAAATATTAGAAAGATAATAATGGAAAGAGTGTGTTTTTCTGTCTGTAACTGAAACTATATTACTATCAAGTCACAATTCCCTTAGTTATTTACGTCACATTCTTCCTGAGTTTATTTTTTTATTTAAACCTCAATTATTAATAAAAATTGTTTTACATTATTGATACTGTTGACCATATCAACATGCTAATAACATGCAATTGTATTTATATATACAACAAAATAGCAATTTACAGTGTGAACGGGAAGGCTAATTTGCATATTGATATTAAAAATTTGATTTTAATAAATATGTGCTTAGTATTATTGATTTCTAATTGTTTGATTTTATCTTAATGAAATAGAACAACAATCTCGGGGATAAATCTTAAAAGAAATCCATTAACAAGAATAAATAACTGTAATTTTATTATTTACTTCCTAATTTAACTAAATAGTTAAATTAAGAAAATTTCGCAATGAAAGACGGGATTGATGGAACGGTAAGTTTCAGTTGTTCTATTTTTCGATTATACCTCCCTTCTGATTCAAATCTTTTTATCTGCATTCTTATTTAGTTTCATTAGTCTTTTTAATTTAATATAATATTTTATTACATTAAAATTTAAATACTTGCACCCTACGGAGAGTGCATATATTTGCTAGTTATATTAAACTAAATTAGAAGGAACACAAAAATATTACACTTATTTTAATGTCATTTTAATTGATTTCAAAATAAGATTATATATACGATTGATTTTAATATGTTTGAGAATAACATGATAGTATTAGAAATCAGTAACAGCAAATAATTATTAATAAACCCAGTTCTGTTAAAATCATTATGCAAATTGAAGTCTACAAATATACGCATGGATTTTATTCAACAAACTTTGATCAACTAAACATTGCTCAAAATATCAATACCAGGGGTCATAAATTAAAACTCTTTAAAAAAATTTGTAAAGCAAATGCAAGACAAAATTATTTTAGTAACAGAATGGTGAATACATGGAATAAACTACCATCATTAATAGTGAATGCCCCATCTCTAAACTCCTTTAAGGCAATGTTAGGTAATCTGTGGATAGAGTATAAATATTCTGTGGAATTAAGATGAACGTTTATAAGGAACAGCTGACAAGTCTCAGACCTAATATACTAGCTGAAAAAGATATTATTATTACCACTTGACTAAGTTTACTTGCACCACACCAAAATTACCATAATAATAATAATAATAATAATAATAATAATAATTATTATTATTATTATCATTATTTGCTCCTTTTGAGTTTTCACATTAGTGTTAGCTGATGGTTTTTCACTGGAGTTTGAGTGACAGCAAGTCTCTTCAAGTCTCCAGGACTCTTCTGAGTATTCTGGCAGATTGCAGTAGTGCAGTGTTCTGAATGGTTTCAATTCTTCCTCTGATTTCCAAACTTTCCAAACCCTTTTCTAATCCTTTTAGGACCGTTCCAAGTGCACCAACTACAATTGGTATAACTTTCACTTTCATATTCCATAACTTTTTCAGTTCTCTGGCAAGGTCCAGATATTTGTCCATTTTTTCATTTTCCTTTAGCTTCACCCTGTGATCTGCTGGCACTGCAAAATCCACCAGTTGACAAGTTCTTTCTTTTTTGTTAATCAACACTAGGTCTGGTCTTCTTGCTGGGATAAGGTGATCCGTTTTTATCTTAAAGTCTATTATTATTATTATTATTATATTATTATTATTATTATTATTATTATTATTATTATAAATTAAATATTATAAATTATTCCCACTATATTCTATGTAAATCTTTATTTCTTAGATATATATAACACATATTTCAGGATTTTAAATGCATTGATAGAATGGGTAGTGCGGGGTGGGGCTAGTCTGTACACTTTGGCTGGTTGTAGAACTCTGTCTTAAGCCAAAAAATACAGCACGTTTGATGTGGACCCAGTTCCTTTGTCCTGTCAGCAACGCCCACGACTAATTAAGTCGGTTCTGCTTGACCGGTGGGGGTCAGCCGGTCCACTCTATTTAGCTTCAATAGTGCCCCCCCCATGCGTCGCCATGTTTGTTCCTTCTTTGCACTCTCTTCGCATTCTTCTTTCACTAGGTACCACCAAAATACGTCACGTGATCGGTTTAGGCCATATTGAAGAGAGAAACGTAAATCTTTTTGAAATCTTTTTTTAAATCTCGCAAAAAAGAAATAACGAACATAAACAGTTAATTCAAAGATCAAATTATTCGATTGGGGAAAAATTACCGTTATCTTGAAAAATAAGTAAAACAGTCGTTTTTTCTTTACAACAGGGTCAGTGTTTTTATTGATATTTTTTAGCCGAATTCTGTATTCATAGATCTTTTACTAAAAAACTATCGCATAGAAACTTATGAAAATCTTCTGATATAATTATTCAGACTCTTCTCTCTATAGAAAAAAAAGTAAAGTTCATATTTTCATATTTCATAAAATAAAATAGGGGGATAGACCTCATAAAAAAATATTTCCCCTCATATATTTGAGGAAAAAAAAACTATTTCAAACATATTTTCATCAAAAGGTAAATAATTTTGGAAATTTTCGTGAAAATCAGACCATTAATTGATTTTTCATATAATTTTTAAAAAAGCCTCTAGGCATAACTTGTTTTTGGCAATTGATTTAACGGCGCAAAAATGTAAACATTTTTTTTGTTTATAATTTTTATTATTTCCGTAAGCTAAACATTTTTTCTCCATCGTATGCATGCGTCCCAGTGTTTTTCTTTTTCTTCCCTCACCATTTCAAACTAATTGTAAATACATTTCAATAGTTTCTTAGAAATGAATTACACAGGATAGGTTACAAGGTAGGAGTTAGACGGCTTTAGTTGGGACCCATACATTTTCCCGGGGACTCATTCAAAGAAAATATGTGCGTCCCAGGACGCACTGAATCAAAAAGCTATCAGCATCACTTCAGATATTAGATATGATTTTTGTAGTGAGATAGCCAATGGCGTGTTATCTCATTTACATATGTGTATTACTGCAGGACATATATAGTGACAGTTTAGGGGACTAGAGGAATTAGCTACGAGAAGCTGAACCCAGAGCTAAGATTAAGCACGAATAAATACTGTTGCAACAAGGAACACAAAACCACACCTCACAACAATTTTACTCCCTTCCGACGCAGGATTACCTTGCTGCTATGTAAAGTTAAAGGCATAACAAGAAAAGCTGCTTTGAAATAATCGTCCTTCAATATTTATTTGTTCAACGAAAACTTTATTACAAATCCGAGGCCGGGTTGTATTTGTAAGGATCAGAGGAGCAGGAGGAGGAAGGTGAGGAAGAGGAAGGGGGAGGGAGACGAAGAGGGAGGAAGTTTGGGAGGAGTAGGAGAAGGAATAGTAGTAGTAGGATGAGGTTTAGAAGTAGGAGGAAGTTTGGGAGGAGTAAGAGTAGGAGTAGTAGTAGAAGGAGGGTTAGAAGAAAAAGGGGGAGGAGGAGGCGGAGGAGGAGGAGGTTTAGAAGAAGGAGGAGGAGGCCCAGAGGCGAGACGTAGAAAGATTCGGTTTTATTATTTGCTCGTTGGCTTTTATCTACTGTCGGCGAAAGATCAGAGATAAATAAAATGCCAAGGGCGTTTTGAAGTCAATGTCAAAGAAAGTGGGAGTGGGGGGGGGCGGCAGTGTACCTGGAGCGGAGCAAAGGCGGCGGAGGCGGGGGCGGTGGAAGGGGTGGTGTGTATGGTGTGATGGTGGTGGTGGTGGCTAGAAAATATGGTGGTAAGTTAAAGAAGGCGAAAAGACGTGGAGAGAGAAAAAGGGGAGAGGGTACGTTTTGGAGATTGGTGAAGAAAGAAGAAGAACGAGAGAGAGAGAAAGAGAGAGAGAGAGAGAGAGAGAGAGAGAGAGAGAGAGGAGGAGAGAGAGGAGGGGGGGAGACAAGAAGTTGAAACGAGCAGAGACAGGAGAGAACAAATTAGGTGAGAGATAGTGAGGAGAGACAGATCAGAAGTGTTGATGAAAGAGGGAAGCATAAGAGGCGAGGTGGAGATCAGTACAGAAAGTGGGAATGAATGTTGGGTAGATAGATAGAAGGGAAAGGGATGTACGACGATCAGGCAGAAGATGAAGTACTAGGTAGAGAGATAGAAGAAGGGAAGAGTGAGACGGAGGCGAGAGAGATGAGAGGGAGAGCGGAGAAAGAAGAGAGAGAGAGAGAGGAGAGAGAGTAGGGGATGATGCGGTGGGGAATTATGAATTTGGTTTAATATTGTAGTAATAATATATCAATAAGTCTTCTGAATAGTAGACAAGAGCAAGAAGAAGAAGGTGAAGAGGAGGGAAACAGAAATGATAAATTAGAAAAGAGAGCAGGCAGAAGGAGCAGAATAGATAGATGGAGCGAGAGAGAGAGGGAGAGAGGAGAGAAGGAGAGAGAGAGAGAAAGAGAAGAGAGAGAGGGAGGAGAGGAGAGAGATGAGAGAGAAGGAGGGGGGAAGACGAGGAGTAAATGAAAGAAGAACATAAAGAAGGAGTGGACAACGAGATGTAGCCGGAGATGAAAAGGAAAGAGAAATAGTGGTGTTCTTAGGATGGAGAGGACTGTTAAGATGTGAAAAAATAGAGTCAGAGAGGAAGGCGTAAATTGGTGTGAGAAGGGGAGAGGAGAGAGAAAGAGGAGCAGATGCAGGACGAGGAGAGAGAGAGGAGAGAGTGACAGGAGAGGAGAGAAGAGAGAGAGAGAGAGTAGAGAAGAATTAATGAAGAGAGAATGAAGAAGTGAAAAACAAAGTAAATAGAAAGATGAGGAGCAGGAAAGGGAGGCAAGAATCAGAATAGCATGATGTACGTTATTTAAGTTGATAGATTACAGTGATTCAGATACCGCGAAGGAGCAAATAAGGACTTAGTGGTGGTGAAGAGTGATTAGTGATGATGAGGCGGAGAGGAGAGGAGAGGAGAGAAGTAACAGGATGACTGGGACTGAGCGGGCAGGTAGAGGAGAGCTGACGGGGGCGCACGAGTGGTGAGAGTGTTGTGAGAGAGGAAGAAGTGGAGTGTGCGAACGAGAATGGACGGCGAAGATGGCAGTAAGGAAGATAATAGTGTGGAGATGAAAGGAGTTAGATGAGAAAGGAACTAACGAAGAGATAGACGAAGGAAATGAAAGAAGATGAAGAAGAAATAAGAGCTGAAGGAATGAATGAAAGAAAGGAATAATGCCAGAATGAAGAATGCAAGAGAGAAAAGAGAAATGAAAGAGGAAGAAACAAGAATAAAAGAATGGAAGAAATAGAAAGGATGAATGATAAGAATAACGAAGAAAGATGAGTCTTAGAGGATGCGTTGCTAGAGGAGGTATAGATAATGATTTCGAGTACGTAAATACAACCTAGCTGAGAAGAGAGTGAATGAGAGAAGAGCTATAATGATCGAAGAATGAAGAAAAAGAAATGGAAGAAGGAGAGTCCGGAGGAGATGAGAAGAATGAAAGTATCGGATTAAAAATGGTAAGACTAAGGTAGAAATTCTAGGAGATATTGGATAAGAGGAGTGTCAGATCGAATTAAAGATCGAGGGAAGGTAATGAGGATGAATTTTATAAGCTTGATGTAAGGAAGATGGGAGAGAGAGATTGAAGAGGAGAACGGGAGGACAGGATAAAGAGAAGAGGAAATGGACGAAAGGGTTAGAAAGGAAGAGTGAAGGAAGTAATGAATGGTGATGAGTTGAAGAGAGAAAAGAGAGAGTGAAAGATGATTATGGAAGTACGGGTGTAGACTATGAGGCGAGCTCGGAGAGACAGGACACCGTTGTGTCGTAAGGGTACGAGTGAAGATTCAGAATCGCAGTGGCTGGACGCTCAGGCGTCAGAGAGTCGTTTGTAGTACTGCGCTTCAGGCTATAGTATTGAAGATAAAATATAGAAGAAAAAGAAGAAGAGGGAGAGGGAGGAGGGGATTAAGCAAAAAGAAAAGAAAAAAAGAAAAGAAAGAAAAAACCAAAGAAATTGGTGATTAAAAGAAAAAAAATGAAAGAATTAAGTAAGAAAAATGAAAGAATGAGATATATCACAGGTGAACGATAATGAGTTAGACAGGAGTGACAACGATGAGGATAGATTCGCACGTAGTTTAGTCTCATAGCACGGAAGGCAGGTAAGGTAAAGATAATGGATAAACGTCACAGAGTATTTAGATATACGAACAAATGGTATAATATTACCAACCCCTCCGCGCGGAGCAGTGATGCAGTGATGCAGAGGATCGTAAGCCAGGGGGTCAATGTTCTTTACGGCGGGTTATAACAAGGTGTTGAAGTTAACAGCAGTATTTGCACTTCGTTAGCTGGCGTAGACCTGGTTAGCGCTAGTCTACTGGGTTGACCAGAGTCGCAGTCGATCTGACCTCTTTCGTGCTAGCTTGATATGGCCATAGCTGGAGAGAGAATGTATGGTAGGTGTCAGATGACACTTTGTTCCGCGAAGAGATGGTATGTAGCGCCAATGTGAATATGCCGAACGGCTTCGTTCCAAGAATTGAACTCTGAGCGTTGGATCGCCATACACCTAGGATCCATTTCCTACGACTCTTACCATTAGGACCTACGACTGGCAGCCTCCATCACAATATATTATGGCAATATCAGGTATGCACCATGACGAGTAAACCGGGGCATTATGCAAGCCTATTTGTGTAGAGACTGGTATTATGTATATAAATGAATAGTTTGTAAGAATCAAAATAGAAGGCTAATTGTAACTAAATAAAGAATGCAAGATAAAAAGATTTGAAAACATAGGGAGAATAATCGAGGATCACATAGAACCAACGTGGGGAATAGGAGGCTATCAACCCGCGTAATAGTTGATTGAGGTGAGCAGGCTAATAGTATACTAGGTCACTTCCATGAAGTGGATTAGTAGCTCACGAGCATGCGGTGAATGTCTACATATGGATTGGCTCGGCTGTATGCGGGGAGGGTTGCGATGTATGGAAAGTTGCGATTGTGTGTGTGGATGAGGTGTACAAGTGACGTTAGAGAGAGCGGACATTTGTCCTAATGGGAGGGTTGGAGAGGTATCTTTGGCATTGAGCGTTATATAGTAATGAGGTCGGAGGAGTATGAAAGTTAAAGGGAATAATGAGCAAGAGGTTAATAGTTATTATCTTATGTTAAATAGTGGGGATCTGCATGTTTAAAAGATTTATTGGAATTGTAGATTTTTGCTATGAGCAGTTGACAGATCGATTGGAAACAAAATCAACTCGTAGAGAATCATAAGTTAATTAAGCACATTGAGGTATTATAATTCCGTGTGATATTAGTTCGACATATATGTCCCCATCATCATGTTTATTTATGTACACCGTGTTGCGGTATTTTGGTATTCTTGTCGGACTCAAGGGACCTTCATCGAGGTGCCGGGAGGCAGCAAAGTAACTGTGAAGAAGGGCGGAGGCAAGTGCGATGAGGCACTGCGGATTGCAGTATTGCTGGTGGTTGCAACGAGATACAATGACAGATGAGCGGTACAATAGTGCCGGAAATAAGAGTACGAGATAGAGAGACGTACATGAATAGGCAAGAGGAGAGGGCGATCTCTAATGTATACGCTTGTCGCTCCGAGCTGTGAGAGTCTGGTCAGCTGCGAGGTAGCAGACGAGGGCTGAGGCTGACGTGGGCATGAGAGAAGGCGATGAGATGTAGCAATGCTGTTGCACTACAGTTGTTATTATTACTAGATGCGTTAAAGGTGCACGTAATCATGTGTTTGATACGTGAGTGAAATCCAGTACGTGGAGTTGAACGATCGTGAGACATTAGCCTTCCCGAAGTTCACGACGGTGTAGAACCACTATGTCTTTGTGGTGTATAGCTGGATGCATAAATAGCAGATTGCATGTTGTTAGTATCTAAGATATGGTTTAACAGTATTAATAATGTAAAACAATTTTATTAATAATTGAGGTTAAAATAAAAATAAATTCATGGTGAATGCGACGTCAATAACTAAGGGAATTGTGACTTGAGTAGTGATTTAGTTTCGGTTACAGACATAAAAATCACACAATCTGCATTATAATAAGATTTATTACATAATTTATTCACAGGAGTTTTACATGTTATCTAAGATTTGAATATTACATTAAGGTTTTTATAACTTTCAGGTATTGATTTTGCCGTGGAGTCCAAAAGAAATTGCGTATGTGGTCGAAGAATCCATTGGCCATCCAGATCACCTGATCTAACCCCTGTGGACTATTTTCTGTAGGGTTACCTGAAATATCGGGTATACGCAGGCAGGCCCCACACGACACCGGAACCGAAAGAAAGCATCCGTAGAGAGATAACGCTATTCCAGTTGATATGCTAAACCACACTTTACGTTATATGAGAAATCGAGCTCTCTTCTTGAAACTACAGGGTGAAGCATAATGATGGTACACATTTAAAATGCTATTTTCTCATATTACAAAAGCGACACAGAGTACTAACTATACTTTATTA
Organism: Doryteuthis pealeii; assembly: GCA_023376005.1. NCBI lineage: Eukaryota > Metazoa > Mollusca > Cephalopoda > Myopsida > Loliginidae > Doryteuthis > Doryteuthis pealeii. The sequence continues at coordinate 20,251,209 of CM042176.1, read as the reverse complement.
CATAACATAGGAGTTTTACATGTGATCTCAGATTTGAATATTATCTTCTTGATATGATCACCATCATGATGAAAACATTCGAGAGCTCGATTTCTCATATCACGTAAAGTGTGGAGTAGCATATCAACTGGAATAGCTGTTATCTCTCTACGGATGATTTCTTTCAGTTCCGCTGTCGTGTGAGGCCTGCCTGCGTATACCCGATCTTTCAGGTAATTCCCCCCCAAAATAGTCCTATGGAATGAGATCAAATGATCTGGATGGCCAATGGAAATCACCGAATCTCGAAATGAGATGTCCGAGAAAATCAGCTTTAAGTGTTTTCATTGAATGCCGTTATGTATGGCAAGTGGCACCATTTGTTGCATCCACATGAAAACATGTAAAACTCAGTATACTCTCGCCACCTATCGGCGAACAACTGCAGCAAGTGAAGATAACCCTATTTGGACCCACCCAGAATTACCATTTTACTGACGCAACACTATTTTCTCAGGTTACAAAAGCGACACAGAGTACTAAGTATATTTATTACATAACTGGTACACAAGAGTTTTACATATGATCTAAGATTTGAATATTGACTTGAGATGGTCACCATCATGACGAAAACATTCGAGAGCTCGATTTCTTATATCACGTAAAGTGTGGTTTAGCATATCAACTGAAATAGCTGTTATCTCTCTATGGATACTGTCTCTCGGAAATTTGTAACAACACGAAGGATCCCCTTTTGGAATGGTGCTTCTCGCTTTCCAAAATGCTGTCGGAATTTTCTTTGGGCTGCAACGATGGATCTTTGCCTGGCGAAGTATTCTTCGACTACATATGCAATTATGAGGATCACCAAAATCAATACCTGAAAATTATAAAACCTTAATGTAATATTCAAATCTTAGATAACATGTAAAATTCCCGTGTATCAGTTATGTAATAAATATGTTTAGTACTCTGTGTCCTTTTTATAATCTGAGAAAATCGCATTTAAAATGTGTCACATCATTATGGTCCACCCTGTATATAAGAAGTACAAAAAAAAGAAGGGTAGTGGCCTCATACCCCACTTGTATGGGCTGGGAACAAGGCCTCGTTTTAACGTGGGCCCACCCACAAGCCGAAGCTCATGGGTGGGAAAGAACAAAAATTGCGTCGATCCCTTCGGCATTCCTCCTCGGGGGGCGCCTCAGGTGCTGGGCAATAAACCCAGCCCTGCCCACAAGGAGGCAGGTATTGCCTGGGGGGAAAGCCCCCTGGGATCGACGCTATTAATTTAAACTTACCCTGATCCAGTGGCCGAAGCACACTGGATCCCCGCCCCGAGGACGAAGTGCAGGGAAGTTTTAAAAAAAAGAAAAAAGAGCAAAAAGAAGAAAGGGGAAGAAAGAAAGAAAAAAAGAACCAATAATGCAGAGAAGAGAGAGAGAGAGAGAGAGAGAGAGAGAGAAGAGAGAGGAGAGAGGGGGGGGGGGAAAGAAGAAGAAGAAGAAGAAGAAGAAGAAGAAGAGAAGAAGAAGAAAACGTGTACCAAGAAGAATAGCAGAATTAAAGGAAAGAACGAAAAAAGAAGGAGAATAGAGAAATAAGTGTGCTGGAGGAGAGAAAGAAAGAAAAAAGAAAGAAAGAAAGAGAGGAGAGAAAAGATAGACAGAGAAAAGAAAAAATGATAAAAGAAAGAAGAGGAAGCAAGAGTGCAGAGGGGGGGGAGAAAGAAAGAAAAATGTGTCTTAAAAGAAAGAAAGAAAGAAAGAAAGAAAGAAAGAAAGAAAAGATGAGAAAGGAAGAAAGAAAAGAGAAAAAGAAAGTTTAGACAAAACACGAAACAAAGAAGGGAATGAGAATGAAGGAAAATAATGAAAGAAAAAGATGAAGAGAATAATTGAATGAAAGAATTGACCATAAAGAGTGAACGTAAATGAGGAATAAAAAAAGGGAAAAGAACTGATGAATGAAGAGGAAGGGATTAAGCTGAAAAAAGAAGAAGTATGTGAACGAAAGATTTAAAGAATTGTCAATGAAGAAGAATAAAAAAAGAAGAAATTTAGAACGAAAAAGACGAATAAAAGGAAAAGTAAGAACAAAAAAATGGAAAGAAAGAAAATAATAATAATAATAATAATAATAATAATAATAATAGAAGAAGAAGAAGAAGAAGAAGAAAAAGAAGAAGAAAAAGGGGGCAAAATAGAAGAAGAAGAAGAAGAAGAAGAAGAAGAAGAAGAAGAAGAAGAAGAAGAAGAAGAAGAAAGAAAAGCGTAAGATAAAATATAGAATAAGAAGGAGAAAAGAAGAAAAAATAGAGTTCTAGAAATAAAGAAAGCGGAGAATGAAATGAAGAAGAAAAGAAGAAGAAGAAGAAGAAGAAGAAGAAGAAGAAGAAGAAGACAGGGTATAAGATATAGAAGAAGGAAAAGAAAAAGAAGGGGACTAGAAAGAAAGAAATCGGAGGATGAAATGTATAATAATAATCTTATCTTATTATAATGGAGATTGTGTGTTTGTATGTCTGTAACCGAAACTATATTCCTACTCAAGACACAATTCTCTTGATTTTATTTTTATCTAAACCTCAATTATTAATAAGATTGTCTTACATTATTAATACTATTAACTATGTCTACATACTGACAACATGCAATTATATTTATATATACAACAAAATAGCGCTTTACATGTGAACGGGAAGGCTAATTTGCATATTAATATTAAAAATCGAATTATAAATATGTGCTTAGTATTATTGATTTCTAACTGTTTCGTTTTATTTTAATGAATATAAGCAAAAATCTCTTCAATGAATCTTAAATGAAATCCATTAACAAGATAAAAACTGTCATTTTATTCTTTACTTCCTCTTATAACTAAATACTTTAAATTAGAAAAAAATAACAATGAAAATACGAGAGTGATGGAAGAGTAAGTTTCAGTTGTTCCATTTTTTATTATACTCCCTCTGTTTCAAATCTTTTATTATACTCCCTCTGTTTTCAAATCTTTTTATCTGTATTCTTATTTAGTTTCATTAGCCTTTCTAATTTAATACAATATTTTATTACATTAACACTTAAAATACTTGCACCCGGAGGGTGCATATATTTGCTAGTTATATAATGGAGATTGTATGTTTTTCTGTCGTAACCGAAACTATATTACTATACAAATCACAATTCCCTTTGTTATCTCTGCATCCCATTCTCCATGATTTTATTTTTATTTAAACCTCAATTATTAATAAAATTGTTTTACATCATTAAGACTGTTGACCATATCTAAATAGAAATAACATGCTGTTGTATTTATATATATAACAAAATAGCGGTTTACAGTGTGAATGGGAAGGCTAATTTGCATATTGATCTTAAAAAATTTGATTTTAATAAATATATGCTTAATATTATTGATTTCTAAGTGTTTAGTTTTATCTTATTGAATATGAGCAAAATTCTCTTCAATAAATCTTAAAAGAAATCCCTTAAAAAAAAGAAATAACTGTAAATATTATTCTTTACTTCCTATTTTAACTATATAGTTAAATTAGGAATAGGAGTAATTGAAAAGATGGAAGAGTTAGTTTCAAAGTTGTTCTATTTTTCAATCATACCCCCTCTGTTCCAAATCATGTTATCTGCATTTTTATTCAGTTTCATTGGCCTTTCTCATTTAATATGATATTTTATTATATTAAAACTTAAATACTTACACCCGGAGGGTGCATATATTTGCTAAAATAATAATAATAATAATAATAATAATAATAATAATAATAATAATAATGAGGAGGAGGAGGAGAAAAAATAAGAAAGAAGGGGTATAAGATATAGAAGAAGAAGGAAAAGAAGAACAAGTCTAGAAAGGGAGAAAGCGGAGCATAAAATATAGAAGAAGAAGAAGAAGAAGAAGAAGAAGAAGAAGAAGAAGAAGAAGAAGAAGAAGAAATGAAAGAAGGAGCTGGAAGGTGTTGAAAAGCCAGTAGTATGGCCACCTGCAAGCCTTGAAGCTGTGGGAATGACAACTTTTCCCGCCGGTCGACCATCAAACTCTGGTCAGCTGGTCAAGGTTTACAACGTTTCATACGAGAGCCGTCCATTATCGTTTGGGGGAATTTGTGTGTTTGTTGGTTTTAAAAAAAGACGAATTAGGCCCCAGCTGAGGGCCATAAACATCGGCCGGTGAAAATAAAAATAAATAAAACGCGACCGATGCGGAGCTGATTGAAAAGAATTAAAACTGAAAAGAAAAGATACGATGTTCAATGGACGCCGGTGAAAAGTCCGACATTAATAAAAAAAAAAAAAGAAAAAAGAATACCCCCAAAAAAAAACAAAACAAAAAAAAACAAACAAAAGAATAAAACAAAATAATCCCAAAAATCTTCAATTAGTAAAAACTTGCAAGTTTTTATATCTTTTTCTTTTTATCTCATCTTTTTTTTTTTTTTTTTTTTTTTTTAAGAGGATCAAATTCTTTTGTGTTACATAGAAGCCATTTTGAATAGAAGGTGGGTGCCATAAAACATACAAAACTACTTTCGATAAAACATGTCGTATAAAAACAAACGATTCGAATAAAGGTGAATAAAAAAAAATCTCTTTATTGAATCCTTTCTGCCCACTAAAGACGATAGCGTATTGTCAAAAAAAAGAAAAAAAAAGAAAAAAGAATTATCTGCATCTGCGCAAGTGACTCCACGAGCCAATTCTTGAGTGACAGTCTTTGGTGCACTGAATGCACACAAACTGTTATGCTTTCTGGGGCTGCTGGCTTTTCTCTCTCTTTCTGGTTCTCTTTGCTATCAAGGTTACTCTAAAAAATCTCTTTATATAAAAAAAATATCTTTATTTGATTCCTTTCTACCAATCTATAACTGACTATTCCTCTAGTCCTCGTTGCAGCATCCTAATCCGCACAACTTCAACTATGTTAATACAATCATGTTGTAGTTATTATGGCATCAAGTATTTTCTATCCAAATCTTATTATAATGGAGATTGTGTGTTTTTCTGTCTGTAACCGAAACTATATTCTACTCAAGTCACAATTTCCTTAGTATATTGACATCACATTCTTCACGATATTAATTTTATTTAAATCTCAATTATTAATAAAATTGTTGCTACATTATTAATACTGTTAACCATATCTACTTATTACCAACATGCAATTATATTTATATATACAACAAAATAGCGGTTTATAGTGTGAACGGGAAGGCTAATTTGCATATTGAATATTAAAAATTCGAATTAAAAATATGTGCTTAGTATTATTGATTTTAACTGTTTGGATGTATTTTAATGAATATAAGCAAAAATCTCTTCAATGAATCTTAAATGAAATCCATTAACAAGAAAAAATAACTGTCATTTTATTCTTTACTTCCTCTTTTAACTAAATACTTAAATTAGAAAAATAACAATGAAAGATGGTGAGTGATGGAAGAGTAAGTTTCAGTTGTTCTATTTTTCTATTTATACCTCCCTCTGTTTCAAATCATTTTTATCTGCATTCTTATTTAGTTTCATTAGCCTTTCTAATTTAATACAATATTTATTACATTAAAACTTAGATACTTGCACCCGGGAGGGTGCATATATTTGCCTAGTACGAAATAATTTTTAAACAGATCCATTTGGCCCACAGATGGGGAATATAATAGGCCGCGGCCGCTGTGCTAACACACCGGGGATAATGCACCTGGGAGTAATTGCAATGAAGGGGTTACTCCACACTGCACAGAACTCTATAACAGGAGACTTAATATCAGATGCAGTTTAGTTGTCGTATCCACTACACTCCATATTATGAAGGAGGTATCTACTTTAAGGCTAACAGAGTGCCTACATAACAAGATTGATGGGAGTTGCACAAGAATGCTGCGAGCAGACTTTAAAAAATTGTCAAAACAAAATTCCCACAAGAAGGCAGCTGTACAGCCACTTGCCCCGCATCACACAAACCATCAGAGTAAAACGAACAAGGCATGTTGACCACTCTGGAGAAGCAAGGACAGACTCATAAGGATGTTCTCCTGTACAAACCTACACATGGTCACACCATTATGAATTGCCCAGCGAGGACCTACATCGATCAGCTTTGTGTGGATTCTGGATGCTTACGCAGAGAATTTCCCTGTCGGCGGCGACTTAGAATAGCTGGCTGTATCACACACTCAGGAGTAAAATCATCATCATCAAGTCAAGCTGCAGCATGGATATCCATGACAATCTCGCCGACCGTCCCTATCTGTCAACAACACCTGGAGATCCTCTGCGTAGCATTTCCAGAATCCACACAAAGCTGATCGATGTAGGTCCTCGCTGGGCAGTTCATAATGGTGTGACCATGTTGTAGGTTTGTACAGGAGAACATCACTTATGAGTCTGTCCTTGCTTCTCCAGCAGTGGTCAACATGCCTTGTTCGTTTTACTCTGATGGTTTGTGTGATGCGGCAAGTGGCTGTACAGCTGCCTTCTTGTGGGATTTTGTTTTGACAATTTTTAAAGTCTGCTCGCAGCATTCTTTGTGCAACTCCCATCAATCTTGTTATGTAGGCACTCTGGTTAGCCTTAAAGTAGATACCTCCTTTCATAATATGGAGTGTAGTGGATACGACACTAAACTGCATCTGATATTAAGTCTCCTGTTATAGGAGTTCTGTGCAGTGTGAGTAACCCCTTCATTGCAATTACTCCCAGGTGCATTATCCCCCGGTGTGTTAGCAGCAGCACCTATTATGTCCATCTGTGGTGCAAAATGGATCTGTTAAAAAATTATTCGTACTAGCCAAAATATATGCACCCTCCGGGTGCAAGTATCTAAGTTTTAATGTAATAAAGTATTGTTATTAAATTAGAAAGGCTAATGAAACTAAATAAGAATGCAGATAAAATGATTGAAACAGAGGGAGGTATATAGAAAAATAGAACAACTGAAACTTACTCTTCCATCACTCCCATCTTTTCATTGTTTATTTTTTCTAATTTAAGTATTTAGTTAAAAGAGGAAGTAAAGAATAAAATGACAGTTATTTTTTCTTGTTAATGGATTTCATTTAAGATTCATTGAGAGATTTTTGCCTTATATTCAATAAAATACATCCAAACAGTTAAAAATCAATAATACTAAGCACATATTTAATAAAAATCACATTTAATATCAATATGCAATTAGCCTTCCCGTTCACACTAAAACGCTTTTGTTGTATATATAAAATATATTGATGTTTTTGGAATAAGTAGATATGCGTTAACACTCTCCCTACAAAACAATTTTATAATAATTGAGATTTAATAAAATTATATCGATGAAGAATGTGATGTCAATAACTAAGGAATTGTCGACTGTGATAGCTAATATAGTTTCGGTTTACAGACAGAAAAACAACAATTCCATTATAATAAGATTTTGATAGGAAAATCTTGATGCCATATTAACTACAAATGATTGTTATAACAATAGTTGAAGCTTTGTGCGGATTATGGGATGCTGCAACGAGGACCTCCCTCCGAATAGTCGAGTTAAAGATTGGTAGAAGAATCAAATAAAGATATTTTTTTTATATAAAGAGATTTTTTAGAGATAACTTGATAGCAAAGATAACCAGAAAGAGAGAGAAAAGCCAGGCAAGCCCCAGAAAGCCATAACAGTTTGTGTGCATCATGCACCACAAGGACTGTCACTCAAGAATTGGCTCGTGGAGTCACTTGCGGCAGATGCAGATAATTCTTTTTTCTTTTTTTTTCTTTTTTTTTTGACAGGATACGCTATCGTCCTTAGTGGCGCAGAAAGGATTCAATAAAGGATTTTTTTTAATTCACCCTTCTATTCGAATCGTTTGTTTTTATACGACATGTTAATCGAAAGTAGTTTTATGTTATGGCCACCCACCTTCTACTTAAAATGGCTTCTATGTAACACAAAAGAATTTGATCCTCTTAAAAAAAGAAAAAAAAAAAGATGAGATAAAAAGAAAAGATATAAAAACTTGCAAGTTTTTTACTAATTGAAGCATCTTTTGGGGATTATTTTGTTTTCTTTTGTTTGTTTTTTTTTTGTTTTGTTTTTTTTGGGGGGGTATTCTTTTTTTCTTTTTTTTTTTTTATAATGTCGGACTTTCACCGGCGTCCATTGAACATCGTATCTTTTCTTTTCAGTTTTAATTCTTTTCAATCAGCTTCGGCACGGATCGCGTTGTTTATTTATTTTTTTATTTTCCACCGCCGATGTTTATGGCCCTCAGCTGGGGCCTAATTTCGTCTTTTTTTTAAAACAACAAACACACAAATTCCCCCAAACGATAATGGACGGCTCTCGTATGAAACGTTTGTAAAACCCTTGGGGGGCGGGGACCCAAAGCTTGACCAGAGTTTGATTGGTCGACCCGGCCCGGGCAAAAGTTTTCATTTTTTCCCACAGGGCTTTCAATGGGCTTGCAGGTGGCCATACTATGGCTTTCTCAACACCTTCCAGCTCCTTCTTTCATTTCATTCTTCTTCTTCTTTCTTTCTTCTTCTCTTCTTTCTTCTTCTTCTTCTTCTCTTCTAGTCATTTATATGCTCGCTTTCCTCCCTTTCTAGATTGTTCTTCTTTTCCTATCTTCTTCATATCTTATACCCCTTCTCTTATTTTTCTCCTCCTACCTCCTCAATTATTATTATTTATTTATTATTATTATTTATTATTATTATTATTATTATTTTAAGCAAATATATGCCCACCCTCCGGGATCTTCTCTCTTTTT
>CM042176.1:20233391-20242372 GCA_023376005.1 Doryteuthis pealeii | reverse complement strand
AATGAATATAAGCAAAAAATCTCTTCAATGAATCTTAAATGAAATTCCATTAACAAGATAAAAAACTGTCATTTTATTCTTTACTTCCTCTTATAACTAAATACTTAATTAGAAAAAAATAACAATGAAAGACGAGGAGTGGGGATGGAGAGTAAGTTTCAGTTGTTCCATTTTTATATTATACTCCCTCTGTTCAAAATCTTTATTATACTCCCTCTGTTTCAAATCTTTTTATCTGTATTCTTATTTAGTTTCATTAGCCTTTCTAATTTAATACAATATTTTATTACATTAAAACTTAAATACTTGCACCCGTAGGGTGCATATATTTGCTAGTTTGTTCATAACTGAAGATGCCGCAGTAATGTGGTTGAAATAAATTATTGTAATGAAGAAATTGTAAATTTTTTCCTGCATTTATTGAGTATATATATATATATGTTTTAAAACCGAATGGGTTAAAATCCCCCGACTATAGTTTCACGCTGTGTAGCGAATCCTCAGCACTTTTTTAAAAATCGATTTTAATTAATCCAGAAGTAAAAATATTTGTTTGCTTCGTGGATTGGCAATTAACTGTTCAATGGGTATTTTTCAAAAGATTTTAAAACTTTAAACGAAAACAGGTTTTTATATTAAATTTAATAATTTTTGTTTAATCAGAAGAGAAATGCAGATATGTTTATTAAATGAAAATAATTTTTATTTTACAAAAGATTTTTTTATGTTTATTAAAAAAAAAACGAACATCGTAACAAGTAACCAAAATAACTATTAAAAAAAAAATTAATTCGAAAACTATTTTAATATAAAACGTGCCTCTCTCCCTCTCCCTCTCACTCACGCTCTCTCTCTCTCTCTCTCTCTTCTCTCTCTCTCTCTCTCTAGTCACACACGGAGCAGTCTCCCATGTCTATAACCTTACTGATCAGACTTAATAGGTCGAAATGTACATTCAGGGATTGACATTTTCTCGATTTGTTTAGGTATGACTTCAATTAAGCACATATCCCCCAAAAATTGTCGACTTAAAGCCATATAAAATAAACACATTTGTTTGTTTACTTAACTTCACACACACAGACTCAACCACACACACACACACACACAACACAACACATATATATTATATATATATATATATTAACTGTGCGAATAAGAAGGATATATGGAATTAGTTAATATGCAAATTTTTTTCAGCATGTTTTCCTTTCAGACTCATTATGCAGCTATTCTTACTTCCTTTGTAAGCTTATGCTTTTTTCACAATATCTTATTTCATCATTGGAGATTTGTCCGTTTCATTCTTAATTATTCATACATTTGACAATGTCCTGTTATACCATCTATTTTTTCTATATATGCCATTTCATCATCGTTAATTTGTTCTCTCTTTGGCCAGAGAAGTAATACCTTTGTATATATATATATATATATATATATATATATATATATATATATCATATATATAGTTAGTCCTTTGTTAGTATTGGAGAAATGAGAATAAAGTGCTCGATCACTTTTGTACGAGCTGTATTTATTTATTATAGTGTACAATACATTTAAGGTGCAATTGTTACCATTGGTTTCTATGCAGTATTCTTGATACTACTCGTCGTCACGGCAATGCGGATATTTATATATATACATATATATATATATATATATATATATATATATATATATATATATATATATATCCTTCCCTCTCTCCTACTAGAGTGTGCACGATGTTACAAAGTCAATCTGTCAATATCTATCCATCTATCTAATTTATCTATTTATTTATCTATTTATGTATTTATCTCTGTTAGTTCATGTGTACCAAACACAGTAAAGTCATATCTATCTATCTATCTATCTATCTATCTATCTGCGAAAGACTTTTAAATTCTCAGGTAAGATTCTTGGCACACCTGAGATTTAATCGTAGGGTGAAACAGTCGTGTAAAATTTTTATATGCATTTTAATCAGCCTTTTAACCTGCAACTGCTCGCATGCATTCTTTCTTCACAGGTGTGACAGGTGTTGTTACAATTAGTAGCTTATTGATAATCCACACACACCACACACACACAAAATATATATATATATATATATATATATATATATATATATATATATATATATATATATTATATGAAAGTTAATCAAACAAACGATGTGTTATTTTTTATATGGCCTTTTTAAGCCGACAATATTTGGAGGATATGTGCTCAATTGAAGTCATACCTAATTTTGAAAATTAATTAGTTAATAATTAATGAATTTAGGCGGGCATATATGTTCAAATGTAAAGCTAAACAAATCGAGAAAATGTCAATCTCTGTATGTACATTTCGACCTATTAGGTCTCATCAGCAAGGTTATAGACATAAGAGAGAGAGAGAGAGAGAGAGAGAGAGAGAGAGAGAGAGAGAGAGAGAGAGAGGGTGGGTTGATTTTTTTCAGCCTGTCAACCTGTCTGTTATTTCCTTTTAGTAAATTGCGTACTTTGTATTTCAGAGATGAGAAATTATTATTATTATACACTGATCTATTCAGACTAGTATCCTCATCTTGGTTGTTATAGTCAATGTTTCAGATTCCGTGTTCATAATTTAAAATTGTATTCCTGCTATATACCATGTCAAATCACACAGAAAAAAAAATGTAAAATTGCCATTACCCACTTCAATTTTTCTGAAATTTTGTACAGGTATGGACTATGTTAAAATTAGAGAGTCCCCAAAATTTGAGCTTCCAATTCCAAAAATTTGCGGAGGTATGTGGATTTTTAGCTCTCCAAAATGTTTTCAATCATTATTTCACATATATTGAACATTACCTCAATCAAAAAGATAATTTGGTGTTTGCTCAGAACCTCTTCTTTATTAATTTATAATCTCTTTCGTTTTTACTACTCTAAAAGTTATTAAAACTTTCAGTTCAATTTTAATCATCTCTGATTTAAATTTAAATATAACTATTGACGGTTTTTATTTTTTTATTTTAAAATTTGACATGGCAACAATCTTGGAACATTGACCGGATGACAAACAGACAATATTGGATACATTTGTTCTCAACAAACATTAAAAAAAAAGAAGAGAGAAATAAGAAATTACAGTTATTCGCCCATTTCACTCATAAAGGAGGAGAAGAAGAAAGAGAGAAAAAAAGGAGAGGAAAAAGAAATAAGAAGAGAAATTATAACCACACAAATAAAAACGTAAGCACGTCCATTTCTGATACGAACCTCTGACGATGAAGTTTATGCTTCGAAATCGATAAGACAAAAATAACATCTTTTTGATTATATTTTTCATACGCATTGTATTGGCCTTCAAATTATTAATATATTAAATATAACCGTTTTTCAAACTTAAAACCAGAAACGTAACAGACATATATAGATCTAATAATTATTCTAGTCATTCCAAGATAGAATTTTAAGAACGTAAATCAAAAGTTGTTTGATTTCTCAATTCTAAATATTTAAATACTCACAGACTAAGCCCTGTTGATATTTAATGTGTATATATATTTACTTTGTCGTTGTTTTGATTTTGAAGTAACATATACACACAACTGTCCTTTATAAATGTATAGATGGTGTAAGATGTGTATACACTTACTAGAGGCCCACAGCTCCACAGTACTTTTCTGCCATGTTGAAAAACAAGGAATAAACTTTCTTAAAAGGCAAAATCTGGTGATAGTGAATGTGTATATATATTTACCTTGTCATTATTTGTTTTATCTTTGTAGTTTGATCCAGACATACATACATACACACTAACTGCCCTTATATGTACTAGAAGTGGCTACCTAGCGTCGCCTGGGTAGAGGAGGGGACCCTGGTGTATTGATTTATTTACTTTTGAGACTTACAAATGCTGGACATTTTCAAGTAGAATTTCAATGCTATTTCTATGTATATTTTAATTTTTAAATATCTTCAAATATAAATCAAATCTTCATAATTTTTGGCACAAAAAGCAAGAACCAGTGATATTTAATGCGTATATATATATTTACTTTGTTGTTCATGCTTCATATAATCCAGTTTTAAAAAATGTCCATGAAGAGTTTAATTCTTTTTCTACAATATTTTCTTTTAAATGTTTAAATAAATTCTTGACTAACTAGCTAACTAACGATATATATATATATATATATATATATATATATATATATAATTATATATATATATATATATATATATGAGAGTACGTAAATAAACACTGTGTTTATTTCATAAGGCTTTTTAGCCGCCAATTTTTGGAGGATATGTGCTTAATTGAAGTCATACCTAATTTTTGAAAATTAATTAGTTAATAATTAATGAATTTAGGCGGGCATATATGTTCAAATGAAAGGTTAATCTCGATCTCTTTAGCCTTACATTTGAACATATATGCCCGCCCAAATTCATTAATTATTAACTAATTAATTTTCAAAAATTAGGTATGAATTCAATTAAGCACATATCCTCCAAAATATATATATATATATATATATATATATATATATATATATATATATATTATATATATAGTTTGTCTAGAATTTATTTAATACTTAAATAAACAAATACTTAAATATATAACTGCAAAATGACCGTTTGTTGAGCCTTTACTATATATAATATATATATATATATATATATATATATATATATATATATATATGAATTTCCAAGAAATGATTTTCCAAGAAATCGTTATATAGGCACTTATTTTGAATGCATCATAAATCTTCACTGAGCCATTTTTAGCAAAATCTAATTGTTTAAAATGTATTAAGAATTAATAACGTAAGTAATATTATCTTTTTTATTGATGCTCATTATGTTACTACTTTTCGACTTAAACAAAAATTTGACCTTAAATAATCGATTTAATTAATTTTAATTCGTTTTTAAAATGAAAAGTAGACGAAAAATTGGGTATGCCTATATTGCAATTCACCGTATTTGACGACATTTAGGACGCATTTTTTTCCCAAGATTTTGGCTCAAAAAATTGCCCTACGTCTTATACATCGTAGGTGAAGTCTGAGACATCCCGTGAGATGTCTTGTGTATGCTTATTGCTTGCCTGTACTGTGATATTGCTTTTATACAGCTATGCTTCTGCTTGTGTAATGCACATCTAGACTGGGCTGAATTCTGAAGACGGTCCGAAAATTAAAATAGAAAGTTTTTTGGTGGTACCCAATGACAGTTTAACTACAGTCTATGAATTAACATTTTGCGAATTGGGTTACGGTTTTAGGGGATTAAGGTTGTTTTTAATTACGTATTGCTTAAAAAAATAAACAACAAAAACCCAAATTACTATTCATTTAATTAACCATTGAAATTAATTATTGAATCTATCATTGAGACAGTTGTTTGTGTTAGTATTGCAATGTATAATTTCAATTAAACTTAGTTTAAAAAAAATATTTTTCAACATTTTTGTTGTTTATTTTTTAAGCAATACGTAATTAAAACAACCTTAATCCCCTAAAACCATAACCCAATTCGCAAAAAGTTAATTCATAGACTATAGTTAAACTGTCATTGCGGACCACCCAAAAACTTTCCGTTTTAATTTTCCGACCGTCTTCAGAAGACAGCCGATGCATCTTATATGCCGTCAAATATTATATATATATATATATATATATATATATTATATATATATATATATTGATTTCCAAGAAGAAACTTTTAAATAGAAAAAATGTTATGAAAGCGTTGTAAAAGCACTTGTTTTTGGGTGCATTATAAATCTTCACTTGTATTAAGAATTAATGTAATATTTAAAAAATATTTTTTACTGGTGCTCATTATGTTACTACTTTTCGACTTAGACAACAAATTGACCTTAAATAATGGATTTAATTGATTTTAATACGTTTTTAAAATAAAAATGGGAGAAATGAAAATTGGCAGTGTCTAATATTAGCCGAAGTTAGTACGATGAGGATTGTACCGAGGCCACTTAAGAATTGGTCAACAGAACGTACTCGGGTACACTACAGTAAAAATCCTAACCTTATTAACTATTCATAGACTCCGCCAACCCTTTGATGCCTGGTGGATGGATTTTAAACTCTTTTCTACACGCTTTTAAAAATTTAATCCCCTAAGGGGCATTTTATACGTTTTAACTGGACTCGCGCCGACAGCCTCAAAGACGAAGCCTTTTGTCGGTCAAATTTCCGACCAGTTAACTGAATAAACACACGTCCGCTATTCTCTTTCTCGTCCCTTTACCCTCAGCGGCCACTCCCACCACCACCGCTACAGACGGTGGCAGGTGTTTGATCGACATTAATATCCTACTATCTCTCCCTCTACCCCCTCTCTCTCTCTCTTTCTTTCTTACTTTTTCCTCTTCTATCTGTCTTTGCCATCTACAACCCCGGGAATGTCGTATACGACCCGTGGTCACGGGTAACAGTAAAAACTTAACGTAAACCCGTATAAATGAGCCATAAATCAGACTTTATAAGAACTTAATTCGTATTGACCTCGGCCACGACGGACATAAAACGATTGAATGGTTTGTATTGTGGTGTGAAGATGGAAGCGGTGGTAACTGCTGATGGTTGCCGAAAGAAACTAATCAAACGTACCCAATATAAAGATTAAAAACTGGAGGTGTCAAACATACGGGTGCGTGAGCCGGAAAAAGTCAGCGACCATATTTGAATAGGACCGTTAGAACGAGTGCCATTAAATAGAGCCGTTAGAACGAGTCTTACTAGAGTCGTTAAAACGTGTTTGTGAGTCGATACAAGACAGCGGCCATATTGAATAGGACCGTTAGAAAGAGTGCCATTAAATAGAGCCGTTAGAACGAGTCTTACTAGAGTCGTTAGAACGTATTTGCTAGCCGATAAAGACAGCGGCCATATTTGAATAGGACCGTTAGAACGAGTGCCATTAAATAGAGCCGTTAGAACGAGTCTTACTAGAGTCGTTAGAACGTATTTGCTAGCCGATACAAGACAGCGGCCATATTTGAATAGGACCGTTAGAACGAGTGCCATTAAATAGAGCCGTTAGAACGAGTCTTACTAGAGTCGTTAGAACGTATTGCTAGCCGATACAAGACAGCGGCCATATTTGAATAGGACCGTTAGAACGAGTGCCATTAAATAGAGCCGTTAGAACGAGTCTTACTAGAGTCGTTAGAACGTATTTGCTAGCCGATACAAGACAGCGGCCATATTTGAATAGGACCGTTTAGAACGAGTGCCATTAAATAGAGCCGTTAGAACGAGTCTTACTAGAGTCGTTAGAACGTATTTGCTAGCCGATACAAGACAGCGGCCATATTTGAATAGGACCGTTAGAACGAGTGCCACTAAATAGAGCCGTTAGAACGAGTCTTATCAGAGTCGTTAGAACGTGTAACGCTGGTCAGTAGAGTCGTTAGAACGGGCCCGTGAGACGAAACAAGGCAACAGCCATATTACAATAGGACCGTTAGAACGAGTGTCTCTAAATAGAGCCGTTAGAACGAGTCTTATTAGAGCCGTTAGAACGCTGGTCACTAGACTCGTTAGAATGGGTTCACGAGCCGGAACAAGCCAGAGGCCATCTTTAAATAAGTCCGTTAGAACGAGTGTCACTAAACAGATCCGGTAGAACGAGTGTGATAAATAGAAGCTTAGATAGATAGATAGATAGATAGATAGATAGATATGGAAGTAAGATGAGGAAATTAATTCGACAGTATGTGGAGAAAATCTTTAAAGATAACAAACATAGGGTGTCATGAACAATGGAAACTCTTTATGTCGATACTTAAGTATTTCGTTTTTAAAAAAATTAAAACCTTCTTCAGGAGATTGAATATTTGTATGAGTAAAAGATGAAAGATGTTCAGTGGATGTTGAATGTGTGATAAAATGTTATTAACCGTTATTTACGTGGCGTTTATAGATGAAAGCCGATGACGTGATCATTGCATGTGAAAGCGAAAATTGATGATCAGAAACCGCCGCATGTCGAACGTGAATTGTCCACGAGTAAATGCTAAAAAAGGTTATGACGTATTTCATATGAATATTAATGTGTAGAAATGAGAAAAATGTTGATAATTGATAAAATATTTAACATACATATACACATATATATAGAGAGACAAACAATACATCTGCATATATATATATATATATATACATATATATATATATATATATATATATATATATATATATATATATGGGAGTAAATATGGAAATAAATCCGACAATATTAAAAAATTTGAAAAACGAAGTGTTTAAAAAATAAGATGAATTTATTTATCGACGTATAAACGTTTCGGTTTATTTAAACCTTCATCAGGATATATTATGGGGGGAAGAAATTGATGAATGTTTTGTAGATGACAGGAGTTAGAAAAATATTTATAAAAAGTTTATATTTTTTAAAACTTTTATAAATATATGACAGAAAAAACAGAACCCAAATTGTTTATTTATTTTCCCATTAAACTTACCTTAAACCCCAACACCAACCCCTAACCCTAACCCTAACCCTAAACCCCCCTAGTTAGAATTAACAGTTTTATTACAAAATTTGTGGGTTCTGTTTTTTTCTGTGTCACCTTAATTTTGACACCTTTGTGCAAATTCAGCCCAACTGTTAAGGTAACGCGGTTCCGATATGGGGGGTCGATTTACTATAAACTTATACGGGGCAATGAGCACCACTGAAAACTCAATATATATATATATTATCACCGTGTACCTTTATGATAATACATTTGCTCTACTAACGTATTGAGCACTTTATATTTGTTATATCGCTGTCTTATCATTGTGAAACTTGAATCAACTAACCACTGTGACCATTTTCACCGGTAAGTCACTTTTTCCACAAATACCATATATATATATATATATATATGCCAAAAAGCTAATCGAATCGAGTGAAAATGCTCTCCTTTGTTGATCGACTATCGATTTTCTCCCGAAATAGTTGATCGGCTTTTGG
>CM042176.1:20218391-20225891 GCA_023376005.1 Doryteuthis pealeii | reverse complement strand
CTTTATATTATTATACTAAAAGTGACTACCCGGCGTCGCCTGGGTAGAGGGGGGATTTTTTAAGTTAGTCTCACAGATCAATTATTATTTATCGCGAGTGAGATCCTCGCTGGTTGCCCCATAAAAATCCCACAGAAATATATAACAATATAGTTAAAAATTTCCATTCAATGGTTTACAATTTGAAAAAAAAGAAGATATAAATGATGCAATTAATTAATCAATCAATATTATATTTCAAAGCGAAAAAAAAAAAAAAAAAAAAAAAACAAAAAAAAGAGAAAGATAAACAAAATAGCATGCAAATGACTTTCCCTTCTGTTACTTTTCAAATTTGAATTTTTAAATATCTTCCCAAATAGAAATCAAATCTTCATTATTTTTGCTCAAAAACCAAGCCCTGGTGATATTTAATGTGTATATATATTTACTTTGTCGTTAATTGTTTTATTTTCGACGTTTCCTCCGGACACACAGATACACACAACTGCCCTTTATATAGTATAGATATAGAAGAAGGTTATCTATATTATAAGGTTATTTATATTATAGCATTGTTTATATCATATGATTAAGGATGGGTATGCCATTTGCTAATTTGGAATTAAAAAGATAACAAGTTCCATAATCAGTAACTGTATATTTTCATATGATCCAAAGGATTAGGAAACAACCACCTGAAATCCAACAGATTACATTGAAAAACATACAGTACAATGTTTTTGTCTTACTGTCAGAAAATGTGTTTATGCATGATGAAATCTGATGAACTGGAAGTGAGAGAAGAAGCTATAAAAATAATTTTGGCTATTAGATAAGTAAATATTTATTCAACTAAAACTGACTAAATTAGATATTCCGATTTATAGAATCATTCTAACGTTTTTATCTAATTTCACCAGAAATATTAAAGCAGTACAGATTCGATTTTTTTTTTGATAACTCAATAAATTAATTATTATATTCTTTCAGGAGTGGTAAGCCAGTCAAGAAAAGTTTAGAAAAAATAACAACAATTAATTTTGAAGCTATGCATTGGATACAATATAGCTGTCACAAAATGGATTTTGTGAACCACCATTCACAGAAGGTTTTTCAAAAAATGAATGTTGGGAATCCTTAATGAATCGTACGAAACAGGACTTGCCGGATCTGCCCTCTCATTCTCAAGGTGTTGAACGGGCAGTGATGTTAACAACAGGTGCTTCCAAATGGCTTTGAAACGAGGCACAGCATAGTCTACTAATATATACGGCACCATATGTCACTAAACAGGCAGAATTCTAACATGCCTATTTGTTTTATAGTCAATTTATGTCTGTTTTGAAAAATCTTAAAGCCCAAACATTTGGCTAGATGGAACCATAAGTTTTCCTCAAGAAATACTGTTTCTCTGTAGTATCATTACTATCATTGCCGACCATGACCAGGAATACATTTCACATTGAAAAGGTTTCATTTTTTTCTGATATAACCTGAAATCATAGATGAATTGTTGGTGTTTGTTTTCTATAAATGCATAATTATTTTAACTATTTTTTTTTGTTTGTTTGTTTATAATCTTTTATTATTACATTTCTTAAGAAAAAAAGACAACAAGTTTGTATATCTTTAACATTTTTTTCGAAACAGTCATAAATTGACTATAAAACGAATCGGCCTGTTAGAATTCTGCCTGATTAAGTAACATATGGAGCCGTATATATTAGTAGGCCGTGATATATATTAAAACCTGTTAAACACTTAAGAAATTGGCTCTGTGTCACATCCTACTCACACTGAGGGGTTAGTAAATAGTTATATATTGGGTATGAATTGATTGATTTCAACGGCATGTCAACCAGTCTCAGTTTATTTTATATAGTGGAGGGGTTGGGTAAATAAATACTATAGTACATTCAAACACAAGGCGGTTTATTCAAAATCAATACCTTTGATCACCAACCGTTTCAAACTCCTAAATTATCTATATCTACTCAGGTGTTAACAAAGACAAAATTTATTTTATTTATGTCTTTTTTCGTCAGAAATGTAATAATAAAAGATTGTAAACAAACAAACAAACAAAATAGTTTTAAAAAATGATGCAATTATAGAGAACAAACACAGTAACAATTTATCTATGATTTCAGGTTATATCAGGAAAGAATTTAAACCTTTTCAATGTATTCCCTGGTCATGATTGGCAATGATAGTGGTGATACTACAGGGAAACAGTATTTCTCGATGAGAAATTACGGGTCCATCTAGTCAAATGTTTGTGCTTTAAGATCTTTCAAAACCGACATAGATTGACTATAAAAGGAATAGGCATGTTAGAATTCTGCCTGTTTAGGTGACATATGGGGCCGTATATATTAGTAGGCTGTCTCTGGTCTTGGTAGGAATGATAGTGATGATACTACAGAGAAACAGTATTTTGCGATGAGAAATTACGGGTCCATCTAGTCAAATGTCTAAGATTTTTCAAAACCGTCATAAATTGACTATAAAATGAATAGGCCTGTTAGAATTCTGCCTGCTTATGGGACATATGGGGCCGTATATATTAGTAGGTCGTGGGCACAGGCACATAATTACAAAAGTTTTGTGTCATAAAATGTGACCTTCTTTTTCCTCTAAGGGCTCTTATATAAAGCTATTTAACTATATATATTATTGTGAGGTTTTAAGGGGTCAAATAAGAACAAAACGACGGGTAACAAATGTAGGAAAATGTATTAACAAAAAGTGGACAAATACAATACAGAGAAGTAGGAATTACGTCCGACAAATAGAGTTATTTGCTGACTCACATTTTGGGGTTTTAAGGGGTCAAATAAGAACAAAACGACGGGTAACAAATGTAGGTAAATGTATTAATAAAAGAGTAGACAATTACAGTACAGAGAAGTGGGAATTACGTCCGACAAATAGAGTTATGAGTTGACTCACATTGGCTTACTCTCAAGCCACAATTGTCCCTGTTACTTATAAACCGTCGGCGCATTCCATTAGTCTTATAGGGTGTATCACCGATAACATATATAAGCAATAGTAAAACATTATTTGTTTTTTCTATATTTATTTGTTTTTTTTTTCATACATAACAGAAAAAGTCATCTGTTTTTCTTTTTTAAAAAATGTATTCAAAGTTACTGTTTAATTAATGAGGTAAAATGGCATTTGGGAGCCGTCACTAATAATGGGGGAGGGCATATTTTCAATTGTAATTTTAGTTCATTTCATTTCATTTTTTAATGTTGGTTCACCAAAAACCTAAAAAGAAAAATATATATATATAAAGACAAAACCGGCCGATCGACAAAGGAAAGACCCATTATATAAACTTTGTGAGGGGTGTATAGCTTACCAAGGTCAAAGTATCCAAGAGTCACTGTAGTGGTGACCGGAAGTTGTCACATCCTCAACATGCAAATTTGTGGACACGCGCTACTTGCTATATAAGGTTGGTTGGTTGGTTGGGTTTTACGGCATGTCAACCCCTTGGGTTATTTTATGCCGAATACTTTTATTGGTGATGAAGGGGTGCTCCACATTCCCCAAACCTCCAAAACTGAAACCTCACCACCAGTAAAACACTATCTGGCAACTCCTGCAGCCAAACTGACGCCGAATGTATTGGTTCACCATTCCTTCGGATTACGCCAACGAGGCAACCCAGGACCTCCATACTTCTAGCCCTAGCTCTCTTTTTGATATTTATGTCAATAATTTTGACAAAATAAAATAACACCATTCCCTGCTGAAATTGTTTTATTTTAAGATTAATTTTTGCGCCAAATGCTGCAAAACCGAGGAATTTTCAGTGCATTTTTGTCTACGATCTTTAATGCCATTTCCTCAAAAAATTGGTACAAGTGCAAGATCTAATTTTTGTTATTTATCTGAATTTTTGAGATGAGGCTTGATAAGAGGTTCCCGAGTCCGACAAGAAATACCTGAAGAAGTCCGGAGGGCATATCGACCGAAACATTGTACAAATAACAATAAAAAAGATGAGGACAATAGTCCGAATAATACAAATACTACTAATTTTTGGTATCACGACTTAATACACCAACTTTTGGTGCCTCATGTAATTTGATAATTTAAAAAAAAGAAAAAATCGACCCAACCTAATATATATATATATATATATATATATATATATATATATATATGATTCGCTAGTTATGTCTGATCGGACATCAAAGAGGTTTTGTCCTCTTTTAATGTTGGTTCACCAAAAACAGAAAAAGAAAAAAAATATATGTATATAAAGACAAAAGCGTCCGACCGACAAAGGAAAGACCCGAAATTTCTGATGTGTAAAAGGTCGAATGTGAAAATTACACTTAGTCATTGCTATTTTCCCCTTTGTGAATTTAAACGCCTGCAGCAGACTTCTTGATTTTGAAGGCTTTTCTCTCTGTCTGTCTGTCTGTCTGGCTCTTCCTCACCCCCTCTCACCCCCCTCTCTCTTTCTTCTTTCTTTCTTCCACTCTCTTTCTCTTTCTGTGTCTCTAACTGTTTGTCTCTCTTTCTTCTTTCTTTCTCTCTTCTCCTCTTTTCCCTGTCTTTATTTCTCTCTCTCTCGCTCTTTATTTATTTCTCTCTTTCTTTCTTTCTTCCACTCTCTTTCTCTTTCTGTGTCTGTAACTGGTTGTCTCTCTTTCTTTCTTTCTCTCTTTCTCTCTTTTCCCTCTCTTTATTTCTCTCTCTCTCTCTCTCTCTCTCTCTCTCGCTCTTTCTCTTTTTCTTTCTTTCTTTCTTTCTTTCTTTCTTTCTTCCACTCTCTTTCTCTTTCAGTGTCTGTAACTGTTTGTCTTTCTTTTCTTTCTTTCTTTCTTTCTTTCTTTCTTTCTTTCTTTCTTTCTTTCTTTTCCCTCTCTTTATTTCTCTCTCTCTCTCTCTTTATTTCTTTTCTCTCTTTCTTTCTTTCTTTCTTCCACTCTCTTTCTCTTTCTGTGTCTGTAACTGGTTGTCTCTCTTTCTTTCTTTCTTTCTTTCTTTCTTTCTCTCTTTTCCCTCTCTTTCTCTTTCTCTCTCCTCCAATATCTTTCTATTTATTTCTCTCGATTTCTCTTTCTCTTTCTATCTCTTTCTGTCTGTCTGTCTGGCTCTTCCTCACCCCCTCTCACTCCTCTCTCTCTCTTTCTTTCTTTTTTTCTCTCTTTCTTTCTTCCACTCTCTTTCTCTTTCTGTGTCTCTAACTGTTTGTCTCGTTTTCTTTTTTCTTTCTTTCTCTCTTTCCCTCTCTTTTATTTCTCTCTTGCTCTTTCTTCTTTCTTTCTTTCTTTCTTTCTTTCTTCACTCTCTCTCTCTGTGTCTCTAACTGGTTGTCTTCTTTCTTTCTTCTTCTTTCTTTCTTTCTCTCTTTTCCCTCTCTTTATTTCTCTCTCTCTATTTCTTTCTTTCTCACTTTCTTTCTTTCTTTCTTTCTTTCTTTCTTTCTTTCTTTCTTCCACTCTCTTTCTCTTCTTGTCTCTAACTGTTGTCTCTCTTTCTTTCTCTTCTCTCTTTCTCTCTTTCCCTCTCTTTATTTTCTCTTTCTCTCTTTCTTTCTTCTTTCTTTCTTTCTTTCTTTCTTTCTTTCTTTCTCTTTCTGTGTCTCTAACTGTTTTCTGTCTCTCTCTTTCTTTCTTTCTTTCTTTCTTTTCTTTCTTTCTTCTTTTCCCTCTCTTGTATTCTCTCTCTCTCTCTTTCTTTCTTTCTTTCTTCTTTCTTTCTTTCTTTCTTTCTTTCTTCCACTCTCTTTCTCTTTCGTGTCTCTAACTGGTTGTCTCTCTTTCTTTCTTTCTTTCTTTCTTTTTTCTTTCTTCTTTCTTTCCCTCTTTATTTCTCTCTCTCTCTCTCTCTTTCTTTCTTTCTTTCTTTCTTTTTTCTTTCTTTCTTCCACTCTCTTTCTCTTTCTGTGTCTCTAACTGTTTTCTCTTTCTTTCTTTTTTTTCTTTCTTTCTTTCTTTCTTTCTTTCCTTTTCCTCTCTTTCTCTTCTCTCTCCCCTAATATATTTCCCTTTCTATCTCTCGCTTTCTCTTTCTCTTTCTATCTCTCTCTCTCTCTCTGTCTTTTTGTCTCACTCACTTTCTTTCTCTCTCTCTCTTTCTTTCTTTCTTTCTGTCTTTCTTTCTCTCCTTTCTCTTTCTGTGTCTCTAACTATTTGTCTCTCTTCCTTCTTTCTTTCTTTCTTTCTTTCTTCTCTTCTTTCTTTCCTATCTCTCTCTTCTCTCTATCCCAATATCTTTTTCTTTCTACCTCTCTCTGTCTCACTCTCTTTGTTTCTCTCTCTCTTTCTTTCTTTCTTTATCTCTTTCTTTCTTCTACTCTCTTTCTCTTTCTGTGTCTCTAACTGTTTGTCTCTCTTTCTTTCTTTTTTTCTTTCTTTCTTTCTTTTCCCTCTCTTTCTCTTTCTCTCTCCCCCAATATCTTTCTCTTTCTTTCTCTCGCTTTCTCTTTCTATCTCTCTCTGTCTTTTTGTCTCACTCTCTTTCTTTCTTTCTTTCTCTCTTTCTTTCTTCCACACTCTTTCTCTTTCTGTGTCTCTAACTGTTTGTCTTTCTTTCTTTCCTTCTTTCTCTCGTTCTCTCTTTTCCCCCTCTTTCTCTTTCTCTCTCCCCAATATCTTTCTCTTTCTTTCTCTCGCCTTCTCTTTCTCTTTCTATCTCTCTCTGTCTCTCTGTCTTTTTGTCTCACTCTCTTTCTTTCTCTCTCTTTCTCCTTTCTGTCTGTCTGGCTCTTTCTTTCTCTCTCTTTCGTTCTCTCTCTCTCTCCTTTTCTCTCTTTTTCGCTCTCTCTCCCTTTCTTTCACACTCTCCCTCTCTGTCTCTCTCTGTGTCTCTCTATCTCCCTGTTTCTCTGTCTCTGTCTGTGTCTCTCTCTGTCTCGATTGTTGGGGTGAGTAGTCAATTTAGTTTACGACTGACAAACTTACGAACAGATCACGTTGCGGAAGGATAATTGGTTGTTGGAAGATAACAGCGGAGGAATATATGTAATAAGGCTGCTTGAAATATGTGTGGTGTGTGTGTGTGTGTGTGTGTGTGTGTGTGTGTGTGAGAGAGAGAGAGAGAGTGTTCTTTTTTTACTCTTCCATAAACACACACTCATACACACATAATGTGTGTGTGTGTGTGTATGAAAAACGAAACAAAATGACAACACACACACACACACACACACGGGCGTACACACACACACACACCACACAACACACACACACACACACAACACATTATATATATATATATATATATATATATATAAGAATACACACACACATATATAATATTTACGAATCCATATTAAGTAAAAACTTTTAAAAAGACGTCTTGTTAGCTTAGTATATATTTAATTCAATGAACTCCTTTTTAAGAAAAGTTCGCATCACCATATAGCCAAATACATAATGGAGAAAAATAATGCAGATATATTTATTTAAAATATATATATATATATATATATATATATATATGTGTGTGTGTGTGTATGTATGTATGATGTGTTGTGTGGTGTGTGTG
>CM042176.1:20208395-20218291 GCA_023376005.1 Doryteuthis pealeii | reverse complement strand
TCTTACCCCTTCTCTCTTTATCTCGGTCTCTTTTCTCACCACCTCCCCGTCGCGGCCTTCTTAACTTTTCTCTCCCGCTTCTTCTTGT
This sequence comes from Doryteuthis pealeii, assembly GCA_023376005.1. Lineage (NCBI taxonomy): Eukaryota > Metazoa > Mollusca > Cephalopoda > Myopsida > Loliginidae > Doryteuthis > Doryteuthis pealeii. The sequence goes on along the minus strand of CM042176.1, from coordinate 20,218,203 downwards.
TCTTGTTTTCTTCTTTCTTTCTTTCTTTCTTTTTCTTTTCTTTCTTCTTGCATTCTTTTCTTCTTTCTTTCTCTTTTTCATTTTTACAACCTACCTTTTCCTTCTCTTTTCTACTCTTGATCTCCCCCCCTCTCTCTCTGTCTGGTCCCACTCACTCTTCTCTGTCTCTCTGTCTTTCAGTCTATCTTACCTGTCTCTGTCTCTCATATATATGTTGACCCGCATCGACCTGTCAGACATTTCATTGACGCCACACACACACACACACACACACACACACACACCACAGCACACTCGCATATATATTATATTATAATATATAATATTACTATATATATATATTACCGTAAAACAATATAGGGTTGGTCTCAATATTTTGGTGGTATAAGTGTTACTGGATAAGTCATCCGTTAAAAAATATAAAGTGCTCAATACGCAAGTAGAGCGGATTTATTATTATTATAGTGTGTACAGAAAGAACAGGTATTCTGTACACACTAATATATATATATATTATATAATATAATATATATATAGTAATATAATAGTATAATTCAATTAATCATGACAGCAAATTCGGCGAACACCATGGCGACGTGAGGAAAACTGTACCGCTGTTTCACCTAATTGGTCTCATCAGCAGTGTATACCTTACCAAATGAGACCAAAGGAGCAAGAGAGAGAGAGAGAGAGAGGGAGAGAGAGAGAGAGAGAGAGACGAGAGAGAGAGAGAGAGAGAGAGAGAGGCAATAGTGACGCGTTCCGATGTTGCAACTGTCGTTATTGAGGGGGATTTTTCTGGGTATTATCGACACGAGTAGGATGGACACAAGGTCCACATAGTATGAGACGGGACATCCAGCAAAGTACCAAACTCACTATTCAAAGTAACTTAACTACTTCAGAGTGCTTTGTTGACCATCTACATCATGATGGGACGGCTTGGGGACGATTGTTGTAGCCATAGCGAAATTCTCTCAAAGTACTTCTAGCTTTTCAAATTGTGCGTCAGTATCCACCAATAACAATCGAATCATCCTTCCTTCTCAGTAATTAAATGAAATGACGAATTTTAACTAAAGTTCATTAAAAATATGCCCCCCCCCAAAACACACACACTTATGCGAAACCGAGTATTTTCAGTGCATTTTTTGTCTACGATCTTTAATTGACATTTCTTTCTATAATGTTACAAGGTCCAAGATCCGATTTTGGTATCACTACTTAATAGACCAATACACCAACTTTTCGGTGTTTCATGTAATTTGATACTTAGAAGAAGTGCAAAAATCGGACGCCTACCCATAAATATATGTGGTGGTTAGACAACATGCAACCTAACTTCCGACCAGGAGCGAAAATCCCGACTGGCCTTACGTCCGCTGATCCGTTAACGTCTGTCATCGCAGGCTTGCCATTTAAGGAAGCGGTGTTTAACTGTTTTAATATATAACTTTACGATCACCAGAGAGATCAAATCTGTAACAGATTATCATTGCGTTATTTGCTGGCTGTGAAAGTTTATCAAATTCGCCCCTAAAGAGCTCTACCGGGTTACGGGAGCATATAATAAGTGAACCACAGAACTATACTATATATATATTATAGTATATATAATATATATAATAAAATATAAAATTTCACAGAGGAATAATCTATAAATTGATAATTGAATTCATATTACCACGACCAGACAACCCCTGCAACACCATTTGCGACATCCGGAGCACTGGACAGCTGTTCGACCTCCTTTGGTCTCATTAGCAGTGCATACCACAATCTCGCCACTGATGGCCAGTGCGTTGAGTCCCTGCTCTTCACTCTTGTGGTCCACTGTCAATCTCTAGTGGCGGGAGATTGTGGTATGCCACTGCTGTGATGTGACCAAAGGAGAGGTCGAAACAGCTGTCCAGTGCTCGGATGTCGCACCATGGTGTTTTGCGAGTTTGTCTGGTCGTGGATAATAAGTTTCAATGTTTACTTATATATATATATATATATTTATATATTTATATATATATCTTATTATAATGGAGATTGTGGAGTTTGTCTGTCTGTAACCGAACTATATATACTAATCAAGTCACAATTCCTTTGTTATATATACCACATTCTCCATGATTTTATTTTTAATTTAAACTTCAATTATTAATAAAATTATTTTTATATCATTAAGACTGTTGACCATATCTACAAACTATTAACATGCAATTGTATATATATATACAACAAATAAGTGGTTTACAGGTCTAATAGGAAGGCTTATTTGCATATTGATTTTCTCTTCAAAAATTTGATTTTAATAAAATTGCTTAGCATATTTAATTTCTAATTGTTTGTTTTATCTTGATGAATATGACTCAAAAATCTCTTCAATAAAATCTTTTAAAAAATCCATTAACAAGATGAAATAACTGTAATATATTTTCTTTACTTCCTATTTTAACTAAATAGTTAATTTATTGAAAATTATCAATGAAAGGGCGGGAGTAAGGGAAAATGATGGAAGAGTTAGTTTCAAAGTTGTTCTTATTTTTAACTCATTTCCAAATCTTTATTTGCATTCTTATTCAGTTCATTAGACTTCTAATTTAACATGATATTTATTATATTAAAACTTAAACTGCACCCGGAGGGTCATTATATTTGCTAGTAATATAATTGATACTATTCTGTAATCTTATAACTTGATCAATTCTTTTTAACAGTATGTAAAGAAAAGAACTAAAAATTCTATCTTAGGGGTTTTATTTCCAGTGAATGAAAAAAGAAGAAAACATTGAATATAAAATTATTGGAATTGTGGCAACACATACTGTTAAAATCTGGAGATCATTTTGAACCGAGAATTGCTCAAGTTATAAATTAATAAAATAGTATAAATTTATATATATATATATATATAATATATATATTATAACCTCATATTATAACATCAAGTTATTTGATTACGAAAGGATATCAATTTTTTTCTTCTTAAACACCCTGTAGATCGCAAATAATATTTCAGAATTTTCAACACCACCTGTATGTGTCTTTGTATGTAATAAACAAAAATTCACGTCGGTGTTGATGACGAGGATGAAAACAAAAACCCACGAAATAAGAGATAATAGTTTTCAACAAAAACTGTGTAGACGAAACAAATGCAACGGTAAAAAAAAAAAAAAAAAAAAAAAGAAATGTCTGCCGATAATCAAAGTAGATATTTCTTCTCATCTCTGTGGTCTATTTGCCAATGGCCGTCGCTAGGCGGCCTCGCGTGCTCAAAAACGCGGGAATCCATTGTCGAGGACCCAGTGGTGGTCCGGCATGTTGCTTGCTTGTCGTTAATACTCTTTTTACAAAACGAGATCCCAGCGCTGAGGGAGTTGGTGGTGTGACAGCGCCGGTCCGGCTTCAATGGCGTTCGTTAGCCGCTCGTTGTCTGTTCGACGGAATTCGCTCCTGCCTCTCTTTTCTTATGCATTCTCTGTCGCCTTTTGTGCGCCGCTTGTGTGTGTGTGTGTGTTGTGTGCTGTTTTTATCTCCACGTGGATCCACACACGGAAGACGATGACGACGACCCACGCGACGGCAATGGCGACTCGTGTTAAAAGGCCTTTTCGTTGTTTGTTTAGCTTTGGATTTGAGGCTGGTAGCGGTCGGCACCGCTCAGCGGCGCCAACATGTTGCTTCGTTCCTGTGCAAGCGAGAAAGCCAATTTTTTTTTTTGATGCCTCGATAAGGGGTTCGGTGGTTTTCAATGAGGGAGGAGCCAGTAAAAGTTCACGTTACAGGAAGAAGAAAATAAATTTTATTAAATTAAAGATATTACGACGCTCTGAAAAATCTTCACTATCTTATTATAATGGAGATTGTGTGTTCTCTGTCTGTAACCGAAAGTTTATTTCACTGTTCAGGTCACAATTTCCCTTAGACTTTTTCTGATCTATTTTTGTCTGTATAAATGCGTTCTAGAGCTTCCCTACTTCTAGAAATTAGTTTATAAAACATTTTAACCTTTGGATCCAAAAATGCTATACAAAAATTCTGAAAGTTAACCAATTTTAGCTATTGATAATTTTTTGATTTTTTTTCATAGCAAAATCAATATCCCAATGTAGGAATTGGAAGCTCAAATTTGGGGAATGTTTCTAATACACAGTCCACATCTGTACAAAATTTCAGCAAAAAATGAAGGGGATGGGGTGACAAATTTTACCTTTTTTCGGGATCGATTTTGAAGAGCAGTTGGGGCTACGTGGATAAATACTGTTAGTATGATTAGATATTGGTCAACGTATTAATACTAGTAGATCAATTTTATTAATAAATGAGGTTTAATAAAAAAATAAAATCACGGAGAATGTGACGTATCATCTGTCAAATCATCCCGAAAAAAGTAAAATTGTCACCCATCCCCTTCATTTTTTCTGAAATTTTGTACAGATGTGGACTGTGTTAGACATTCCCCAAAATTTGAGCTTCCAATTCTACATTGGGATATTGATTTTGCTATGAAAAAAAATCAAAAATTATCAATAGCTTAAAATTGGTTAACTTTCAGAATTTTTGTATAGCATTTTGGATTCCAAAGGGTAAAAATGTTTTATAAACTAATTTCTAGGAGTAGGGAAGCTCTAGAACGCATTTTACAGACAAAAATAGATCATAAAAAGTCTAAGGGAATTGTGACTTGAACAGTGAAATAGTTTCGGTTACAGACAGAGAAACACACAATCTCCATTATAATAAGATAGTGAAATTTTCAGAGGCTCGGTAATATCTTTAATTTAATAAAATTTATTTTCTTCTTCCTGTAACGTGAACTTTTACTGGCTCCTCCCTCATTGAAAACCACCGCCCCCTTATCGAGGCATCAAAAAAAAAATTGGCTTTCTCGCTTGCACAGGAACGAGCAACATGTTGGCGCCGCTGACGGTGCCGACCGCTACCAGCCTCAAATCCAAAGCTAACAACAACGAAAAGGCCTTTTAACACGAGTCGCCATTGCCGTCGCCGTGGTCGTCGTCATCGTCTTCCGTGTGTGGATCCACGTGGAGATAAAACACACACACACACACACACACACAACGCGGCGCACAAAAGGCGACAGAGAATGCATAAGAAAAGAGAGGCAGGAGCGAATTCCGTCGAACAGACAATCGCGGCTAACGAACGCCATTGAAGCTCGGACCGGCGCTGTACACACCCAACTCCTCAGCGCTGGGATCTCGTTTTGTAAAAAGAGTATTAACGACAAGCAAGCAACATGCCGGACCACACTGGGTCCTCGACAATGGATTCCCGCGTTTTTGAGCACGCGAGGCCGCCTAGCGACGGCCATTGGCAAATAGACCACAGAGATGAGAAGAAATATCTACTTTGATTATCGGCAGACATTTCTTTTTTTTTCTTTTTTTTTTACCGTTGCATTTGTTTCGTCTACACAGTTTTTGTTGAAAACTATTATCTCTTATTTCGTGGTTTTTGTTTTCATCCTCGTCATCAACACCGACGTGATATTTTTGTTTTATTACATACAAAGACACATACAGGGTGTTTGAAAATTCTGAAATATTATTTGCGATCTACAGGGTGTTTTAAGAAGAAAAAAATTGATATCCTTTCGTAATCAAATAACTTGATCGGTTATATATATATATATATATATTATATATATATATATATATATATGATTATATATTTTTATAATTTATAACTTGAGCAATTCTCGTTCAAATGATCTCAGATTTTAACAGTATGTGTTGCCACAATTCAATAATTTTATATTCAATGTTTTCTTCTTTTTTCATTCACTGGAAAATAAAACCCTAAAGATAGAATTTTTAGTTCTTTCTTTACATACTGTTAAAAAGAATTGATCAAGTTATAAGATTACAGAATAGTATCAATTATATATACTAGCAAATATATGCACCCTCCGGGTGCAAGTATTTAAGTTTTAATATAATAAAATATCATGTTAAATTAGAAAGTCTAATGAAACTGAATAAGAATGCAAATAAAAAGATTTGGAAATGATTTAAAAATAGAACAACTTTGAAACTAACTCTTCCATCATTTTCCCTTACTCCCGCCTTTCATTGATAAATTTTCATAAATTAACTATTTAGTTAAAATAGGAAGTAAAGAATAATATTACAGTTATTTCATCTTGTTAATGGATTTTTTAAAAGATTTTATTGAAGAGATTTTTGGTCATATTCATCAAGATAAAACAAACAATTAGAAATTAATAATGCTAAGCATATATTTATAAAATCAAATTTTTAAGATCAATATGCAAATAAGCCTTCCTATTCACACTGTAAACCACTATTTTGTTGTATATATAAATACAATTGCATGTTAATAGTTTGTAGATATGGTCAACAGTCTTAATGATATAAAATAATTTTATTAATAATTGAAGTTTAAATTAAAAATAAAATCATGGGAGAATGTGGTATAAATAACAAAAGGAATTGTGACTTGATTAGTAATATAGTTTCGGTTACAGACAGACAAACCCACAATCTCCATATATAAGATATATATATATATATATATATATATATATATATATATATTGATCATTGAAACTTATTACCACGACCAGACAACTCGGCAAACACCATGTGCGACATCCGGAGCACTGGACAGCTGTTTCGACCTCCTTTGGTCACATCAGCAGTGCATACCACAATCTCCGCCACTAGAGATTGAACCAGTGGACCACAGAGTGAAGAGCAGGGACTCAACGCACTGGGCCATCAGTGGCGGAGATTGTGGTATGCACTGCTAATGAGACCAAAGGAGGTCGAAACAGCTGTCCAGTGCTCCGGATGTCGCAAATGGTGTTTGCAGGGTTGTCTGGTCGTGGTAATATGATTCAATTATCAATTATAGATTATTCCTCTGTGAAATTTTATATTTATATATATATATATATATATATATATATATATATATATTCTGTGGTTCACTTATTATATGCTCCCGTAACCCGGTAGAGCTCTTTAGGGGCGAATTTGATAAACTTTCACAGCCAGCATAACGCAATGATAATCTGTTTACAGATTTGATCTCTCTGGTGATCGTAAAGTATATATTTAAAACAGTTAAAACACCGCTCCTTAATGGCAGCTGGCGATGACCTAGAGGTTAACGGATCAGGCGGACGTAAGGCCAGTCGGGTTTCGCTCCTGGTCGGAGTTAGTTGCTGTGTCTAACCACACATATATTAGGGTAGGTCGATTTTTCACTTTTTCTAAATATCAAATTACATGAAACACCGAAAGTTGTGTATTGGTCTATTAAGTAGTGATACCAAAAATTGGATCTTGGACTTGTAACAATTTATGAAGAAATGTCATTAAAGATCGTAGACAAAAATGCACTGAAAATACTCGGTTTCGCAATAAGTGTGTGTGTTTGGGGGGGGGCATATTTTTAATTTGAACTTTAGTTAAAATTTCGTCATTTAATTTAATTACTGATAGGAAGGATGATTCGGATTGTTATTGGTGGATACTGACCACAATTTGAAACGCTAGAACTACTTGAGAGATTTCGTATGGCTACAACAATCGTCCCCCAAGCCGTCCCATCATGATGTAATGGTCAACAAGCTACTCTCGTAGTTAAGTTACTTTGAAATAGTGAGTTTGGTACTTGCTGGATGTCCCGTCTCATACTTGTGACCTTGTGTCACATCCTACTCGTGTCGATAAATACCAGTAAAAATCCCCCTCATACGACAGTTGCAACATCGAACGCGGTCACTATTCATCTCTCTCTCTCTCTCTCTCTCTCTCTCTCTCTCTCTCTCTCTCTCTCTCTCTCTTCTCTCTCTCTCTCTCTCTCTCTCTTTGGTCTCATTTGGTAGGTATACACTGCTGATGAGACCAAATTAGGTCGAAACAGCGGTACAGTGTTCCTCACGTCGCACATGGTGTTCGCCGAATTTGCTTGTCATGATTAATTGAATTATATATATATATATATATATATATATATATATATATATATATATATATATATATTAGTGTGTACAGAAATAACCTGTTATTTCTGTACACACTATAATAATAATAATCCGCTCTACTTGCGTATTGAGCACTTTATATTTTTTGTAACGATGACTTATCCGAGTAAACACTTATACCAACCAAATATTGAGACCAACCCTATATTGTTACCGGTATATATATATATATATATATATATATATATATATATATATATATGCGAGTGTGTGTGTGTGTGTGTGTGTGTGTGTGTGTGTGTGCGTCAATGAATGTCTGACAGGTCGATGCGGTCAACATATATAGAGAGACAGAGACAGGTAGATAGACTGAAAGACAGAGAGACAGAGAGAGTGAGTGGGACCAGACAGAGAGAGAGGGGGGGAGATAGAGTAGAAAAGAGAAGGAAAAAGGTAGGTTGTAAAAATAGAAAAAGAGAAAGAAAGAAAGAAAGAATGCAAGAAAGAAAGAAAAAAGAAAGAAAGAAAGAAAGAAAGAAAGAAAACAAGAACAAGAAGAAGCGGGTGAGAAAGTTACAGAAGGCCGCGACGGAGTGTGTGAGAAAGAGACCGAGATAAAGAGAGAGGGTAAGAAAGGGTAAGAGAGAGAGAGAGAGAGAGAGAGAGAGAGAGAGAGAGAGAGCAAGAGAGAGCAATAAAGAAAGTAGAGAGATAAAGAGAGGGCAAGACAGAGCAAGAGAGAAAAAGAGAGAGAGATAAAGAGAGAGCAAGAGAGAGAGAGAGATAAAGAGAGAGCAAAAGAAAGAAAGAGAGAAAAGAGAGAGAGAGAGTAAGAGAAAGCAAGAGAGAAAAAAAGAGAGAGATAAAGAGAGAGCAAGAGAAAGCAAGAGAGAAGAAAGAGAGAGAGATAAAGAGAGAGCAAGAGAAAGCAAGAGAGAAAAAGAGAGAGAGAGAGAGAGAAGAGAGAGCAAGAAGAAAGCAAGAGAGAAAAAGAGAGAGAGATAAGAGAGATAAAGAGATAAAGAGAGAGCAAGAGAGAGAGAGAGAAAAAAGTGGGCTATATATATATATATATTTATATATATATATATATATATATAGAGAGAGAGAGAGAGAGAGAGAGAGAGAACGAGGGGTAAGAAATGGCATGATAGAACAAGAGAGAGCAAGAGAGAGAAAGAGCGAGGGAGATAGACAGAGATTAAAGGAGAGCAAGAGAAAACAAAAGTGAGAAAGAGAGCTAAAGAGGGCGCTATATATATATATATATATATATATAGAGAGAGAGAGAGAGAGAGAGAGAAAGCGTAATCCAATCGACAATAGGAACTAGCTTGAGAGGGGGGGAGAGAGGAGGGGGAGAGAGAGATGGGGAAGAAAGGAGAGAGATATGGGGGAGAGAGAGGGGGAGAAGAGGGGGAGAGAGAGAACAAGAGAGAACAAAAGTGAGAAGAGGGGCAAAGAGGGCGCTATATATATATATATATATATATATATATATATATATATATATATAGAGAGAGAGAGAGAGAGAGAGAGAGAGAGAGAGAGAAAGCGTAATCAATCGACGATAGGAACTAGCTTGAGAGGGGAGAGAGAGAGAGAGGGAGAGAGAGAGAGGGAGAGAGAGTGAGAGAGAGAGAGGCGCGCGCGAGAGAGAAAGAGAGAGAGAGAGAGAAAGAGAGAAATCCAATCGACGATAGGAACTAGCTTGACGCTATAGCCCGAAGGGGTGTTAAAAGAATTGGCCTCCCTTTCATGCCGGATCCCCCAATGTTCTGGATGGAAAAGTCAACGTCAGGCCGACGCCTCGTTTCGCCGTCATTTTCATCTTCC
>CM042176.1:20178395-20200895 GCA_023376005.1 Doryteuthis pealeii | reverse complement strand
AAACCTGATAGATAGATAGATAGATAGATAGATAGATAGATATGAACAGATCAGATAGGTAGATAGAAATGAACAAATATATATATATATATAATATATATATATATATATATATCGCATTGGATAGAAACTATCACTTAACAAGCGCGGTTGACTTCACGTCCACGCTATCCTAACTTATATATCATTATCATTATTACTATTTATTATTATTATTATTATTATCGAATTTTTCACATCTGCCGTAGCCGCTGATTCACTGGAGGCTAAGTGACAGCAAGTCTCGACATGTCTCTGGGATTTTTCTGGGCGTTCGACCCGATTTTAACAGAACTGTAGGTTGGATGGTCTCGATTCTTCCTTGGATTTCCAATTCCTCCAGACTCTTTACCAAACCGTTTGGGACCGTTACCCGGGTCCCATTACAATTGGTATGACCTTTACCTTCATGTTCCGCATTTTTCTCAGTTCTCTGTCAAGGTCCAAGTATTTGTTTATTTACTCCTTTTGAGTTTTCACATCAGAATTAGCTGATAGTCTTTCACTGGAGTCTGAGTGACAGCAATTCTCCTCAGGTTTCCAGGACTCTTCTGAGTATTCTGGCAGATTGCAGCAGTGCAGTGTTCTGAGTGGTTTCAATCCTTCCTCTGATTTCCAAACTTTCCAAACCCTTTTCCAATCCTTTTGGGACTGTTCCAAGTGCACCAACTACAATTGGTATCACTTTCACTTTCATATTCCATAACTTTTTCAGTTCTCTGGCAAGGTCCAGATATTTGTCCATTTTTTCATTTTCCTTTAGTTTCACCCTGTGATCTGAGTCTTTCTTCTTCTTCTTCTTCTTCTTCTTCTTCTTCTTCTTATTATTATTATTATTATTATTATTATTAGTATTGCTTCTCTTTTAATTTCTTCTTTTCTTTTTCTCCTTCTTTTCTTTGGTTCATCTCTTCTCCATCCTCCTCCTTCTTCATTTTATTATTATTATTATTATTATTATTATTATTATTATTATCATCATCATCATCATCATTATTATTGTTGTTGTTGTTGTTACTCCTTCAACTCCTTCTTTCCTTTTCTTTTCTCCTTCACTTTGCTCCTCCAATTCCCGCACCACCACTCTCTTCCTCCCCCTCCTCCTTCTAGATTTTAGTACTGAAATCCACCAAAACAAATTCAGTCAATGAGTAGAATTGTTTTCTAAGTTTTGACGCAGTGCCAAATTTTTTACCAATACTGAATTACCTCCCCTTTATTTTATTTTCTTGACGTAAGATTAATTTGATAAAATGAATAAAGAAAATATAATAATAAACCTTGTTTGTTTGTTTCTTCAAAGCACTTCAACCGGAAGAAGAAGTCAACAATCGACTTCCTTTGTTTTCTTGAGCAATTTTGTCGGTGGGGAAGTGTGTATGTAGGGTTGCTAACCTCCTACAACCCTCTGGTTTTGAATTTCAGAGTTTTTCCTTTTCTTATGTGGGTTGCTTTATCGAAGCTTCAAAGTTAATCCTGTTCTACTACGACTACTACCTGTTGTAAAGGCGTCATTTAAAATCGTCACACTAAAAAGAAATCCCTAAGTTCCATCCAGAGAAATATCTATTTACGGAATATGCTTGATAAAGAATATTGATAATAATAATTGTGATAAAAAAAGGAAGTAGAATTATTAACTTAAATGATAATACAAGCGAAAATGATTAATAATGATGATTATAATATAAAGCGACTATAATTAGGAAAATGAAGGATGATATAAGTTAAGATTATTAATAATAAGGATTGTGATAAAAAAAACATGTAGAATTTTGAAGATGAAGGATAATACTTGATAAAAATATCAATAATGATTTTGACAAAAAACAAGTAGAATTTGTTACAATTCTATTAATAATGGAGATTCGCTTCCGGTTTTTGTCTGTAACAAAAACTACGTCACTGCTTACGTCACATTACCCAAAATCGTCATAACAGAATAAATACACTGAAAATTTGAACATGCAGCATTAGACAGTCCTCATTGTTTTTTAAAACAAGTTTTAATAAATACATGACTGGTATTGTATATCTATATATAGTTGTTTTATTTTAATACATATTTAAAGTTTGCATTTCAAATTGTTTTATTTTTTAATCTTTTAATGAATTTGATGATTTTACTTACTTAGGGTAGAAACTTGCTGATATTGAATTTCTAACTCCCACACCTCAGGCAATATGTTTCAAAAATCTATTTTTACATCACCCGGAGGGTGTTTTTTATTTTGCTAATATTAATAATAATGATTGTATTAAAAAGCAACTAGAATTAGGAAAATTAAAGATGATATAAGTTAAAATTATTAATAATAATAATTCTAATAAAAATGAACTAGAATTAGGAAGATGAAGGATAATACTAGTAAAAATTATTAATAATAATGATTCTAATAAAAAGGAACTAGAATTAGAAAGATGAAGATAATACTAGTAAAAATTATTAATAATAATGATTCTAATAAAGGGAACTAATTAGGAAAGATGAAGGATAATATAGTAAAAATTATTAATATAATGATTCTAGGAACTAGAATTAGGAAATGAAGATAATAAGAAAAAATTATTAAATAATGAATAATAAATGATTCTAGTAAAAATTAATTATTAATAAAAATAATTAGATTTTTAATAAAAAAGGAACTAGAATTAGGAAGATGAAAGATAATATAGTAAAATTATTAATAATAATGATTCTAATAAAAAGGAACTAGAATTAGAAAGATGAAGATAATACTAGTAAAATTATTAATAATAATGAATTCTAATAAAAAAGGAAAGAATTAGGAAGATGAAGGATAATACTAGTAAAATTATTAATAATAATGATTCTAATAAAAAGGAATAGAATTAGAAAGATGAAAAGATAAATAGTAAAATTATTAATAATAATGATTCTAATAAAAAGGAACTAGAATTAGGAAAGATGAAAGATAATACTAGTAAAAATTATTTAATAAGATTCTAATAAAAGGAACTAGAATAGGAAGATGAAAGCAAATATAGTAAAAATTATTAATATAATGATTTCTAATAAAAAAGGAAATAGAAGGAGATGAAGGAGAATACTAGTAAAATATTATATAATAATGATTTAATAAAAAGGGACTAGAATTAGGAAGATGAAAGATAATACTAGTAAAATTATTAATAATAATGATTATAATAAAAAAGGAATAGAATTGGAAGATGAAAGATAATACTAGTAAAATTTTAATAATAATGATTTAATAAAAAGGAACTAGAATTAGGAAGATGAAGATAATACTGTAAAAATTATTAATAAATAATGATTCTAATAAAAGAGGAACTAGATTAGGAAGATGAACCGAATAATACTAGTAAAAATTTTAATAATAAATGATTATAATAAAAGGAACTAGAATTAGGAAGTTGAAAGATAATACTAGTAAAAATTATTAATAATAATGATCTATATAAAAAGGAACTAGAAATTAGGAAGATGAAAGATAATACTAGTAAAATTATTATATAATGATTCATAAAAAAAAAGGAATAAATTAGGAAGATGAAGGAAATAATATAGTAAAAATTATTAATAATAATGATTCTAATAAAAGGAACTAGAATTAGGAAGATGAAGATTAATACTAGTAAAAATTATTATAATAATGATTATAATAAAAAGGATAGAATTAGGAAGATGAAAGATAATATAGTAAAATTATTAATAAATGATTTAATAAAAAGGAAGTAGAATTAGGAAGATGATGAAGATAATACTAGTAAATTTATAATAATATGATTCTAATAAAAGGAACTAGAATTAGGAAGATGAAGTAATACTAGTAAAATTATATAATAATTGATTATAATAAAAAGGAACTAGAATTAGGAAGATGAAGATAATACTAGTAAAAATTATTAATAATAATGATTTCTATAAAAAAGGAACTAGAATTAGGAAGATGAAAGATAATACTAGTAAAAAATTATAATAATAATGATCTAATAAAAAGGAACTAGAATTAGGAAGATGAAGGATAATACTAGTAAAAAATTATTAATATAATGATTCTAATAAAAAGGAACTAGAATTAGGAAATGAAAGATAATACTAGTAAAAATTATTAATAATATGATTATAAAAGGAATAGAATTAGGAAGATGAAGATTATAGTGAAATTTTAATAATAATGGATTCTAATAAAAGGACTAGAATTAATAGGAAGATGAAAGATTAATAACTAGTAAAAATTATTAATAATAATGAATTCTAATAAAAAGGACTAGAATTAGGAAGATGAAAGATAATACTAGTAAATATTAATAATAATTGATTCTAATAAAAAAAGGAACTAGAATTAGGAGATGAAAGATAATACTAGTAAAATTAATAATAATGATTCTAATAAAAAGGAACTAGAATTTAGGAAGTGAAAGATAATACTGTAAAATATTATAAATAATTGATTCTAATAAAAAGGAACTAGAATTAGGAAGATGAAAGATAATACTAGTAAATTATTAATAATAATGATTTAACTAAAAAAGGAACTAGAATTAGGAAGAATGAAAGATAATATAGTAAAATTATTAATAAATATGATTCTATAAAAAGGAACTAGAATTAGGAAGATGAAAGATATACTAGTAAAAATTATTAAATAATATGATTCTAATAAAAGGACTGAAATTAGGAAGATGAAAGATAATACTAGTAAAAATTATTAATAATAATGATTCTAATAAAAAGGAACTAGAATTAGGAAGATAAAGATAATACTAGTAAAAAATTTATTATTATAATGATTCTAATAAAAAGGAAAGATATTAGGAAGATGAAAGATAATACTAGTAAAATTATTAATAATAATGATTCTATAAAGGAACTAGAATTAGGAAGATGTAAAGATATACTAGTAAATTAATTAATAATAATGATTCTAAAAAAAGGAAACTAGAATTAGGAAGATGAAAGATAATACTAGTAAAAATTATTAATAATATGATCTAATAAAAAGGAATAGAATTAGGAAGATGAAGATATAATTACTGTAAAATTATTAATAATAATGATTATAATAAAAAGGAACTGAATTAGGAAGATGAAGATAATATAGTAAAATTATTAATATAATGATTCTACAATAAAGAAGGAACTAGAATTNAATTAGGAAGATGAAAGATAATACTAGTAAAATTATTAATAAATAATGATTCTAGATAAAAAGGAATAGTAATTAGGAAGATGATAAGATAATACTAGTAAAAATTAATTAATAATAATGACTTATCATAAAAAGGAACTAGAATAAGGAAGATGAAAGATAATACTAGTAAAAATTATTAATAATAATGAATTCTAATAAAAGGAACTAGAAATTAGGAAGATGAAAGATAAATACAGTAAAATAATTATTAATAATAATGATTCTATAAAAGGAACTAGAATTAGGAAGAAATGGAAAGATAATACTAGTAAAATTATTAATAATAATGATTCTAATAAAAGGAACTAGCATTAGGAAGATTGAAAGATAATACTAGTAAAAATTATTATATAATGATTCTAATAAAAAGGACTAGAATTAGGAAGATGAAGATAATCACTAGTAAAATTATTAAATAATAATGATTCTAATTAAAAAGGAACTAGAATTAGGAAGATGCAAGGAATAAATACTAGTTAAAAATTAATTATAATAATGGATTCTAATAAAAAGGAAACTGAGAATTAGGAAACGAAATGAAAGAATAATACTAGTAAAAATTAATTAATAATATGATTCTAATAAAAGGAACTTCAATAAGATAAATTAGGAAGATGAAAGTATAATACTAGTAAATTATTAATCAATAATGATTCTAAATAAAAAGGAAACTAAATTAGGAAGATGAAGATATACTAGTAAAATATTAAAATAATGATTCTAATGAAAAGGAACTAGAATTAGGAAGATGAGATAATCTAGTAAAAATTATTAATAATAATGATTCTTAAATAAAAGGAACTAGATTAGGAAGATGAAAGATAATACTACGTAGAAAGTACAGTCGGCCGATTGTCAATTCAAAAATTATTAATAATAATGAATTATAATACAAAGGAACTAGAAATTAGAAGATGAAGGATAATACTAGTCAAAAATTATTAATGATAATGATTCTAAATAAAAAGGCAACTAGACATTTTAGGAAGATGAAAGATAATAAACTAGTAAAAATTAATTAATTAATAACGGGGGGGGGGGGGGGGGGGTGATTCAAATGAAAAGCAACTAGAATTAGGAAGATGAAAGATAATACTGTAAAAATTAATTAATCAATATGATTCTAAATAAAAAGGTAGATTAGGAAGATGAAAGATAATACTAGTAAAAAACTTTTAATAATAAGTTCTAATAAAAAGGAAACTAGAATTAGGAAGATGGAAGGATAACCATACTAGTAAAAATTAATTATAAACATGATTCTAATAAAAAGGAACTAGATTAGGAAGATGAAGGATAATATCTAGTAAAAATTATTAATGAATAATGATTATAATAAAAAGGAACTAGAATTAGGAAGATGAAAGATAACACTCGTAAATTATTAATATAATGGATTTCTAATAAAAAAGGAACTTAGAATTAGGAAGATGAAAGGAATAATACTAGTAAAAATCTATTAATAATAATGAGTTCTAATAAAAAGGAACTAGAAATTTAGGAAGATGCAGATATTATACTAGTAAAAATTATTATAATAATGATTATAATAAAAGGAACTAGAATTAGGAGTATGAAAGATTAACACTAGTAAAATTATTTAAATAATAATGAATTATAATAAAAACGGAACTAGAATTAGGAAGATGAGGATATATAGTAATAAATTATTAATAACTTAATGATTCTAATAAAAAAGGAACTAGAATTAGAGAAGATGAAAGATAATACTATAAAAATTATTAATAATAATCGATTCTATAAAAGGAAACTAGAATTAGGAGATGAAAGATAATACTAAGTAAAAATTATTATATAATGATTATATAAAAAAGAACTAGAATTAGGAAGATGCAAAGAATAATAGCTAGTAAAATTATTGAATAATAATGATTCAATATAAGCAACTAGAATTAGGAAGATGAAAGATAATACTAGTAAAATTATTAATAATAATGATTATACATAAAAAGGAACTAGAATTAGGAAGATGAAAGATAAATACTAGTAAAATTATTAATTAAATGATTCTAAATAAAAAGGAACTAGAATTAGGAAGAGATGAAAGATAATACTAGTAAAAATTATTGATAATAATGCTTTTCTAATCAAAAGGAACTAGAATTTAGAAGATGAAGGATAAATACTAGTGAAAAATTATTAATAATTTACTATATTCCTCATTTCATATCTATCCTTTTTATAACATATTAATAAACTATGTACTCTAATCTCTATTAGTTCCTTTTTATATATCATATTATTAATAATTTTACTAAGTATTATCTTTCAATCTTCCTAATTCTAGTTCCCTTTTTATTAGTAATCATTATTATTAATAATTTTTTACTAGTATTATCTTTCTTCAATCTTTATTCTTTAATACTAGTAAATTCTGTTCTTTATTCCATATTTCCTTTATTTATCAATTACTTATTTTAATAATTTTTACTAGTATTATCTTTCATTCTTCTAATTCTAGTCTCCTTTTATTAGAAATCATTATTAATATCAATTTTACTAGTATTATTTATTCTATCTCTAATTTAGTTCTTTTTATTAGTAATCATATATTAATAATTTTCTAGTAATCTTCATCTTCCTAATTCTTTCTTTTTATTAGTATCATTATTTAAATATTTTTTACTAGTATTAATCCTTCATCTCCTAATTCTAGTTCCTTTTTATTAGAATCATTATTATTAAAATTTTTACTAGTATTATCTTCATCTTCCTAATTCTAGTTCCTTTTATTAGTAATCATATTATTAATAATTTTACTAGTTTATCTTTCATCTTCCTAATTCTAGTTCCTTTTTTTATATCATTATATTAATAATTTTACTAGTCATTATCTTTCATCTTCCTAATTACTAGTTCCTTTTTATTAGAATCATTATTATTAAATAATTTTTACTAGTATTATCTTCATCTTCCTAATTCTAGTTCCTTTTTATTATGAATCATTATTATTAATAATTTACTAGTATTTATCTTTCATCTTCCTAATTCTAGTTCCTTTTTTAGATAATATTATTAATAATTTTTACTAGTATTATCCTCATCTTCCTAATTCTAGTTCCTTATTTATTAGAATATTATTATTAATAATTTTACTAGTTTATCTTTCATCTTCCTAATTCTAGTTCCTTTTTATTAAATCATTATTATTAATAATTTTTAACTAGTATTATCTTTCATCTTCCTAATCTAGTCCTTTTTATTGAATCATATTATTAATAATTTTACTATATTATCCTTTCATCTTCCTAATTCTAAGTTTCTTTTATTTGAATCATTATTATTAATATTTTACTAGTATTATCTTTCATTCCTATTCTAGTCCTTTTTAGAATCATTATTATTATAATTTTACTAGTATTATCTTCATCTTCCAATTCTAGTTCCTTTTTTATTTATATCATTATTATAATAATTTTTCTAGTATTCATCTTTCATCTTCCTAATTCTAGTTCCTTTTTATTAGAATCATTATTATAATAATTTTACTGTAATTATCCTTTCATCTTCCTAATTCTAGTTCTTTTTATTAGATCATTATTATTAATAATTTTTTACTAGTATTTCCTTCATCTTCCTTAATTCTAGTTTCCTTTTTATTAGAATCATTATTATTTAATAATTTTTACTAGTATTATCTTTTCATCTTCCTAATTCTAGTTCCTTTTTATTAGAATCAATTACTTATTATAAATTTTTACTAGTATTATCTTATCCAATCTTCCTAATTCTAGTTCCTTTTTTATTAGAATCATTATTATTAATAATTTTTACTAGTATTATCTTTCATCTTCCTAATTCTAGTTTTTTTTATTAGAATCATTATTATTATAATTTTTACTAGTATTATCTTTCATCTTCTAATTCTAGTTCCTTTTTATTAGAATCATTATTATTAATAATTTTTACTAGTATTATCTTTATCTTCCTAATTCTAGTTCCTTTTTATTAGAATCATGTATTATTAATAATTTTTACTAGTATTATCTTTCATCTTCCTAATTCTAGTTCCTTTTTATTAAGAATCATTATTATTAATAATTTTTACTAGTATTATCTTTCATCTTCCTATCTAGTTCTTTTTTTATTAGAATCATTATTATTAATAATTTTTACTAGTATTATCTTTCATCTTCCTAATTTAGTTCTTTTATTAGTAATATTATTTATTAATTTTACTAGTATTATCTTTCATCTTCCTAATTCTAGTTCTTTTAATTAAATCATTATTATTAATAATTTACTAGTATTATCTTTCATCTCCTAATTCTAGTTCCTTTTTATTAGAATCATTATTATTATAATTTCTAGTATTATCTTTTCATCTTCCTAATTCTAGTTCCTTTTTATAGAATCATTAATAATTATAATTTTTACTAGTATTATCTTTCATCTTCCTAATTCTAGTTCTTTTTATTAAATCATTATTATTAATAATTTTTACTAGTATTATCTTTCATCTTCTAATTCTAGTTCCTTTTATTAAATCATATTATTTAATTAATTTACTGTATTATCTTTCATCTTCCTAATTCTAGTTCCTTTTATTAGAATCATTATTATTAATAATTTTTACTAGTATTATCTTTCATCTTCCTAATTCTCAGTTTCCTTTATTAGAATCATTATTATCTATAATTTTTAACTAGTATTATCTTTCATCTTCCTAATCTAGGTTCCTTTTATTAGAATCATATATTAATAATTTTTACTAGTTATCTTTCATCTCCTAATTCTAGTTCTTTTTTTATTAGAATCATATTATTAAATATTTTTACTAGTATTATCTTTCATCTTCCTAATTCTAAGTTCCTTTTTATTAGAATCATTATTATTAATAATTTTATACTAGTAATTATCTTTCATCTTCCTAATTTAGTTCCTTTTTATTAGAATCATTATTATTAATAATTTTTACTAGTATATTTCTTTCAATCCTTCCTAATTTCTAAGTTCCTTTTATTAGAATCATTATTTATAATAATTTTACTAGTATTTCTTTCATCTTCCTAATCTAGTTCTTTTTTATTAAATCTTATTATTATAATTTTTACTAGTATTATCTTTCATCTTCTAATTCTAGTTTCCTTTTTATTAGAATCATTATTATTAATAATTTTTACTAGTATTATCTTTCATCTTCCTAATTCTAGTTCCTTTTTTTAGAATCTTATTATTAATAATTTTTACTAGTATTATCTTTCATCTTCCTAATTCTAGTTCTTTTATTAGAATCATTTATTATTAATATCTTTTACTAGTTATTATCCTTTCATCTTCCTAATTCTAGTTTCCTTTTATTAGAATCATTATTATATAAATTTTTTTAACTGTATGTTATCTTTCATCTTCCTAATTCTAGTTCCTTTTTATTAGTAATCATTATTATAATAATTTTTACTAGTATTATCTTTCATCTTCCTAATTCTAGTTCCTTTTTATTAGAATCATATATTATTAATAATTTTAACTAGTATTATCCCTTCATCTTCCTATTCTAGTTCCTTATTTATAGATCATATTATTATAATTTTTTACTAGTATTATCTTCATCTTCCTAATTCTAGTTCCTTTTTATTAGAATCATTATTATTAAATAATTTTTACTAGTATTATCTTTCATCTTCTAATTCTAGTTCCTTTTTATTATAATCATTATTATAATAATTTTTACTAGTATTATCTTTCATCTTCCCTAATTCTAGTTCCTTTTTTAGAATATTATTTATTAATAATTTTTACTATTTATCTTTTCATCTCCTAATTCTAGTTCCTTTTTATAGAATCATTATATATTAATAATTTTTACTAGTATTATCTTTCATCTTCCTAATTCTAGTTCCTTTTTTATTATAATCATTATTATTAATATTTTACTAGTATTATCTTTCATCTTCCTAATTCTAGTTCCTTTTTATTAGATCATTATTATTAATAATTTTTACTATATTTCCTTCATCTTCCTAAATCTAGTTCCTTTTTATTAGAATCATTATTATTAATAATTTTTAACTAGTATTATCTTTCATCTTCTAATTCTAGTTCCTTTTTATTAGAATCATTATTATTAATAATTTTTACTAGTATTATCTTTTCATCTTCTAATTCTAGTTCCTTTTTATTATAATCATTATTATTATTAATTTTTACTAGTATTATTTTCATCTTCCTCATTCTAGTTCTTTTTATTAGAATCATTATTATTAACTAATTTTTACTAGTATTATCTTTCATCTTCCTAATTCTAGTTCTTTTATTAGAATCATTATTATTAATAATTTTACTAGTATTATCTTTTCATCTCCTATTCTAGTTCCTTTTTATTAAATCATTATTATTAATAATTTTTACTAGTATTATCTTTCATCTTCTAATTCTAGTTCCTTTTTTATAGACTCATTATTATTAATAATTTTTACTAGTTATTCTCTTTCATCTTTCCTAATTCTAGTCTTTTTATTAGAAATCATTATTTATTATAATTTTTACTAGTATTATCTTTCATCTTCCTAATTCTAGTTCCTTTTTATTAGAATCATATTATTAATAATTTTTACTAGTATTATCTTTCATCTTTCCTAATTCTAGTTCCTTTTATTAGAATCATTATTATTAATAATTTTTACTAGTATTATCTTTCATCTTTCCTAATTCTAGTTCCTTTTTTTAGAATCATTATTATTATAATTTTACTAGTATTATCTTCATTTCCTAATTCTAGTTCCTTTTTTATTAGAATCATTATTATTAATAATTTTTACTAGTATTATCTTTCATCTTTCTAATTCTAGTTCTTTTATTAGAATCCATATATTAATCTAATAATTTTTACTAGTATTATCTTTCATTCTCCTAATTCTAGTTCCTTTTTATTAGAATCATTAATTATTAATATTTTACTAGTCTATTATCTTGTCATCTTCCTAATTCTAGTCCTTTTTTATTATAATTATTAAATTATCTAATATTACTAGTTATTCTTTCATCTTCCTAATTCTAGTTCCTTTTTATTAGAATATTTTTATTAATAATTTTTACTAGTATTATCTTCATCTTCCTAATTCTAGTTCCTTTTTATTAGAATCATTATTATTAATTAATTTTTTACAGTATTATCCTTCATCTTCCTATTCTAGTTCTTTTTATTAGAATCATTATTATTAATAATTTTTACTAGTATTATCTTCATCTTCTAATTCTAGTTCCTTTTTATTAGAATCATTATTATTAATAATTTTTACTAGTATTATCCTTCATCTTCCTAATTCTAGTTCATTTTTATTAAGATTATTATTATTAATAATTTTAACTTAATCATCTTTAATTTTCCTAATTCTAGTTGCTTTTTAATACAATCATTATTATTTAATATTAGCAAATAAAAAACACCCTCCGGGTGATGTAAAAATAGATTTTTGAAACATATTGCCTGAGG
This sequence comes from Doryteuthis pealeii, assembly GCA_023376005.1. Taxonomy (NCBI): domain Eukaryota; kingdom Metazoa; phylum Mollusca; class Cephalopoda; order Myopsida; family Loliginidae; genus Doryteuthis; species Doryteuthis pealeii. The sequence continues at coordinate 20,188,223 of CM042176.1, read as the reverse complement.
TGTGGGAGTTAAAATTCATATCCAGCAGTTTCTACCCTAAGTAAGTAAAATCATCAAATTTCATTAAAAGATTAAAAAATAAAACAATTTGAAATGCAAACTTTAAATATGTATTAAATAACAACAACTATATATAGATATACAATACCAGTATGTATTATTTATTAAAACTTGTTTTAAAAAACAATGAGGACTGTCTAATGCTGCATGTTCAATTTCAGTGTATTTTATTCTGTTATGAACGAATTTTGGGTAATGTGACGTAGCAAGTGACGTAGTTTTTTGTACAGACAAAAACCGAAGCGAATCTCCATTATTAATAGAATTGTAACAAATTCTACTTGTTTTTTGTCAAAATCATTATTGATATTTTATCAAGTATTATCCTTCATCTTCAAAATTCTACTGTTTTTTATCACAATCCTTATTATTAATAATCTTAACTTATATCATCCTTCATTTCCTAATTATAGTCGCTTTAATATTTAATCATCATTATTAATCATTTCGCTTGTAATTATCATTTAAGTTAATAATTCTCTTCCTTTTTTTTTATCACAATTATTATTATCAATATTCTTTATCAAGCATATTTCCGTAAATAGATATTTCTCTGGATGGAATTAGGGATTTCTTTTAGTTGACGATTTTAAATGACGCCTTTACACAGGTAGTAGTCGTAAGTAGAACAGGATTAATTTGAAGCTTCGATAAAGCAACCCACATAAGAAAAGGAAAAACTCTGAAATTCAAACCAGAGGGTTGTAGGAGGTTAGCAACCCTACATACACACTTCCCCACGCGACAAAATTGCTCAAGAAAACAAAGGAAGTGGATTGTTGACTTCTCTTCCGGTTGAAGTGCTTTGAAGAAACAAACAAACGGTTTATTATTTATTTTTCTTTATTCATTTTATCAAATTAATCTTACGTCAAGAAATAAAATAAAGGGGAGGTAATTCAGTAATTGGTAAAAATTTGCACTGCGTCAAAACTTAGAAACAATTCTACTCATTGACTGAAATTTGTTTTGGTGGATTCAGTACTAAAATCTAGAAGGAGGAGGGGGAGGAAGGAGTGGTGGTGGCGGAATGGAGAGCAAAGTGAAGGAGAAAAGAAAAGGAAAGAAGAGTTGAAGGAGTTAACAACAACAAACACAAATAATAATGATGATGATGATGATGATAATAATAATAATATATAATAATAATATATAATAAATATGAAGAAGAGGAGGATGGAGAAGAGATGAACCAAAAGAAAGAAGGAGAAAAGAAAGAAGAAAATTAAAGAGAAGCAATACTAATAATAATATAATAATAATAATAATAAAGAAGAAGAGAAGAAGAAGAAGAAGAAGAAGAGAAGACTCAATCACAGGGTGAAAGCTAAAGGAAAAATGAAAAATGGACAAATATCTGGACCTTGCCAGAGAACTGAAAAAGTATGGAAATATGAAGTGAAAGTGATACCATTGTAGTTGGTGCACTTGGAACAGTCCCAAAAGGATTGAAAAGGGTTTGGAAATTCGGAAATCAAGAGGAAGGATTGAAACACTCAGAACACTGCACTGCTGCAATCTGAAGAATACTCAGAAGAGTCCTGGAAACCTGAGGAGAATTGCTGTCATCAGACTCCAGTGAAAGACTATCAGCTAATTCCTGATGTGAAACTCAAAAGGAGTAAATAACAAATACTTGGACCCTTGACAGAGAACTGAGAAATGCGGAACATGAAGGTAAAGGTCATACAATTGTAATGGGACCCGGGTAACGGTCCCAAACGGTTTGGTAAAGGTCTGGAGGAATTGGGATCCAAGGAAGAATCGACGACCATCCAACCTACATTCTGTTAAAATCGGTCGAACGCCCAGAAAATCCCAGAGACATGTCGGAGACTTGCTGTCACTTAGCCTCCGTGAATCAGCGGCTACGGCAGATGTGAAAATTCGATAATAATAATAATAATATAATAATAGTAATAATGATAATGATATATAAGTTAGGATAGCGTGGACGTGAAGTCAACGCGCTTGTTTAAGTGATAGTTTTCTATCCATATGCGATATATATATTATATTATATATATATATATATATAATATATTTGTTCATTTCTATCTACCTATCTGATCTGTTCATATCTATCTATCTATCTTCTTATCTATCTATCTATCAGTTTATTTTCATCATGAAACAGAATTAGATACACAATTACTTTGATAAATAACATAACTATTTTTGCAGCCGAATTTTTCTTGATAATCTTTGCACCCTTCTTCCTTACTCACCGGACGCCCCCGCTCGCTTTTACATATATTTCAGTTAGTAACGTGAGCAGCTTTTGGTCAATGCCGACAGGGCATCTCTGCTGAAAACAGGAAGTTAAAAAAGTAGAACAAAACCGGATGTAGATAATTTAGTTGTAAACATTTCTTTTGGTATGTTAAATCTTTGCACACACACACACACACACACACACACACACACTCATACACACACACACACACACGTGAGGCGCGCGCGTGCTCACCCGCACGTACGCACGAGCACGCATATACACACATATGCACCACCAAATATGTGTATATTTAAGCGCCTAACGTTGATATAGCGCAGTGAGCTTGGTCCTCACAGGTCCCTTCCCGTATGACACTGTTCTCACTCAGTAAAACTGATTTGTTTAAGTATATATATATATATATATATATATATATATATATATATATATATATAGTTCAATTCATAACTATCTTTGTATCTATCAATCAATTTATCTTCATCTATATACTCTTTTACCATCCCTCCACAAGAGCAGGTGCGACACAAGGTCAATTTCTTAAGCGGAGTTTAACAGATTGATTCAGAGTTTTCCTTCTCCTAGACCGGTTGCCTAACCAAGATTAAGAGCCCAGTTACCCTACTATTATCCATAGCTGGATGGAGAGTAGTATTCATACCTTTCCAAAGGGTATCAGCGCTAAGTGAAATGATTAACACATCCAGGATTTGAACTCGGGCGACGAGTCCATTCCCATGACTTTAACATTACATCACGCGCTCCAATCCATCTGAATACGTTACTCTGTTCTCATCTTCTCTCTCTTTTTCTTTCTCTCTTTCTTTCTCTCTCTCTCCCTCTCTCTCTCTCTCTCTCTCTCTCTCTCTCTCTATATATATATATAATATACTTATATATATATATATATATTTTGGCAGCATTTTTTTCTTTTAAACATGTTTTATTAAACTCAGCGTACAATTCTTGTCGGACGAGTTTTTGTTCAATCCTTTCTAACTGTCTGGCCATCTTTTAAAAATCTTTTTGATATCCGGTGGATTGTAGGAATCCACAACGAGCGCTTTTCTGCACGAGTTTGTGGCATCATCAGGTGTGGAACTGGTGGGATGTTTCCATAGTCTCGTTTTTAAAACAAGCAGTAGGATAGGAATTAGTAGTAGGCACTGGACAAACCCAGCTATGCACCTTTAAATCAAGGGCAGGTGTTGCCGAGAGTTGAAGACTAAACATCTCTCATAATAGAATTTGTACATATCTATCTATCTATCTATCTATCTATCTGATTCTGTTAATATCTATCTACATTATTCTATCAATATCTTTCTTCCCTGCCTGTCTGTCTGTCTGCCTGTTTCTCTCAATATATATATATATATATATTATATATATATATTATATATATAGTTATTTATTAAGTGCTGCACAATACCAGATATATGGGGCCCAGTGAGAATCGAACCAACTAACAATGCCTGCTAATCTAGCTTGCTAACATTACACCATATATATATAATGCTACACCACAACACACACACACACACACACACACACACACAATTATATAAATATATATAATTACATACATCATACTACATACATATATATATATATGTATGTATATATGTATATATATATATGTATATGTATATGCATAATTGTATTATATGTGTATGTATATATATATATGTATTATATTGTAATATATCTATATATGTATATATATGTATATATATGTGTGTGTATAATTATACACACACATATATATATATATATATTATATATATTTAGGTTTGTATCTATCTATCTATTTAGGTTTGTATCTATTTTCTATCTATCTATCTATCTAGTCTCGTCTCGTCTTTTCAATAACTCTCCTGATTCTCCTGACATATACTACCCCATACCCCATGTAATATTTATATAATATATTATATATTAATATATATGTATATATATATTATATATATGTATGTATATGTATATGTGTATATGTATATGATATGTTATATATATGTATGTATTGTATATATATATGTATATATATTTTTTATATATGTATATATCTATAATGTATATATATGTATATATATGTGTATATAATGTATATGTATTAATTTAGGTTGTATCTATCTATCTATCTATCTAGTCTCGTCTTTTCGATAACTACTCCTGATTCTGCTGACATATACTACCCATCCCCCCCGCCCTCGACTTTTCCCTTCGTAAACCGACACTCGCCTTTGATTTTCACTTCGAACGTCTATAATGTGGCGATCCGCACCGGAAGTCAGTGCGGAAGTGCAGGACCTGTTTGATGTTTTCGCCGACATTGACCAAATGTGTGTAATAAGGAATACTCGATGTCACGTGGACACGGCTAGGCTTTTGAGCTTCGCGCTCGGCTGTGGCGGGAATAAAAGACGAACATTAGCGAAGTTTCACCATCAAAAGAAATGGGAAAAAAATATTTTTTTTAGAAAGACAAATTATGATCATAGCTACTAACCATTTCTGTCTTGCTTCTTTTTTTTATGTACTGATATTATTACTACTAGCAAAATAAAAACGCCCTCTGGCGATGTAAAAATACATTTTTGAAAGTATATTGCTTGAGGAAGTGATTGAATTTCTGACCGCCATTCTTGCCAGTTGTAAAGAACTTAAAGTAAGTAAGTCCTGAAATCAGAATCCTTTGGTGAGTGAATAAGTCCTGCAATACAGAATCTTTGAAGTCTATGAGGTCAGTGAGATAATCACATGAGGTCGTACTCCCAAAGAGTGTCATAAGTGTAAATACCTGGGTGTTCTCAGACCTTCAGTGTAAATAATTAATATCAGCAGCAGAGGGGCCGTCAGTGAACTGTTAATGGGTTGTCCCACGTGAACACTCGGCGGTCCTGATCATAGAAGTGCCGTCTGGCACACGCCTTTATATAACAAAAATTCAACAGGAAGTGAAAGTTAAAAATTAAATGTCGGAGAGTTTTGAACATAATCATCGAAAACCATCAAAATTTAAATTAAAAGAGTAAAAAAAAACAACAAAAAACAAAAAAACAATTTTGAAATCGTGAAACTAAGTTCTATTAATTTTGGAATATCTTATTAAAATTTAAAACAAACAATATCATAAATATATGAATACTCGGGGATGTATTTATTAATCTTGTTTGAAAAACAAGGAGGACAAATGAGTTACATGCTCAAATTTTGAGTGTATTTATTCTCTGTTTATGACGAATTTCGTATAGTGACGTAAACAGTGAGCTAGTTTTTGTTACAGATAAATCGGAAGCGAATCTCCATTATTAATAGATCAGTTAACTCTCTATAAGAGCACTCAATGAACAGCATGCGTCATCATCTGCGAGAAAACGGCTGCGTTGGTTTTGGTCAGTCAGGACGGATGGACAAAGGCCCGCATCCAAAGACCTACTGTATAGCGAATTAGTAGAAAGCACCCGAACGGTAGGGAGACATTGTCTGGCTTTAAACTATGTCTGCAAGAAGGGACATGAAGAATGCCCACATCGCACATGGGAGGCTTGTTGCAGAAGACCATGCTATCTGGCACGTGTGTTTGTGTGTGCTGTGTGTGTGTGTGTGTGAGTGTATGTGTGGGGTGTGTGTGAGTGAGAGGAGAGGAGAGAGAGAGCGAGAGGACGAGGAGAGAGAGCAAGAGAAGAGAGAGAGAGTTCACATCAAAGATTATTTTTAACTTTTTAGATATTGAAACTAATTTGGGCATAGCTCTTCGGTGGATCAATAGCAAACGTTGTAATTATTAAATTAATCATACTGCTGTATATCCACAGGTCCATGCTAGTTATGATATTATCTCTTTAAATTTCTACTAGGTAGTAATATCTCATCCACAGAAAGAGATATTAATGCACGCATAGGGAAGGCATGGTATGCTATAAAAAGATTCATCAGTCCGTGAAGATTCAGATACTCACTGCAAAGTTAAAGCAACATTCTTCCAAGCTTTAATCGTATCAGGCTACCGTATGGCTGCACCACTTGAAACCATAACGAAGCGCCTAGTAGCAATAAAAAGTTAGCTGGTAAGCGGCCACTTGCCAACGCTATCAACCTAGAACAATCGAGTGAGACGACGAAAGATATGCTGGGCACAAACTGGAGAAGCAAGGATGAAAGCTTCATAAGCAAACGTCAAACGTCCATATCAATTCCTTGTCCTCGGGAGTCCACATAGACTATCAGTATCCGAGCAGAGTTTGGTCAATTAAGACTTACTGGACGGCCCCGCCACTGACATGTTCATGTACTGGTTTCATTTGTCGGAGGGGATTTGTCACAATGCCTGCTGCAATTGTTCATTGTTCAAGACCGCATCCTTCCTCTACCTTCTTCATCTTCAAGACTCTCATCTCCACTGCGGAATTTCTGGAACCACCTTCGTACAGTCCGATCACTTGTGGATTCATATCCCATGCTTTGTTGATATTGGCTGCAGTTTCGGAGGCATTGTGCCCAAGCTTGAACTCATGCAACATAAAAAGGCAAAGGTCATGTTTAGGCATGTTCATCTTTGAAGCCCCTTAAAAAAAAACAAAACTTTCTATCTGAAAATAAATTAAATTTTATTTTTGAGCACACATCAATTATTATATATGCAAAAATTCACCTGAAATAAACAACAAATTCTATGTGAAAATGACATTTCAAAACCGAGCACTTCAATCGGCCATTATTTTTGTAACAACCTAATACTACTGTATGACTGCACCCCTTGGACACTTACGAGGCGCCTTGAAAATAAGCTAGATGGAAGCTGCACGAGAATGCTGTGTACGATCTTAAACAAGTCGTGGAAATAACACCCCACAAGGAAGCAGTGCGGCCACCTATGTGAACTCCGATAAAACTGAGATCATGTGTTTCAAAAAGAAAAGAGACATCTCAACCGTCTAATTGTCGGACAAAGAAGACAAACACACAATGGTGCGTAACAAAACAGAGAATAGGGATTTAATACATGTATTGACAAACAATACAAGAACTTGTTGCAAATTTTATTGGTATTTGCTACAAGACTTATCTGAGTTAAGTAATGTTCTTGGAGTAGTGGTGATAACAGGAGTATTCTGTTGCTGGTTGGAAAGTTGATAGGACGCTTCTTCGGACGTTTCTCGTTCTTCCTCGGTAACCGGTTCGCGTGATAAGTAATGGTGGGGTATGCTATTTTAGAAGCTTCTCGCCTTGGTAACAGTTCCTTTAAATGACGGTGAATGGGCCCTTTTCAAGTAGACTATTTGGTCTCCAGCCTTCTATAGTGTGCTTTGTGCCTTCGAAAGTGTGCTGTGAAAAAATGCCTCCGTCCAGGTCAACGGTCCGTAGATAAATAAGCCCTGTTTTTGGGCTAAGTGATGAGTGAAGTTTAGGGACCGCTATTTACGCGACTACCCTCAGTGAGTGCTCCGTGATAAGTAAAGTTTTTGGTTTTGGCGCCAACATACGATGTTGGCGATTCTCCCCCTAGCGACAAGGGGAGATAATTAACTATGGAATTTCCAATAATGGTTCCCGAGTCCGAGAAGATTCCCGAGTCCGACAAGAAATACCTGAAGAAGGTCGGAGGGCATATCGGCCGAAAAGTTGTACAAGATAACAATGAAGATGTGGACAATAGTCCGAATAATACAAATAATTCTAATCATCAAGCCTCCTCTAAAAAATTCAGAGAAATTTTTGAAGTGTTCTTGACACTGCAAACATCTATCTTCTTGTGTGGCTGCTTTTAATTACACTTAATATTTCGATACTAGTCTTCGTATATCAGTAATTAATTGATACCTCGTCTCGGACATTTTATTTTTATGCTTTGTATTTTTCAGGAAATGTCTGGAATGAAAACAGGGGTGTTTTATTTTATATTTTCGTAAAGGCAAAATTCATGACTCATAAAATAAAAAAATGCTGTCTTCGTTTTTATTTTTATTTTTTTCATTGTCAAACGCACCAAATGACCAACGTCTGCAAAAGTCGAAATCAAGGCAATATATATATATATATACATATATATACATACATATATATATGTATATATATATATATATATATATATATATATATATATATGTGTGTGTGTGTGTGTGTGTGTGTCCCCGCCTTAACAACGATCTCATTGTCGTCGCAGACTTGACTGGCCGACTCTTCCCCATTCCCGCGACTACAACCTGGGCGGGGTTAGGTACCTATTTTTTTTTCTTTTTCTGGCCTATAAAGATTAAAGCTATCACAAATACCAAAAAACCTCGTCAGTCTTTTTAGTGTAATCTGTTGGCTCAGTCAGAAAGAAAAAAAGAAAAAAAGAGAAAAGAAAAAAAAAGACAACATACGAAAAAAAAAAAAAAATTCGTCCTACAGCGTCGTAACTGGGCTTGTTTTGTATTGGATTTCAACATTGGGGTGGGGTGGGGGAACGTTATTCGCCATCGGGTAGCAGCTTTGTCGGGGTGGATTCTACAATGAGATTAAATACCCTTGTAAGACTAAAATAAACAAATAGTAAGAAAATGATGTGTGTGTGTGTGTGGGTGTGAGTGTTTGTGTGTGAACAAGATAGATAGATAGATAGATAGATAGATAGATATATGTGGACAAGTATATATATATATATATATATTATAATATATATTAATATTTGGGAGAATAAGTGCTTAATTGGAGTCGTACCTAATTTTGAAAATTAATTAATTAATAATGAATTAGGCGGGAATACCTATTAAATGTATGGCTAAACAAATCGAGAAAAATCAATCTCTGTATGTACATTTCGGCCGAAATGTACATACAGAGATTGATTTATGTACATACAGAGATTGATTTTTCTCGATTGTTTAGCCATAAATTTAATAGGTATTCCCGCCTAATTCATTATTAATTAATTAATTTTCAAATTAGGTACGACTCCAATTAAGCACTTATTCTCCCAAAAATTATCGGCAAAAAGCCATTCTAAACAAACCTTGTTTACACATATATATATATATATATATATATATATATATATAATATATATGGTAGAAATGTGAGGAGGTTAATCCGACAGTATGTGGAGAAAAGTAGACAAACACGGGATGTTATGGAAACTTGATGTTATTGTCGACGGTGCAACGTTTCGGTCTCTTATTAGACCATCTTCAGGACTTGGATATAGTTCTTACTCCAATGATGGAAATTCTCATTTTGAGAATTTCCATCATTGGAGTAAGATATATATATATATATATATATATATATATATTATATATATATGGGAGAAATGTGAGGAGGTTAATCCGACAGTACGTGGAGAAAAGTAGACAAACACGGGACACGTCCAGTTTCCATAACATTCCGTGTTTGTCTACTTTTCTCCATATATATATATATATATATATATATATATATATGTGCGTGTGTGTGTGTGTTTGTGTGTGTTTGTGTTTGTTTATATATTATATATATTATATATATATATATATATATATATATATAAGGAACAAAGACTGATAGATATA
>CM042176.1:20165895-20173395 GCA_023376005.1 Doryteuthis pealeii | reverse complement strand
CTTGCCTCCTATCACATCAACAATCTCCACACTAGAAGATTTACATTGGGGAAAAAAAGAAAGAAAAAAGAAAGTCTTGGCCAATACAACGGTTGTGGAGTGACTAAATTGTAGACAGCAGATCAAGGTTCGAATCCCAGCTGAGGCTCCTTGGATTTCCCTTTCCCTTAATATCTTGGAAGTAGCACCCCACAAGAAAGCAGCTATACGACCACTTACCTCCAATCACACAATCTCAACACTAGACAATTTACATTGGGAAATTGTTCTCATGGATGACAAAAAAAAAAAAAAGAAAAAAGAAAAGAAAAAAGTCTTGGGCAATACAACGGTTGTGGAGCGACTAAATTGTAGACAGCAGAACAAGGTTCGAATCTCAGACGAGACTCCTTGGAGTACTTGCTTTAATATCTTGGAAGCAGCACCCCATAACCCCCCCCACAAAAAACCCCAGCTGTACAGCCACTCGCTTCCTATCACACAAAATCTCCACACTAGCAATTTACATTGGGAAAATGTTTTTATGGATGACAAAACAAATAATAAAAAAAAAAACAAAATGGAAAAAAGGAAGAAATTATTGGGCAATGAAATGGTTGTGGAGCGGCTCAGGTCGAGACAGCAGAACAAGGTTCGAATTTCAGTCGTGGCTCCTCAGTGTTCCTTTGCTTTAATATCTTGGAAGAAGCACCCCACACAAAAATGCAGCTATACGGCCACTTGCATCCTATCACACAATCTCCACACTAGGCAATGCAACGGTTGTGGAGAGACTATATTGTAGACAGCAGAACAAGGTTCGAATCCCAGGCGAGACTCCTCGGTGTTCCTTTGCTTTAATATCTTGGAAGCAGCACCCCACAAAAAGCAGCTATACGGTTACTTGCCTCCTATCACACAGTCTCCTCACAAGATGGTAAGCCTGTAGACCAGTTCACATGGAACGGTAGTAATATCTCATCTACGGAAAGCACATTATGACCAAATTATTGAAATTACCGGTTCCCGCTAGATCATCGATTTTAAGCAGCGATGACCCTGTTCAATATTTAATTGGATGACCACTTAAGCAACTGCAGGTGCTGTTAGCAAACTGGGTGCTTTTTTTGTCACAACCCAATCAACGACCGACCTCAAGAATTTTGAATTCAGAGTTATCCCTCTTCTATACTGGTTACCTACCCAAGACTGAAGGGCACAGCCTGTCCTACTATTTAACCCATAGCTGGAGGGAGAATATATGGAGTCATACCTTTCCCAAGGGTATTAGCGCTATGTGAAATGCTAACAGATTCGTCTAGGAATTGAACTCGAATCGACGAGTCCATTTTCCACGACTCTAACCACTAGCCCACGCGCCTCCATTTAAATAAAATAACTGGTGCATTATATATTTTATTCGTTTATATATCAACACTGAAAATTTCATTAAATTCGGTAAATTCCCTGATTTTTTGTATTTTTTTTCTTTCGGCGGGGGACTGTTTTACTTATTTTTCAGGGTAACGGAGAGTAATTTTTCTCCAATCGGATAATTTGATCTTTGAATTAACTGTTTTTTTCTTTGTAACAACTCTTTATGTCCGTTATTTTTTTTTGCGAGATTTAAAAAAAAAAGTTCAAAAATATTTACGTTTCTTTCCTCAGTATGGCCTAAACTGATCACGGCACCTATTTTGGTGGTACCTAGGATTTACCATTTGTTTGTTGCCATTCTATTATTATAATTTTATTCTATGCGAGCTTTTTATACCAGGTTTAACTGGTGGGTTTTCACTGAAGTTTGAGTGATAGCACGTCTCCACAACATAACATGCATTGGAATTGAATTTTACTATGAAAATGCAATGGAAATGATTTTTAATATAAGAATGCATTGGAAATGATTTTTACTATAAAAATGCATTGGAAATGATTTTTACTATAAAAATGCATTGGAAATGAATTTTACTATGAAAATGCATTGGAAATGATTTTTACTATAAAAATGCATTGGAAATGATTTTTACTATGAAAATGCATTGGAAATGATTTTTACTATGAAAATGCACTGGAAATGATTTTTACTATAAAAATGCATTGGACAATGATTTTTACTATGAAAATGGATTGGAAATGATTTTTACTATGAAAATGCATTGGAAATGATTTTTACTATAAAAATGCATTGGAAATTATTTTTACTATAAAAACGCATTAGAAATTATTTTTAATATAAAAATGCATTAGAAATGATTTTTACTATAAAAATGCATTGGAAATGATTTTTACTATGAAAATGCATTGGAAATAATTTTTACTATGAAAATGCATTGGAAATGATTTTTACTATAAAAATACATTGGAAATGATTTTTACTATAAATATGCATTGGAAATGATTTTTACTATAAAAATGCATTGGACAATGATTTTTACTATGAAAATGGATTGGAAATGATTTTAATATAAAAATGCATTGGAAATAATTTTTTATATAAGAATGCATTAGAAATGATTTTTACTATAAAAATGCATTGGAAATGATTTTTAATATAAAAATGCATTGGAAATGATTTTTACTATAAAAATGCACTGGAAATGATTTTTAATATAAAAATGCATTGGAAATGATTTTTAATATAAAAATGCATTGGAAATGATTTTTAATATAAAAATGCATCGGAAATGATTTTTACTATAAAAATGCATTGGAAATGATTTTTACTATAAAAATGCATTGGACAATGATTTTTACTATGAAAATGGATTGGAAATGATTTTTACTATGAAAATGCATTGGAAATGATTTTTACATTGGAAATGTATAAAATTATTATTTTTAATATAAAAATGCATTAGAAATGATTTTTACTATAAAAATGCATTGGAAATGATTTTTACTATGAAAATGCATTGGAAATAATTTTTACTATGGAAATGCATTGGAAATGATTTTTACTATAAAAATGCATTGGAAATGATTTTTACTATAAAAATGCATTGGAAATGATTTTTACTATAAAAATGCATTGGAAATGATTTTTACTATAAAAACACATTAGAAATTATTTTTAATATAAAAATGCATTAGAAATGATTTTTACTATAAAAATGTATTGGAAATGATTTTTAATATAAAAATACATTGGAAATGATTTGAAATTTAGGTCCGTTATGTTCGATTTAACTAAATAAGCCATAGGGTTGATATGCCGTTAAACCAATCCAAATCAGACCAAACCCAAGGGAGTGGATAGGCGATTTAGAAATAAATATTCACATATGGAAATATAAGCCACAGCTGTTTCTGTGTAAACAATCTAAGACGCATCGATTCCTGTATTTGGGGGATAATCGAAAATTGGCTAAACAAAGTCTTTGTACTATTCCTGGTTTTAGGGCGGAGATTCTAGCATGTCAACTTCAAATGCTAATATTTATTATCAATACTAGTACAAAATAAAAAAGACACCCTCCGGGCGATGTAAAAATAGCGTAATTTATGAAGAAGTGCATCCCGGTCTCCTACCTCAAAAATTGCTACCCGGTGACTATTAAAATAACGACACAGCTCAGTCTATTCAAAACTATCCATCTTCATATCTATCTATCTATCTATCTCAATTTGTTCATATTTATCTATATTACTTTAAATACTAAGATTTTTAAAAATGTTTGTTTAATGTCTTGTTTTTAGTTTAAATAAACAAGAATTACGACAAAAAAAGAAGCGACCCCCCCCCCCAAATACATTTACTTGTCGAAAATATCTATCTATCTCCATTTGTTCGTATCTATCTATATTATTTTGTTTGTTTATCTATCTATCTATCTCAATCTATTCCAAACTATATATCCATCTTAATATCTAAACAAGAATTACGACAAATCTAAACCCTCCCTTCGGTATTTTAATGCCAAATCAAGTCGTAAACAAAGGAATCAAGGTTGAGAGAGAGAGAGAGAGAGAGAGAGAGAGAGAGAGAGAGAGAGAGAGAGAGAGAGAGAGAGAGAGAGAATTGTACAGTCAGATAGATAGATAGATAGATTTTCAGACAGTCATTACCTGCTATTGCTTAAAAGTTCACCCAACTTCTTTTTATTTTACACTATACGTACCCTCTCTTGGGTCATTTAATGCCGAGTCAATTGGTGAACAAAGGACTCAAGGTTGATACATCGATGGAAGAGAGAGAGAGAGAGAGAGAGAGAGAGAGAGAGAGAGAGAGAGAGAGAGACAGACAGACAGACAGACAGACAGACAGAGACAGAGACAGAGAGGGGGTATGTACTGGTAGATAGATAGATAGACAGATAGATGTACAGATAGTCAAAACCTGCTGTTGCTTCATTGGTCACCCAACTTCATTTTGTTTCACAGCATATATACAGTCTCTTCGGTCATTTAATGCTGAGTCAAGTCGTAACCAAAGGACTCAATTTTGATGTGGAGAGAGAGAGAGAGAGAGAGAGAGAGAGAGAGAGAGAGAGAGAGAGAGAGAGAAGGGGGAGATGTACCGACAAATTGATATACAGGTAAGTACAGACAGACAATACCTGCTATTAAATGGTCACCTAACTTCGTTTTGTTGATAGATAGATGTAGAGAGAGAGAGAGAGAGAGAGAGACAGAGACAGACAGACAGACAGACACACACAGAGAGAAAGAGAGAGAGAGAGAGAGGGAGAGGGAGAGGGGAGATGTACTGTCAGATAGATAGATAGATAGATAGATGTACAGAAAAACCTGCTATTGCTTAATTGGTCACCCAACTTCATTTACCCTCTCTTCGGTCATTTAATGCCGAGTCAAGTCGTAACCAAAGAACTCAATTTTGATGTGGGGAGAGAGAGAGAGAGAGAGAGAGAGAGAGAGAGAGAGAGAGAGAGAGAGAGAGAGAGAGAATCCTGGCACTTAAGGTCCCCGGTGCGACTCAGTAACCATTAAACCATCGATGCCAGAGTGGATGAAGCAATTGTTTCTTATTCGCTGAGGGTGGGAGATGCACCGACAGATTGATAGACAGATAAGTACAGACAGACAATACCTGCTATTGTTTAAATGGTCACCTAACTTCGTTTTGTTGATAGATGGATGTGGAGAGAGAGAGAGAGAGAGAAGAGAGAGAGAGAGAGAGAGAGAGAGAGAGAGAGAGAGTTGTACCGACATATAGGATGGATAGATATATGTAAACAAAGACAAAATTCTGCTGTTTCTTAATTGGTCACCCAATTAAGTACCGAACAGACTCATCGTTGCTCAACTTCGCTGATCTGGCGGGAACAATCGAACGAATGAATAAATGAATAAACGATTGATGACCAATAAAAAATGAATGAATGAATGAAATAAAAAAAGAAGGAATAATTGGACGAAGAAATAACAAAGAAAATAGAATAATGAAAAAAAAGAAGAAGTAAAAAAAAGGAATGAGTTGTCTAATGAGAGGAAACAATAGGAGGGCTAATGGCGGTTGGTGCGAGAATCTAATGAAACCGTGTGCAAATTAATTAGCGTTTCGGGCGGTTATAAACTGTGCAAACGAACGTTGATCCGAGGCAGATAAGGACGGGGGGTGTGTAGAGGTGGGGGCGTTGTTTTTTTTTTCGAGGTACAATTATGGGGCGTGGAAAATTAGGGGGGGGATTGTGTTGGCGGAGTTGGATGGGGTTGTTTGGTAGATGGATTGAGAGATTGAGTGAGGCTGGGATAGGACAAAACGTTTAGATAGATGGATAGAAAGATAGATAGATAGATCGATGGATGGATGGATTGGTGTGAATAGGTAAAGGGTAGTGGAGGGCGTGATAGACTAAGATATAGACAGATAGACAGATAGATAGATGGATAGATATGTGTACAGATAGACAAATAAAGAGATATGGAGAGGGGGAGAGAGATATGTTTAAACATACAGGTAGATGTGGAGAGAGAAGAGAGAGAGAGAGAGAGAGAGAGAGAGAGAGACAGACAGACAGACAGACAGACAGACAGATTTACAGACACAAAAAGATGGAGATATATATATATATATCCCTGTCTCTGTCTGTCTGTCGGTATCTCTCTTCTCTCTCTCTCTCTCTCTCTCTCTCTATATATATATATATATATATATGAGAGAGAGAAAGATACTGACAGACAGACACAGGGAGAGAGAGAGACAGAGAAAAAGAGGGGGTAGAGAGATGTTTTAAACATACAAATAGATATGGGGGAGAGAGAGAGAGAGAGGAGAGAAGAGAGAGAGATAGGGAGAGAGAGAGAGAGAGAGAGATTTATAGGCACATATAGATGGATATATATGAACAGAGAGAAAGAGAAAAGGAAAGATATATATATATATATATATATATATATATATATATATATATATATATATATATATAGATAGATAGATAGATAGATAGATAGAGAGAGAGAGAGAGAGAGAGAGAGAGAAGAGAGAGAGAGAGAGATTTACAGACACAAATAGATTGATATGAACATATATATATATATATATATATATATATATATATATATATAGAGAGAGAGAGAGAGAGAGAGAGATCCAAACAGATTGAGATTTACAAGCACGCACACGCACACACACACACACACACACACACATATACATATATATATTGGAGGTGCGTGGTGTAATGGTTAGAGACGTAAGAAATGGACTCGTTGACCCAAGTTAAAATCCCGGACGTGGCTGTTCGCATTTCACATAGCACTAATACCCCTGGGAAAACTATGCATGCAACTACTCTCCCTCCAGCTATGGGTAAAAAGTAAGGCGGACTGGGCTCTTTAACCTTGGATAGCTAACTAGTCTAGCAGGAAAACTCTGAATTCAAACATCGTAAACTCCGCTTAAGAAATTGACATTGTGTCCCATCCTACTCGTGCGGACGGGTTGATATATATATATATATATATATATATATAATATATATATATATATATATATATATATATATATATATGTAGTCATCTAATAGAAAAGAATCGATATAGAGTTAGCTGTGGTTGCCACCAGTCAGTTTCTCGTAGTTCCTCAGCCAAACCACCGTTGAATCTTACCTAACTTATATAACATCTATTTTTGATAGCGAGCACTCTTGATCTATTTATCTATCTATCTATCTATCTATTTTGTTTGTCTCTTTCTTTGTGCAGTATGTGTGTGTTTAGTAATTAGGTAATTAGAGGGAGTCATGCATGTGATTTTAACTGTTGTGAAATGGAGCTGGAATCGGATAGATGAAGTGTCAAGCGGCGCGACAAGGTCGTAATAGTGAGGCCAATGTAGGTGCTTTCCTTTTTAGTGAAACGATTTCCTATGAGTAAACATATCAAACGTTGTAATAATTAAACTACCATACTGTGGTATATGCACAGGTCCTACTAGTCAAGATTATCATACTTTTTACATATTGAACAACGTTGCAATAACTCTTAAGTAAACATATCAAACGTTGTAATAATTAAATTATCATACTGTGCTATATACATGGGTTCTTCTAGTTTCTA
>CM042176.1:20143395-20160895 GCA_023376005.1 Doryteuthis pealeii | reverse complement strand
TTGTAATCATCTGGTGTTTTAAGAAGTTGAAGAACGCCGTATATTTGAATTTTTTTTTCTCTTTCGGTTACTTCCGTGATGTTAAATCGGCTATTTCCGTGATGTTAATTTAAATTAAAAGTTAAATAAATATAATTTTCAACACATATTGCATTGTAAATTGCCTTCAAAAATCTTTATATATTATATATATATATATATATATATATATATATGATAAGTATGTAAACACAGTATGTTTGGATATGGCTTTTGCCGACAATTTATATATATATTATAATATATATTATATATATATATATATATATATATATATATATATAATAAAAGACACAGGTTTAAATAAATTGAGTGGTAAGTTTATTAGCCGACGCCGCAGTGCTTCGATCTTTTAAGTAGATCTTCTTCAGGGCATTTGTTGTATAAGGAAGAGTATCAACAAATGCCATGAAGAAGATCTACTTAACAGATCGAAACACTGCAGCGTCGGCTAATAAACTTACCACTCATTTGATTTAAATCTGTGTTTTTTTCAAATTTCTTAATATACTACATACGTGGGATTTCACTTCCATCTCTTATATATATATATATATATATATATATATATATATATATATATATATATATATATATATATAATTTTGTAAAAATTGAAAAAAAAACGCAAGTTTCATTAACGAATGATGTTTATTATTAAGCCTACGCTGCAGTGTTTTGTCCTGTTTCGATAGACCTTTATCAGGGTGTTTGTTGGTTTAAGGAAAAAATAAATTATTAATGTAAACAAAAGTCTGCGAGACTCTGTTTTTGTTGTGGGGCTAAAACATGCTTAAAATTGCTGACTAATGTCGACGTCTTAATTGAAACTACATTATTTAAAAAAAATTTAAACCTCAATTATTGATAAAATAATTTTTTAGATGAGGCTTGATAATTCGTAATATTTGGATTATTCGGAGTATTGTCCTCATCTTTATTTTTATCTACGTTTCGGCCTATGTGTCCTCCGGTCTTCTTCGGGTATTTCTTGTAGGACTCGATGGCTCCCGATTACGACAAGAAGGTTCTCGAGTTCGAAAAGAAGATTCCCGAGTTCGAGAAGCCTCCCGAGTCCGACATGAAATACCCGAAGAAGACTTATGTACATCATATTATAATGGAGATTGTGTGTTTGTCTGTCTGTAATCAAAACTATATCTCCACTAAGTCACAATTCCCTTAGTTATTTACGTCACATCATCTATGATTTCATTTTTATTTCAACCTCAATTTTTTTCTTCATTATTAATACTGTTGGCATTATTTACATACTAGATATTTGAAATTAATATTTTAGAAAAAACAAACACATGATGTTAAAATTCGCTGACAGAAATCTGTTTCGACCCTTTATTGAAGTGGTCTTCATCAGGAGCGAGGTGTGTGTGATAGAGAGACCGTATGAGTGGACCGTTATAAGACGAAAGTGGTACAGATGAAACGTTCAATTTCATAGCCGGAATTTTTAAAAATAATCTTTTTTTTAAATTTTGAAAATGCATATTCTGTTTTGAAAATAAAATAAAATAAATTTTATTTTATTTTATTAAATCAGAAGCATTATAGTCCACAAAGAAAACTCAAAAGAGTTTGGTGTAAATATGTATTTATTTTATTTTATTTTCAAAGCAATATGCATTTTCAAAATTAATTAAGAAAAGGAAACCTCAAAAGAGAAACAGAATCATTAATAATTGCTGCACAAAATAATGTCATAAGGACAAATCATATCAAAGCAAAAATTGATAAGATCCAACAAAACAGTAAATGTAGACTATGCGGTGACAGAGATGAGACTGTAAACCATATAGTAAGCGAATGCAGCAAACTAGCACAACAGGAATACAAAGCTAGGCACGACTGGGTTGGGAAGGTGATCCACTGGGAATTATGCCAAAAATTCTCTGGGACTTTGAAATAAAAACGTATCACCTTATCCCAGCAAAAAGACCAGACCTAGTGTTAATTAGCAAAAAAGAAAGAACTTGTCAACTGGTAGATTTTGCAGTAACAGGAGATCACATGGTGAAGATGAAGGAAAACGAAATGATGACAAATACTGGACCTTGCCAGAGAACTGAATAAGGTCCAGGTATTTGTCATCATTTCGTTTCGCTTCATCTTCACATGTGATCTCCTGTTACTGCAAATCTACCAGTTGACAAGTCTTTCTTTTTGCTAATTAACACTAGGACTTCTTGGTCTTTTTGCTGGGATAAGGTATACGTTTTTATTTCAAATCCCAGGAAATTTTTGGCATAATTCCCAGTGGATCACCTTCCCAATCCCAGTTCGTGCCTAGCTTTGTATTCTGTTGTGCTAGTTTTGCTGCATCGCTTACTATTATGGTTTTACAGTCTCATCTCTGTCACCGCTAGTCTACATTTTACTGTTTTGATGATTTATCAATTTTGCTGATATGATTTGTTCCTTTAATGACATTATTTTGGTTGCAGCCCAATTATTAAATGATTCTGTTTCTCTTTTGAGGGTTTCCTTTTTCTTAATTAATTTTTGAAAATGCCAATTGCTTTGAAAATAAAATAAAATAAATACATATTTACACCCAAACTCTTTTGAGTTTTCCTTTTTGTGGACCTATAATGCTTCTGATTAATAAAAAAATTAAAATTTATTTTATNACTATCGCAGAACTGATCCTGGCTCTTGCTTGTCGGTCCTAAAAAAACAGAAGACAATTCGGCGGTTCTGAATTATTACTTCGAGGGAAAGGAGGCAAACCAAATGGGCACAACTTTTGCTTTTGTGAATTTTTTTTTTGTCTGTTTCTTGTGCGATTTTGTGCTTCGATTTATACCCCCCCTTAATTTCTCTCATTCGTTTTAACATAGTTTTATCACCCCTGTGTTTGTAGCATATTAAGTAGGTTAAAAAAAAGGGAAAAAAAAAAACTGCCGTATGGAGAGAGCGAGGTATTTTGGTGGAAGCAGGCCGCCTGGGCGCAAGGAGAAGAATTATAGTATTGTTGGTTTGTATGAATCGATCAGTGCGTGTACCTAGCTAGGTAGAAACCGGAATAAACCTGTTTTCGACCGCTTTGTGTCACTTCCTTCTGCCCCAGAGCGCTATGATACACTCCGCGCTGGTTATATCTATTATGCCGAGACCGCGGCTACGTATCCACTCTTACTCAGTCCTCTTCATTGAACTAAACTATTTTTACTTTGTGAGCGGACGTGTAAGAGGTTGTTGCCAGTACCAAATAACTCAAAAGCGTTAGATTGTTTCATTCAGTTCGTTACTTTTTTTAATCTAAGGAACACGCCCTAGTCAACAAATTAACTCTAGCTTGGTTGAAGGTAGAAAGATGGTAAGGCTTAACTGGAGTGGTTAACATTGTAGATATTGACGTATTGGATATTAAACACAATGGTAGAATGACTGAGATGGAGCTTTGTAGCTGGTTTATATTCAGTAACCGGTACATGAAGTTAATAAGAAGTGAATGAGTCAATGGTGATTTTGTTAAGAGCGACCGACAATTACGTCCCTTTCCTAAGAGCCAATCCGTTAATACTTCTTATTAGTCAATGGGGCCTGGGACAGTAACTCCAGGTTGGAGCACCTACAACCGGTTCCAAAGCAGCTTATCGGATTGGGTTAAGGAGCTTTGTTTCTTCTTCTTGTCTCCAGCAAGTTAGTCTTTGCATGTACTCTCTCCCTTTCGGGTATCCTTCTACTTCGCAAGACCAGCTTTCGTCATTCTTGGGCTCAGCCTGTTTGTTTGCCCCTTTTGGAGCTTTTTTGCTATTGCCCCTGTATAGGAAACCGGATAAGTTTAACCTTGCTTTAGCTTTTATGGTTTGCAGCCGTTGCTTCAGGGTAATAGAGAGGGTAGGTCTTGACCCCTAAGTTGAGTACAACTCCGACGGATTCTACACGACAGGTAGATCTGTTCGATAGAACGACCAGGTGACACCCTTTTGTTGTAGATTCACCAGGACACAGCCGGCATCCCGGCCGCGTGGAGGGAAAGGAGTGAGCGACCAGTTTGCAACTCGAGATAGTGTTGCCATGCCTGGCCACCCCCGTTTCACTACCGGTTGTCCAAGCATAAAGGCGGCCCACGTCCAGCGCATCAGATTGTTGCCTGTGACATCCAATTCCACATGGAAAAGGGATTGATTAAAGAAGGGTGCTGAAGCCCTCCGCTATCAGTAGAACCTAACCAAGGCGAGAATTTTCGACTCACCTAGGTGGCATCGGGAACCAATAGAAACCGGGAGGCGCCCGGTCTGCCAAATCTCCCAATCTTAAAGAGACGATCGTCGATTAAGAGGGTGACAACGAACCATCCGTTCTACCGTAGGGGGCCGGCGGCAAGGCCAAAAAGGTTGGCACAGTGAAGAGTCCACCTGTTCTCCCCTCGAAATGAAATCCTTGACTCGCTCCAAGCTCGGTTTCTCGCAACGGAAGAATATTGTACAAGAGGGAAGAAGGCATCCGTTTTAATTCCGCGAGCCTGACTCTGGTCGCGCCAGGATCCCGTTGTGCTCGATGGTGGAGAGGTCGAAATAATAATGGCGCTCTCTCTGGCCGTTGCTGCTGCTGTAGAAGTGCCCAAGTGCTCCTCGCTGCGGCCAACACTCCAAAGGCCATTCGCCCAATAATCCAAAGCGGGACACCATAAGGGAGGAGCGGGGCTAGACGTCACGTATGTGTCCTCACTCCAAGGATGAACTCTCTCTCAGTTGCATCGCAAGACTAAATGTGGCGACCGGTGGGGGGTTGCGATCTTAAGTCCATAAAGCCCTATCTGACCTTACTGCCAATCTATTTCTCGTTGGATGCATCGTATTATTCTGCTGTAGCTTTCGGTGGTACGATCGATCCGCAGTTAGATCAACTGTCGATTTATGACCCCATTATCAAGGGGTTAAGAGTAATTAAGAAATCCTCGGTAAAATTCTGCGGGATCTTAGAGTGATGATCATGTTATGCAAGCCCCGCACAATGACTTGCAACCTTTGAGATCATATAGTGCTTTCGAGTATCGACGTTATGCACGAAATCGCTAGTTCACTGCCACGGTCCTACTTGTTTTTCGCTGGAACACATCAAAAAACATTGCCTCGCACTTGTCAACCGGGAAACGCATGTTGTGATTGTTTTCTCTATGGGTGTACATCTAGGCGACGGCAGCTCTCGCTCGCCGCCAGACCCTGCCTCGCTAACGCCCCGTGGACCGGGGGTGTGGGGGAGTCGGATTACGAGTGGGCAATCGCAGACTGGCCCAGGTCATAGTGATACTTGCTCTGAGCAGGCTGTGTGAGCACCTGTGCAGGGGCCGCTGCGAAGACTCTGGCGCGGGATCACAAGAATGAATAGAGCCAGGACGTGGTCCACAGGCTGACGATCCTTGACATAGGATGGGTCATGCTGAACGGCAAGTGGTCGGCCTGTAGCGTGTCTGTCCGTCCCTGAGCTGCCACGGTCGCCTATAGCAACCCCTGCAGATGCTGCTGGGACTGCAATAGTCCACTGGTGGCGTGTAGTCTGTCGGGCGCACGACGGGCGGTAGGACGTGGGGTTCCAGTCGCAGCGCGGCAACCGCAGCCCAACGGGGGCCTTGGCACCAGGGAACGGCCCCCGCACCCCGGGAGTAGACCAATCTCCGGCCTAAACGAAGTCTGCGTGAACCCTCAAGTCTGGCGACTTATTCTCGTTTTCATTTGTGTCGCTCATAATCTTTATTGTGCACGCCCTAAGGGAACCTGGGCTACATAACGGATTTCCACTGTTATGGGTTTTAATTGCTACCTTCTGGGTGAGTATATAGCTGTTGTTATCCTCGCTAGTTTAGATCATGTCTTTTTTAGAAGCTCACTGAAAACAGCCATAACAATTTTTCTACTACTGCCAACTCACCACCTGCGCCGCTCGAGCAGGCAGCGCTCGGAGGGCGTTGACACGGGCATGCTCATTCCTGTTACTAAAGGAGTATGGTGGTTTTTTGGTTTCACAGCGCTGGCGTGCCTTTTTTGACATATATTCTCGTCGGAGCGCGGGTCGCGGTGGGGCGAATTTCTCATGGTGTCATCGGAGCGCCGTGCGGGCGTGTGCGTTGCGTTAGTCGGTCATGTCCCTGTGAGGAGTGTGAGCGAGTGATGTGGGGGCGAGTGCCGGGTGGCGGGCGGTGTGTGATGTGTGTGGGCCCTTGATTTATTTATTGACCTCGGTTTGGCTCTGTTGAGGGCATTGCTTCCCTGTCGGAGTCTGAGTTGCAGAGCGATTTTTTCCGGCTCTAGACGGGGGCCTCAGAGCCTTTTTTGGATCGATAGGCTGATTTGGTGCGGGGAGGCCTAGGCCGGAATCGGGGCCTCATTGTCTCGGAAACAACTCTTTTCCTTCCTTTCTTCTTGTTGGCTGTGGGTGGTATGCGTCTTTTATCTTGCCAGATGGTGCGGTTCGAGCGTGTGTTACAGTAGTATTTATTCGGTGCGTTAATCTTAGCACTTGGGTCGGCTCCTCTCGTAGCTAGACTCCTTAGTCCCCTAAAGTGTCTCTATATATGTCCTGCAGTAATAACACATATGTAAATGAGATAACAGCCATTGGCCTATCTTCACTACCACCTCCCCTTTGAAACGGAAGTTTTTATTCCCCTCGTTTGATCTATTGCTTCTCAATATCCTTGGGGTGTTCTTTGCCGTTAATGGGTGACCGCTGTTCTCATCCGTTGCCAAGGTACAGCGTTCACCCTGGGATCCCTTGTGGGTGGCTCGTTGTGGGTAAGGTGACTTATCTTGCTATTGGCACCTCGGAATTCCGACATTCATCTTCTTTCAATCCCTTATGCTCGGGTTTCGTTAGAGTAACCGTGCCTCCCCCTAAGTTGTGTCTATATATCCTGCGTTTTCTGTTCGCCTCCTCCCACACCTGCATGTCTGTCCTCATATCTATTCCTTAGGCTCATCAGCGGCTGTGGGCCAGCACACTTCTTCCTAGTGTTGTTACTTATAGCGGATTCGTCCATGGATTATACATAGAGTTATTATACGCCCTTTGTCAGGGTGATCGTTCCTTATTCTTTGCTGTACCCCATAAACATCATGTTGTTTTTTTGTTATTGAGGTACCGGAACAAAAACCGTATGGTGTACTAGGGGAGCACGATACTGATGCTGTCGTTCTGCTTCCATGTGTGCCAAGGTGGCAGAAGGACTTAGCTGCTTAATCGGCATGAGGAACGGACTCTGTACAACCCTACATCG
Source organism: Doryteuthis pealeii (assembly GCA_023376005.1). NCBI lineage: Eukaryota > Metazoa > Mollusca > Cephalopoda > Myopsida > Loliginidae > Doryteuthis > Doryteuthis pealeii. Next base: position 20,153,619 of record CM042176.1, on the reverse strand, counting down.
AAGGATTTAGGTGAGCACAAATGATTCTTATCGCAGTGCGCTGCATCTGAACGGCTTCAAATGCTTTAATCCTAATTTAACCTTTTCTAACCCATCCTTTCCGCAGCCCATTTGATTGGATGGTAGGGTGGGGTTTTATTAGGTTACATCCTATCTTCCCCAACAGAAGGCATACATAACGATCTCGTTGCATCACATGGGTAACTCGGCTGACTGACGAATTGTCGCCAGGGGTCGTTCGAGTTACCCTCCCTCTTGAAGATACTGTCCGCGAAAATTTTGAATAAGTGAAAGGTCTTTCTTTGATACGCACCTGAATGAATCTCTGGGCCACCCCCTGACAGAAGCAGGTACGATCCGTCGTACTAAAATCTCAATAGTAGTCCTACGCCCGTTGTGGCCCTTTAGGGGCATGGCTCCATGGTGTGGTCCAATTGTGTACTCGAACGTCCAAAGCATGGGAGTTGCAGCTGTGGTTCCTTTCGTGAGTTTTGTCAGATTATGTGTGTTTGTTTCTCTTACGGTAAATTCGAGGTGCGAGATTTTTAATCAACAAGAGAACGAATAATCGAGATGAAAAAGGATGTGTAAAGAAGTCTGCCATTTTATTGATTGGAGGTGCTCACCATACAAAAAATTTTTGTGTGAGTTACAAATTTGGTGTGTCTTGTGGGTGTAGCTGGATAGATTGGCGCATAAAAATGTCTATTCACAAATGTATAGACGGACAGTCCAGTGTCAAAAATCTAATACCCATGATTATGGGCAACACAATTAATCTCTGAAACGATATCTATCGCAAATGGACAGCTTGTAAAGATTAGTGTAAGTCTTATTATGTATGTTACTAACGGCCCTATATATTATCTATATAGCTAACCCAATAAATTTAGTATATTATTTATATATATATATAATAAGTCATTTCCCACATACACAGCACTAAGCTTAACGCTTCGTTACCAATTATAATCTATTCTTCATTATGGTTTATCTAGCATTTTATTTGCAGGAGGTAACACAAATATTACTCCTACTGAGTAAACTATAATTATAAATATTCCCTCGCGCCTTTCACCCATAATGATCCATCAATATTATGAGTTTAAGTTTAATTGATATTGTGTGTAATATAACCAATTACTTTATATATAATATGGCACCAATCATATTTATGTTTATAACATAAGCTATTATTATGCTATATATATATGAGACATGTATCCTCCTCTCTGCTCCACGAGTATATATATAGTACGTTTCACATTAATTCCTCCTTCTTCTATTCGATATCTTGCTCTAAGATAATATAGGGTGACCCCTAGTACAGTGGTTTTACCTCTATTGAGCTGTTTAATCCTGGCAATTTAAAATACATCCGGTTTCGAACCCATTGATAAATAACTATTATATATAGATAGATAGGATAGATTGATAGCATAGAATAATATATCCCACAAAGATATCTCTCTTCTATATATATATATCTCACAACACACTCTTTCTCTCTCCTCTCTCTATAAGTATATAATATTTTATATTATATATATATAAGTAAGTAAAGTCGACGTGCGGCAAAGTCGGTATCAGCCAATCACCGAGGGAGCTATCTTCTTTTTCAATTCAGCGCGAGACCAAGGAGATTATTTAGCAATCTGAGTTGGGGCGCCACACCTACCATCAGCCCCTTTACTTTACCGCACAGATCCCTGTGGCTACTCATACGCGAAGTTTTGCGAGGACCGGTTTCGAAACTAGAAACCTTGTGGTATAATGCATTATACTATATATATATATATATATATTATTATATTATATATATAAAGATGTGAAATTATCAACGTGAAATCTCGTGTATAAGTCGAATTCTTAAGAGCTCAAAAATGAATTTCTTCATCTATTCATTAATCTTATTAAGCGAAATTGTATCACCTCTTCAAGAGTCGAGTGAGATTCGCGTCCAAGACTAGATTATTCCCGGACCTCCTGGCGTTCCCAATATATAAATAAGTGATCTTAATAACTTGGTATATACAATAGACCCACGATTCTCATGAACTGATAGCCCGAGAATGTCGACCAAAAAATTAACTAGCTTCACTTTGCTCCGCTTTAAGCCCAGTACATTGATCAATCCTTTGCCAGGAGAGGACCAGGTCGGTGAGCCAGCTGAATGGACCCCATCATCGATAGAAGCGCTGTGTTGAAAGAGTAATTTGCGAAGAGACTGGCCAAGCCCTATCGACCGTGTCCACCTTGTTCCGCGCGAAAAGTAATTCGTCCTTGGGATTAGAGATAATTATGAGTCATGCCTATCATAACATCCTCGGATCCCGATATAATTGGTATGATGAAGACACAAATCATCATCGTCATTCATCATCGAAATCTCTCTATGTAAAGTCATGACTAAGGGATATTTCGAACCCCCATCTACTGGCATCTATTGATCCTTTCCGCGCCTTGCACGCTGTCATCCCTCCATTATCTCTCTCATCATCGGCCTCACTAACTATCGCTTTTCCTCCTTTCTTCCTCATCTTCATTTCTGTCTAATAGCTCTAATTCTGCCTCTGGTTAGCTTCTCCGCGACCACTTCTATCGGTAATTAATCATAATCTAATCAATGATATCGCTTTCGCGAATTAAGTGGATCCAAGATATAGTACTTTTAAGTCAGACATCACTCTGCCATGTCATTATACTTTCCATTGAACAATTGGCCATTCCCATCTATAGTCTAACGTAGCTTCATTATAGTCATCTTTTTTCTTCGCTATCTTCACATCTCTCTCACACATGTGCATTATATCGAATATCTCCGTGCGGCGTGCATCCATCTCTACTGATGCACCATAATCTCTCTCTTTTTGTTGTGCCTATTCTTTTTTACCACAAATGTCGACTTGTTTTTTCTAAAAAGGCCGTACTTCTTGCCCTCTTTTTCATGCTCTCACACACACTCACCTCTATTCTTTTCTTCTTCGTTATATTTCTTCTCCGTCAACACTCTTTCTTCTTCCTTCGTTTAATACTTCGTTCTCCTCAATATCCTCCCTCTGCCATACATCATATTCGTATTCCTGCTTCATTTGGTTTGGAAAAAAATAAAGTTTGAGCCCAATATTCTATTACGACAACCTTCCGGGCGCAAAATAATATAAATATGACATCCGTCATCATCATCATCATCATCCTCAGTTAAATGGGCCCCTATTGGGTACAGGACACCTCCATCTTTTCCTCTCAGCCTCATTGTGTTGCTCTTTCTCGCCATTTTCCCCGTTACCCCCTTCCGACTGCTTCTCTCTCTCCTTTTCTCCGATCTCACTCTCCTCTCATTAGGTTCCCGCGCCTCCCTCCCTCCCAATCTTAAGGCCGTCATTAGTTACGTTAAAGATAAAAATTTAACACCGAACTATACACATTGTGGATATATTAAAAACTTTACAGATAAAATTCGTTACATAATTTCTATTCTTATTTTCAAATTTGAATATGAAAGAATGATTTCATAAATTTAATCAGCATTGTTTCAATTATGCATGTTTTTATTTAATTCTAAATAAAGATTAGTTCGATAAAAGTTACAATATTATAAGAATTAAATGTGTTTATTACTTAGATATATTAGCAACAAACTGTAATTATAACTCAAAAAATACGAAGTAAATGATGAAATAATTTACAACCAGATTAATTAATATTAGAACGTCCTTTAGTGCCTTAAAATTAATATGACATAATTATTATTCATAGATTTTTTTCATTATCAATCATTCTTTATATAAAATAGGTTTTGCTTTTCTATGTATCTCTCTCTTCTCAATCTCCTATTCTCCTCTCTCTCCTTCTCTCTCTCCTCTCTCTTCATCAATATATTCTATATATATATTATCATATATATTACTATTTCTATATATTACTACTATTTCATTATATAATAAGACTACACATAGTGTGTCCGGTGTGGCTGTACTAGGTAGTGCTAAAGCAATAAGCTCTTAGTATACTTTTCCAGTCCATATTACTCCAGTTCTCTTATCTCTTTGCTACTTTCTTAAATTCCCTTATTATCTAGGTCTTCTTCCCAGACTCGCACTTCCTTTGTCCACCTTCATGACATCTTCGATATGCGAGTGGATTTTTCTATACTACTTTTTTTGCGAGAATTCCAGTCACCTCTAGCCCTTTCCCATTTTTTTATTATCTTCTAGGCTTAGAGGTTAGCTGTTATATTTCAGGAGTTCTAATTTGGCAGTCGGTCCCGTGTACTGCTGGCTGTACTAGTTTTAAACCGCTATCTTCATTACATTCTTCCTTTTACGCTTAACGATTTTTATTTTCATATTTATTCCTCCATCCACAAACTACATATGTTTTTCAACCCACTTTCCCATCCCACACAGTTGTTAAATCCCAATGAAATACCACTGTTTTCAATCTACAACAAACCAATTGAAATATCAATTACCTAACTCTTAGGCCACAAACCTACAATCTCTTCAGCTATTCCCTATTAGAACAAAAACCTTAACAATAAAATTTAAAACTAATTTAATAGAAATCTTGAAACTGTAATTAAAGAGTGAAAGGAAATTTCCTTAAACACTCATATTCCTTTTCTATTATTTTCGAGTGATTATTTCAATATGAACTTTCTACTCCGTCATTCCATAAATCCATTCTTCTACTTATTTTGATAAGATCTCATAACGGAGTGATTTTTGATAGCCGAAAATTAAAGTAAAAGATACAGAGAAATAGTATATTATGAGATAGAGAATGTAAACTGCGAGAATGTAATAATCGCACCAATAGAATTATCTTTTAATATTTCAATATAAATGATCACAAGTTCCAAATCGCGAGAGAAGAATTTATAAAAATTAAATAAATTTTTCGTTAGATAATACAATTTAAATAGAGGATATCTTAAATTTTTAAATAATAATGGCTAGAAAAAGACTATATAGGCATATATTGAACCTTATTATAAGTAAAGAATTTTAAGGTTAATAGATTTAAACTACAAATATTAACAATCAAATATAAATTTATTCCTATTTTAAATTATTAATATATATATATATGATATTAAGTAAACACGTTTATTGTAGTGAAATGATGCTGTTTGCTATTCTGTAAGACCGAGAACTGCATGATTACTACATCAAGATATCAGCAATTTGCACCTTTCATTATTGTTACATCACAGTGTCTCCATGATTTATTTATATTTAAACCTCAATTATTAATAAAATTGCTTCACCTTTTAAATAGTGTTGTCATATCTACATACAAATAACATACAATTGTATTATATATACAAAAAATAGCGCCCCGTTTACAGTTGAATGGGAAGGCCTAATTTGCATATTGATATTAAAAATGTGATTATTAAATATGTACTTAGTATATGATTCTAATTGTTTGCGTTTTATTGTCATGGAATATAAGCAAAAATCTCTTCAATTAAATCTTAAATTGAAATCCATACAAGAAAAATTAACTTCATTTTATCTTTAATTTCCTAATTTAACTAAATAGTAAATAGTAAATTCAGCAATGAAAGACGAGAGTGATGAAGAGTAAGTTTCATTTCTATTTTTCTATTATACCCCCACTCTGTTTACAATCTTTTTATCTGCCTTTCTTATTAGACTTTCTATTTATATTACGATATTTCATTAACATTAAAACTTAAAACTTCACCCGGAGGCGTGCATATATTTGCTAGCATTATAATATATAAAGGTTTTTTTTTAATCGACTCTTTGAAGCATTGTGTGTTGTTGTAATATAAAATTATTTTTTAATGCAATTTACAATGCGAATATGTGTTGAAAATTAAATTTTATTTAGCTCTTTTTTTCTTTTTAATTACTAAAATTTTTGGAAATAAAATTCCACTCATCAGAGTTATTGAAAGTACTAGGGTTTTTTTTATAGTACATTTATCCCACCGATGTTTTAATCATCTGGGTTTTAAGAAGTTGAAGAAGACCGTATATTTGTAATTTTTTTCTCTTTCGGTTACTTCCGTGATTTTAAATCGGCTATTTCCGTGATGTTAATTTAAATTAAAAGTTAAATAAAATAATTTTTCAACACATATTGCATTGTAAATTGCCTTCAAAAATCCATATTATATATAATATAATATATATATATATATATATATATAGATAAGTATTAAACAGACATGAGCGTTGGTAAATTTTGCTCTATAACTTGGCTTTTCCAGGAATTTTTATTATTAACGTCATTACTTCATTTTATATATATATATATTATATATAATATATATATATATTATATATATATATATATATAAATGTTAAAAATGACAAGGTTAAATCACATGAGTGGTAAGTTTTATTAGCCGAAGAGTGCTTTTTATTAAGGCATTCGGCAGTTTGTTTGTATAGAAGTATCATACAATCCATCAAGAGATCTTTACGATCACACTCGCGTTTAAGGATAAAAACTTAATTCATTAATGATTTAAACAAAAGTGCGGATCTGTTTGTTTGCTTGCATTTGATCTTCAATGTAAAACAAAAAAAAAATACATCCTTAAGATTCTAACATGTTCACGTCTTTAAATTGAACACATACATTATTTAAATAAAAAATATTAAACCTCAACGATTATAATATATTTTAGATGAGGCATGAATAAATTCGATAATATTTTTTAGCATTGAGCATGCATAATTCGTAATATTTTGATTATTCGGAAGTATTGTCCTCACTCTTTATTTTTATCTGTTACAACGTTTCGGCCCTATGTGTCCTCCGGTCTTCTTCGGGTATTTCATTGTAGGACTCGATGCTCCCGATACGACAAAAGGTTCTCGAGGTTCGAAAAGAAGATTCCGAGTTCGAGAAGCCTCCCGAGTCCGACATGAAATATCCGAAGAAGACTTATGTACATCATTATAAATGGAGATTGTGTGTTTGTCTGTCTGTAATCAAAACATATATCTCCACTAAGTCACAAATTCCCTTAAGTTATTTACGTCACATCATCTATGACTTTCATTTTATTTCAACCTCAATTTTTTCTCATTTTAATCCTGTTTGGCATTATTTACATACTAGATATTTGAAATTAATATTTTTAGAAAAAACAAACACATGATGTTAAAATTCGCTGACAGAAATCTGTTTCGACCCTTTATTGAAGTGCTTCATCAGGAGCGAGGTGTGTGGATATAAGAGACGGTATGAGTGGACCGTATAAGACGAAAGTGGTACAGATGAAGCGTTCAATTTCATAGCCGGAATTTTTAAAAATAATTCTTTTTTTTAAATTTTAGAAAATGCAATTCTGTTTTTGAAAATAAATAAAATAAATTTTATTTTATTTTATTAAATCAGAAGCATTATAGTCCCACAAAGAAAAACTCAAAAGAGTTTGTGTAAATATGTATTTTATTTTATTTTATTTTCAAAGCAATATGCATTTTCAAAATTAATTAGAAAAGGAAACCTCAAAAGAGAAAACAGAATCATTAATAATTGCTGCACAAAATAATGTCATCAAGGACAAAATATATCAAAGCAAAAAATTGATAAAGATCCTAACAAAACAAGTAAATGTAGACTATGCGGTGACAGAGATGGACTGTAAACCATATAGTAAGCGAATGCAGCAAACTAGCACAACAGGAATACAAAGCTAGGCACGACTGGGTTGGGGAAGGGATTCACTGGGAATTATGCCAAAAATTCTCTGGGACTTTGAAATCAAAAAGTATCACCTTATCCCAGCAAGAAAGACCAGACTATGTTATTAGCAAAAAAGAAACACTTGTCAACTGGTAGATTTTGCAGTAACAGGAGATCACCATGTGAAGATGAAGGAAAACGAAATGATGGACAAATACCTGGACCTTGCCAGAGAACTGAAAAGCTATGGAATATGGAAATCAAAGTAGATACCAATTGTAGTTGGTGCACTTGGAACAGTCCAAAAAGCTTGGAAAAAAGACTGGGAAATCTGGAAATCAGAGGAAATTTGAGACCATCCAGATAATGCACTAGTGCAATCTGCCAGAATACTCAGAAGATCCTGGAGATTCTGAGGAGACTTGTTGCACTCAGCCCCAGTGAACCACCAGCTACGGCAGTGTGTGAAAAACTAATAATAATAATAATAATAATAATAATAATAATAATAAACAACGTTGGTTATATGAAGATTGTTTTTTTTTAAATATTTAGTGTTTCTGAACTGACAGGAATCCCCAACTCTGCGCTCAATAAACACGTGACGCCTGGGTAGACACGTGATGACACACCCTGCGGGGGAGGGGTATGTCTTTGCCAATCGAACCGTGACTGTTCAATTGAACTATTCTTAAGTAGATATTTTGTTTATTAAATTGCACGCGTGGCAATTGTTAGCATCCACCCACTACACCGAAATGTTTCGGTTGGGTCTGGTTGGTGTGTTGGTTGGTTGTTGGTTTTTATGGCAATGTCAACCTGATCAATACCATACACACATATACCATCCCCAATGATGCTAACTCATTGTTAAAACCATTACACAAAAGTTAAATATAGATACACAACATTATTAGTTCCTAACCGTTAGCATGACATAACACCAGACGGCCTTGATATGCCGTTAAAATCAATCAACCAATCAAATCAACCAACCGCTCTGTCGTGGAGCGTTAGAATGCACGACTGCACCTCTGCAGAGGGGCAAACTCCCCAATGGGCAACCTGTTGCCCTAGGTGGCGACCCTGATGCTAAGGATAGAACCCAGGTGCTGAGCAGTCCATGACTTGCAATATTCCACTTTACGGTTTTTTGGGCTAGACGGGCGGTCGGAGAGCCCCCATCTGATCAATCGGCTTGCACATCAAGCCCTAGCACCTATTGTGATGCCCCAACCCTATTGCCCTCATGGCAACCCCCAATCCCTTTTTATCATATGGGTTGCTTAGAAGGCGGTGGCTGAGGGTCTACATGTCCTTGGAATGGCGTTAAAACTCTATTGATGGTGAGGTTCCAGTTCTGGAGGTTTGGGAAATATGGAGCATCCCTTCATCACCATTACTTCCCTGTCCACTCTGACCCGGAGTGAGTACCTGTTACGGTCCCATCTATGGATTGAATAGAAAAACATGAGTTTATAAACAAAATTGTATTATCATTAAGAATTTAATTTATTTCACAACTTTGTCGGCATTAAATGACCCACTGAGTTGATATGCTGTAAAACAAACCAAACCAACACATATCTCTATATATATATTGATTTTGATAGAAATAATTGATACCATATAATTTGATTATAATTATAATGTTTCTCTACGGATATTATTATTATCACTTATTAAAACTATATAATTATTAGTATTGGATAGGAATACCTGTAATTCTCCACAACAATGTGCATATAAATGACTATTATAAATACAAATAATTACTTGAAACCATATAACTATTTGTATATAGATGACACATATATGGTTTTTATTGAACTTTGGGTCTTTGCTGGTCTCTAAAAAATCCTTTCTGCTCGGTCGATGTACAAACAAACATACTGACATACAGACATACAGAATTCCTTTTATATGAGATATGTGTTAGTGTCCATTTTGTGTGCAGATGTACAAACAAACATTCAGACATAGAGTCTTTCTTATATATATGTATGTGTGTTTGATATATGTACACACACACACCACCACACACACACACACACACACACACACACATATATATATATATATATATATATATATATATAATAAGAAAACGAGGTTGGAATGAATCCGCAGAATGTGGTTAAGAATAAAAGGGAAACATGTGGACAAAAACAACTCAAACAAGCAGATGTTGGGAAATATTTCGTTGCACATTAAGTTCGACTTCTTCAGTCTTTTTAATTATAAATACAAGACTGAAGAAGTCGCACTTAATGTGCAACGAAATATTTTTCCAATATCTGCTTGTTTGAGTTGATTTGTACACACACGTATATATATATTTGGAGAATATGTGCTTAATTGAAGTCATACCTAATTGAAAATTAATTAAGTGATAATTAATTGAATTAGGCGAGTATATCTGTTCAAATGTAAAGCGTAAACAAATCGAGAAAAAGTCATTCTCTGTATGTACATTTCGCCTATTATGCCTCATCAGCAGAATTATAGACTGGAAACCCTTTGTGTGTGATTCGAACCCTAACTGCG
>CM042176.1:20119758-20125795 GCA_023376005.1 Doryteuthis pealeii | reverse complement strand
GAGAGAGGATAGACTTGCTGTATCAGATCCAGTGAAAGACCATCAGCTAATGCTGATGTGAAAACTCAAAAGAAAGTAAATAATAATAATATAATTGGGTTCGGAAGGTGATCCATTGGGAATTTAGTAAAAAAATAAACTTTGACCATAGAACAAAATGGTATATGCATAAAACAGAATCTGTTCTTGAGAAAATTCTCCGGGAAAAATTCAATGTGAAAAATTCTCTGGGGCTTCGAAATAAAGACGTATCACCAGGAAAGCAGACGTAGTATTGAATAAAAAAAAAAGAAAAAAAAGAAAGAGAACTTGTCAACTGGCAGACTTTGCAGTTTCAGCAGATCACAGGGTGAAGATGAAGGAAAACGAAAAGATAGACAAATACCTGGACCTTTTCAGAAAATCGAAAAAGCTGTGGAACATGAGGGTGAAAGTGATACCAATTGTAGTTGGAGTACTTGGAACGGTCCCCCCAAAAAAATTGATAAAAAGACTGGAAGAACTGGAAATCAGAGGAAAAATTGAGACCACCCAGACAACAGCATTGCTGAAAGTTATAATAATAATAATAATAATAATAATAATAATAATAATAATAAACTTCAAAAGAAAACTGAATCACTAATAATTGCTGCACAAAATAATGCCATAAGGACAAACTATACCAAGGCAAAAATTGATAAGACTCAACAAAATAGTAATTTTTATTTTATATCAGTATTTGATAAGTTTAAAATCCCAATTCCTTTAGAATAACAAGGCTCAGCAGAGAGAGAGAGAGAGAGAAGAGAGAGAGAGAGAGAGAGAGAGAGAGAGAGGGGTAATTGTGAAACACTTTTGGCTTCTAACGACAGATATATATTATACATATATATATAATATATATATATATATATATATATATATAGTAGTAAAGATTAGAGGGAGAAATATGGACAAAGGAACAAAACTCAGAAACGTATATATAAGTAAACGACTGAATGAAGACGTGGTCAATGCACGGCGAAATATATCTCCTACATATACTTGTCTGAGTTTTGTTCTTGTCCATATTTCTCTCTCTAATCTTTACTATATTCTGTCAGATTTACTCCTATGCTAATATCCTCATATATATATATATTATATATATATATATATATATATATATATATAATATATATATATATGAATAAATAAAAAGGTTTAACTTTTTTTATTACCATTGGAACAATTATTGCCACCGTTCAGTTTCTTGCAGTTGCATTCGTCAGGCAAACGAAATGTTTTTTGAAAATGATACAAATGGTATAAATATGGTTAAATGTACGCGTTTTTTTTTAAAACTGTATTTTCGTGTTGCATGTTTATGTGATTGCGTGTGTAATGTCGGATGCGCCTTTTTTGTTTGTCCGTGTGCGTATGTTGCCTGACGAATGCAACAGCAAGAAACCAAACGGTGACAATGATTGTTCCAATGGTAATAAAAAAATCTAAACCTTTTATTTATTCATTTATTTATCTATTAATGCTCTATCACAGATATTGTTGGATTACTACCGCGTTTTCAAAGTATAATAGTGCCAACCATACACATTGATATATAATATATATATATATATATATATATATATATATATATATTAGGAAAAATGAGTAAAGAAAAGAAAAGTAAATGGATAAATGAATTTAATCAATCACTTACACATGTGTTTCGGTCAGTTTATGTGTGTGAAAATATTTCGCACACATACAAGAATCGACCTTCATCAGAGTGAATATTTATTTTTCATCTGATGAAGATCGATTCTTGTATGTGTGCGAAATATTTTCACACACATAAACTGACCGAAACACATGTGTAAGTGATTGATTAAATTCATTTTATCCATTTACTTTTCTTTTCTTTACTCATTTTTCCTCATATTGGTCGGATTCAATTCCTTTTCCATTTTACACACACACAACTACACACACATATATATATTATTATATATATATATATTATATATATATATGAATAATCTATCTATACAATATATAAAGAGCAGTTTTGTGTATATGTATTTCTGGAGAAAACTTAAAAAATAAAACAATTAATGACAAAGTAAATAAATATATACGCATTAAATATCACCAGAGCTTGGTTTTTGAGCAAAAATGACAAAGATTTGAGTTATATTCGTGAAAATAATTAGAAAATAAAATTCAAATGATAAGAGCATGTATTTTTTTTTTCATTTAACATTTTAGATAGTAGACATTAACATTTCTTTTCAGAGTAGCTGGATCAATGCAAGATCTATTTTTTTTACATGGGGATTTAAATAGGGCATCCACGAGGATTCAACTCACGATTCAGTAATAATGGATCTGCGAGACTAACTTAAAAAATCCCCCTCTACTCAGGCGATGCTGGGTAGCCGCTGCTAGTCAGAAAATAATGTACAAATATGAATATATGTTCTGCGTTAGCATACAGTGAGGTTGTTTGTGTTAGCGTGAAACAGAGAGGGTGATAGTGACAGAAATATGTATATGTGTGTATGTGATAGACCTAGCTATAGATAGATAGATAGATAGATATATAGGTAGGTAGGTATATATAATTATATATATATAGAGAGAGAGAGAGAGAGATAGATAGAGAGAGAGAGGTAGGTAGGCAGGTAGCTAGGTAGGAGAGAGAGAGAGAGAGAGAGAGAGAGAGAGAGAGAGAGAGAGAGAAATATATATATATATATATATATAATATATATATATATATATATCTGTGACTGTTTCCCAAAATGTCACGGCGTCATTTGTTTTCTACTTCAGTTACTTACACGACGCCATTATATCTTCGCAGCCTCGTTCCCGCTGACAGGAAGCGAACCTGAACCGGAAGTGAAGTCTTCGCTTGCAAAGGTCCACCCGCAGCGCTCAAAAGCGAGTCTTGACAATCACTAGCGAAGCTCCCAGAGCGACAAGACCCAACATCAAACAAATCCTGACGGTGGCCACCCTGAATAGCAAATCTGACACCGAGTGGGGGCTGTGTTATTTTGGTCATTTTCGAATACAAGATGGCGGAATACCAAACGAGTCACCCCGGCAACGGAGAAATGGCCGCAACAGCGGGCGGCATCTCTTTGATCTGTTTCTTCTTTTCTTCATCGATTGCTCTTTGTTCGTTTCGTTTTGGGGATCCGTTCCGGAATCTTTTGTCACTCCTCCAGATTTCGTTTTCCAAGAAGGATTTTTAGAATTACCAAGTCACATGTGTGCAACTAGAAGCTTGTTTTATTTTTTCTTTAATTCGCTTTTTATTTTTATACCATATTTAGCTCACTATTAAAAGATTACTTGTGGTTTGTTTTTTCAACTTAATTTTAGCTGCTTTTAATCAATAGTATTCAACCGGACAGTCCAGTTTTCGTTTTCCAAGAAGGATTTTTAGAATTACCAAGTCATATGTGTGCAACTGGAAACCGTTTTTCTTTCTTTTTTTAAATTCAATTTTTCTTTTTCTTTTCATAACGAGTATCATAATTTACGAGTATTCAACCCGACAGTCCGGTTTTCATTTTCCAAAAAGATTTTTAGAATTACCAAGTCATATGTATGCAACTGAAAGCTGTTTTTCTTTTTTAAAATTCAATTTATATATATATATATATATATATATATATATATATATATATATATATATATATATATATATATATATATATATCAATCGATCATTCTATGGCCATCAATAAACAAGAATCAATACTATCTTTATTTTTTTTTATTAGATGAAGCATTGTTAGCTATTATCAATTTTCGACTAGTATTTCTTTCATCTTAATTTTAGTGGCTTTTCATAACAATTATTTAGCCGGACAATCCACTTTTCGCCTTTCAAGAAGAATTTTTAAAATTACCGAGTCACATGTGTACAACTAGAAGTTTGTTTTATCTTTTCTTTAATTCGCTTTTTCTTTTTCTTTTTATACCATATATAACTCATTATTAAAAGATTACTTGTAGTTTTTTTTCCATCTTAATTTTAATTGCTTTTAATTTACGAGTATTCAGCCCGACAGTCCGGTTTTCGTTTTCCAAGACTTTTAGAATTACCAAGTCATATGTGTGCAACTGAAAGCTGTTTTTCTTTTTTAAAAATTCAATTTATATATATATATATATATATATATATATATATATATATATATATATATATATATATATATATATATTCATTTATATCAGTCGATCATTCTATGGCCATCAATAAACAAGTAATAATACTATCATGATTTTTTATCAATTTTCGACTAGTATTGCTTTCATTTTAATTTTAGTTGCTTTTCATAACAATTATTTAGCTTTTCGCTTTTCAAGAAAGATTTTTAGTATTACCAAGTCACAGGTGTACAACTAGAAGCTAGATTTCTTTAATTCAATTTTTCTTTTTCTTTTTATACCATATATCGCTCATTATTAAAAGATTACTTGTAGTTTTTTTTTTCAAATTAATTTTACTTGCTTTTAATCAATAGTATTCAACCGGACAGTCCAGTTTTCGTTTTCCAAGAAGGATTTTTAGAATTACCGTCATATACGTGCAACTGAAAGATTGTTTTTTTTTTTAATTCAATTTTTCTTTTTCTTTTTATACCATATATAGCTCATTATTAAATGCTTATTTGTAGTTTTTTTCCATCTTAATTTTAATCGCTTTTAATTTACGAGTATTCAACCCGACAGTCCGGTTTTCGTTTTCCAAGACTTGTCATCGGCCTGTCAGCTTGGCAGTCCGGTTTCAAATCACGCACAGGGCGGTCTTCCGATCTATAGCTCTGCTGATGAGGCCTAATAGGCCGAAATGTACATACAGAGATTGATTTTTCTTGATTTGTTTAGCCATACATTTAATAGGTATTCCCGCCTAATTCATTATTAATTAATTAATTTTCAAAATTAGGTACGACTCCAATTAAGCACTTATTCTCCCAAAAATTATCGGCAAAAAGCCATTCCAAAACAAACCGTGTTTACAACTTATCATATCGTCGTGTAATAAAAGTCACTAGAAGAGGAATATTAACCTACTCTAAACAAATCATAAAATCTAAGAAGTCCGTTTAGTGTAGGGGTTATGGGATCGGCCTGTCAGCTTGGCAGTCCGGTTTCAAATCACGCACAGGGCGGTCTTCCGATCTATAGCTCTGCTGATGAGGCCTAATAGGCCGAAATGTACATACAGAGATTGATTTTTCTCGATTTGTTTAGCCATACATTTAATAGGTATTCCCGCTAATTCATTATTAATTAATTAATTTTCAAAATTAGGCACGACTCCAATTAAGCACACACAACACACACATATTATATATATATATTATATTATATATATATAATATATCAGTCGATCATTCTATGGCCATCAATAAACAAGTTATAATACTATCTTGATTTTTATTTATTAAATGAAGCATTGTTAGCTATTATCAATTTTCGACTAGTATTTCTTTCATCTTAATTCTAGTTGCTTTTCTTCACAACAATTCAGCCAAACAGTATATAACCATCTGTAAATGTTACAATTTATGTGGTAGCATAAATTGTTGACAGACCCTGTAGCGAGAATTCAAGGGAGCCATTGGTTTTCAGATCAGGGAATGGATAACTATCTGGACGGTTATAGCTTTCTGACCCCTAGAGGTGCGAATCTCACATGTCACGTGATTAGTCAGTTTTAGAGAATTAGTTTCAACCTGACGTTGGGGCAGAAAGCATCTGACTCTCTCTGATGGGGCTGAAACTCACCGCGCGGTGAATAAGAATGGGCTAAGCAGAAATAAAAAAAATCTTGATCAAGAAATAAAAGTCTTGTAGTTCACTTAATTAATCCCATGACTAGTTAGCCCAGAAGAAGCCCTTAAAAGAAAAAGAAGAAACAGTTAGAAGACTAGACGATAAGGCAGAAAGCATCTGACTCTGTCTGATGGGTTGGAACTCACGCGCGGTGAATAAGAATGGGCTAAGCAGAAATAAAATCTTGATCAAGAAATAAAAGTTTGTAGTT
>CM042176.1:20102258-20107258 GCA_023376005.1 Doryteuthis pealeii | reverse complement strand
ACTGGACCGATTGAGTTATAATAATAGCGTCGATCCCAGGGGGGCCATCCCCCCAGGCAACACCTGCCCCCTCGATTTAAAAGGGAAGGGCTGGGTTTATTGCCCGGTGCCTGAGACACCCCCTTGAGGAGGAATGCCAACGGGATAAACGCAATTTTTCACCCGCCATCCCATGAACTTCGGTTTGTGGGTGGATCCCACGTTAATAGGGCCTTTGTGCCTGACCTGGTACGAGTGGGGTACTGGGAAAATAAAAACTCTACTGTTGTCTATGAACTCTGACACCTTGTTAACATTGTACAATTTACATTTTAAAATACTCGATTTTATTTACTTCAATTGTTGATTGTTTGTCTTCATTTCCTGTACTTATGTTTATGGGGGTTTGTAATCCACAAATAAAAAAAATACCAGTTCTCCATAGCGCTATGAGAAATGTGTTGTATACCCTACTCATTACTTCTTCTATTCTTCTTCTGTTCATCTGACATCTTAAGTTCTTCTAGGTCTCTTCTTCTTGGGGACTTCGTCTTGGTGACTTCGTCTTGGTTGTCGGTCGCACTTAACTCACTTCTTCTTCTATATCAGTCTTGTTACCAAGATATTCATTAATCACAAGACCGTGTTATTTTTCTTAAACTTTTATTTCCTTAACTAAACATTTCATGTAACTAAATATCTTACTAACATAGCACGCGTATGCAGTGAGCTTCAGCTAAGGCAGAAAGACCTTATCTGCCCGACGTCTAACTGAAAACTGAGGACCAAACCAGGTCCCACGTGACTTCACGTAAATTCGCGGGCTTTCTGTACTATTCCATGGAAAGTCCCGCCCGTGATATGAAAGGGGCCACCCCTTTAGAAATACAGGGGATTGACAATAATCTTATGCAACCGCATAGATTATGTAACAAATGCAAATAGCCTCGTCTAGGATTTGAACTTGGTTCGCCGTGTCGATTCCTATGACGATAACCGTTACTCAACGAGCACCTTAATAAATTAGTTAATCCAGTGTAAAACAATGATCTGATCGCGTCGCTGTGATATTAACCCTGGATTAGAGAGGATTAGGATAATACCCCTAAATCCACTCAACTATAAACCAAATATCGGAATTTTCGGTTTAGGATAATTTTGAATTTGCAAGAAACAAAAACAATGATCTGAATTCCACAACATCCTTTGACTGTTTTCCTACTACTACTACTACTACTGACTAGAAAATATATGTACCCTCTGGATGCAAGTATTTAAGTTTTAATGTAATAAAATATTATAATGAATTATAAAGGCTAATGAAACTAAATAAAAATGCAGATAAAAACATTTGAAACGGAGGCGGGCGGGGGGTGTAATAAAAATAGAACAACTGAAATTTACTCTTCCATCACTTCCGTCTTTCATTGCTAAATTTTCCTAATTTAACTATTTAGTTAAAATAGGAAGTAAAGAATAAAATTACAGTTATTTCTTTTTGTTAATCAATTTCTTTTAAGATTTATCTCCGAAATTTTTGCAAATATTCATTGATATAAAATTGAACAATTAATAACCATAATACCAAGCATATATTTATTAAAATCAAATATTTAATATCAATATGCAAATTAGCCTTCTCGTTCACACTGTAAACAACTATTCCGTTGTATATATAAATACAATTACATGTTATTAGTATGTAGTTCCGGCCAACGGGGTGGGGGTCCAGTGGCTTCGGCCCTGGATCTTTACAAGTTAATAACGTCGATCCCAGGGGGCTGTCCCCCCAGGCAATACCTGCCCCCTTCGGGCCAGGGTTGGGTTTATTGCCCAGCGCCTGAGGCCCTCCCCCTTGAGGGGGAATGCCGAAGGGGAACGACGCAATTTTTGAGCTTTCGGCCTTTGTGGTGTTGTGGGTCACGTTAAAAACAAGGGCTTGTGCCGGCAACCCATCAAGTGGGGTAAATCGAGGCAAATACCTGTAGTTCTGGCCAGACCCAGGGGTCGCAACGTGGCTTCGGCCCTGGAATCTTTACAAGTTAATTAGCGTCGATCTCAGGGGGCCTATCCCCCCAGAGTAATCGACCTGGCCCCCTTGAATTAAAGAGGGGCAGGGCTTGGGTTATTGCCCAGCGGCTGAGGCACCCGCTTGAGGGGGAATGCCGACTGCGATCGATCGCAATTTTTCCACCATGCCACCCATACGAGTCTCGGCTTGTTGAGTGGTGCCTACATAAAACGAGACCTTGTGTCGCAATCCTATACAAGTGGGGTATGATTTGATAAATGTAGATAAGGCGCAAACAGTTATTAATAATCGGAAAACAATTTTATTATTAACTGAGGTTGAAATATGAATAAAATCAGGACGAATGTGACGTAAATAACTAAGGGAATTGTGAACTTGTGTAGTAAATATAGTTTCGGTATTTTTGGTAATATATAAATACAATTGCATGTTAATTCGTAGTATGGTAGAATATGGTCAGACAGTATATTAATATGTAAACACAATTTTCTTATTAATAATTGAGGTTTAAACTAAAAATACAACCATAAAGAATATGGCGTGATAACTAGGGAATTGTGACGTGAGTAGGATATAATTTCAGTGTGACAGACAAACACATGACAATCTCTATTCATTAACTAAGATTAGGATGAATACACCTAAATCCACTCAACAGTATAAACCAATACTGCATTCAACGAGTAGGCGGAATTTTCGGTTTAGGATAATTTTGAATTTGCAAGAAACAAAAACACAAAACGAAAACAAAGAATGAATTCCACTCGCAGAAAAAACTAACTAAAAAATTAAGATAAAGATTTGTTGATATTGAATATCGATACTGTTGCAAGTATAAAAGTAACGTTGACATTTTCTTAAGAGTAAGCTGACCTTTCGCCTGTTAACTATGGACGTTAAATCGTAATAGAAGCGCAATGACCAGCGAGACAACGTATTGACCTTGGACATCGTCAACAGCGCGCACCAGGTCAGATAGAAGGCGACACTTACTTTGTTTGTAATCCTCCTTTTAGCCATCGGCTGTGATAAAACAATCGGATTGAAGAACTTCCAAGGTCGAATACGAAAGGGCAGACAAAACAGGCGAATGAATGAATGAATGAATTGGGGGTGGGGGGGTCGGGATATACAAAAGGTTGAAATAAAGGAAGAAACAAAGGAGATAGAACAATGAAAGGAATAAGATGAAAGAAAGAAAAGAGAAAGGAAGAAAGAAAGAAAGAAGAAGTGAGAATGAAGAAAGACATGCAAATAAGAACGGAGAAAGAAAGAAAGAAAGAAGAAAGAAAGGAGAGGGGGCGTTATACAAAAGGTTGCAAATAAAGAAGAAGCGCAAAGGGGATAAACAAATGAAAGAGAATAAAGATGAAAGAAAGAAAAGTAGAAAGGAAGGAAGGAAGCGAAAGAAAGAAAGAAGAAAAGAAAGAAAGAAAGAAGAGAGAATATAGAAAGACTTCGATGAAAATCAAAAGAAGAAAGAAAGTAAAAAACGAAACAAAGAAAGAAAGAGAGGGGGCGGTTATAGCAAAAAGGGTTGGAAATAAAGAAGAGCAAAGGACATAAATAATAAATCAGGAATAAAGATGAAAGAAGTAAAGAGAAAGGAAGGAGGAAGGAAGGAAGAAAAAAGACAGAGTATAAGAAAGAAAGAAAAAAGAAATGAAAGAAAGAAAGAAGAAAGCGTGATAGAAAGAAAGAAAACAGAAGAAAGAAAGAAGGAAAAGAGTGGATTAAGAAGATAAGAAAAAAAGAAAGAAGAAAGAAGAAAGAGTGATAAGGAAAGAAGAAACAAGAAGAAAGAAAGAAAGAAAAAAGGCGTGATAAGAAAGGAAAGAAAAAAAGAAAGAAAGAAGAAGAAAGAGTGATTAAGAAAGAGCAAAAAAAGAGAAAGAATAGAAGAAAGGCGTGATAAGAAAGAAAGAAAAAAAGAAAGAAAGAAAGAAGAAAGAGTGATAAGAAAGAAGAAAAAGAAGAAAGAAGAAGAAAGCGTCGGATAGACAGAAAGAAAAAAGAAGAAAGAAAGAAGAAGCGTGATAAGAAAGAAAGAAAAAGAAAGAAAGAAAGAAGCAGTGATAAGAAAGAAAGAAAAAAAGAAAGAAAGAAAGAAGAAAGCGTGATAAGAAAGAGAAAAAGAAAAGAAGAAAGAAGAAAGAGTGATAAGAAAGAAAGAAAAAAGAAAGAAAGAAAGACAGAAGCGTATTAAGAAAGAAAGAAAAAAGAAAGAAGCAGAGGAAGAAAGAGTGATCAAGAAAGCAAAGAAAAAAGAAAGAAAGAAAGAAGAAAGCGTGATAAGGAAAGAAACGAAAAAAGAATAGAACGTAAAGAAGAAGCGTGATAAGAAAAAACGAAAAAAAGAAAGGAGAAGCAAGAAGGAAAGCGTGAATAAGAAAGAAAGAAAAAAGAGAAGAAAGAAGAAAGAGTGATAAGAAAGGAAAGAAAAAATAGAAACGAAAGAAAGAAGAAAGGCGTGATAAGAAAGAAAGAAAAGAAAGAAAGAAAGAGAAAGAGTGATAAGTAAATGAAAGAAAGAAAAGAAAGAAAGAGGGGAAAGAGAAGCGGTGATAAGGAGAAGAAAAAAAGAAAAAACGAAAGAAAAGAAGGAAAGCGTGATAAGAAAGTATAAGAAAAAAAGAAAGAAGAAAGAAGAAAGAGTTATAATAGAAAGAAGAAAAAAAGAAAGTAAAGAAAGAAAAAAGCGGTGATAAGAAAGAAAGAAAAAAGAAGAAAGAAAGAAGAAAAGAGTGATAAGAGAAAGAAGAAAAGAAGATAAAGAAAGGAAGGAAAGCGTGTGATAAGAAGAAGAAAAAAGAAAGAAAGAAGAAGAAAGCGTGAATAAGAGAAAGAAAGAAAAGAGAAGAAAGAAAGAAGAAAGAGTGAGTAAGAAAGAAAGAAAAAAGAAAAGAAGAAAGAAGAAAGCGTGATAAGAAACGAAAGAAAAAAAGAAAGAAAAGAAAGAAGAAAGAGTGAAAGAAGAAAGAAAAAGAAA
>CM042176.1:20099477-20102158 GCA_023376005.1 Doryteuthis pealeii | reverse complement strand
CTAAGAAGAAGAAAGAAAGAAGACAAAGAAGTGACTAAGAAGAAAGAAAACAGAAAGATAAAGAGAAGAAAGCGTGATAGAGAAAGAGAAAAAAGAAAGAAAGAAAGAAAAGGAAGAAAGCGTGATACGAGAAAGGTAAAGAAAAAAAGCGAAGAAAGGAAAGGAAGAAAGAAGGTGATAAGAAAGAAAGAAAAAACACAGAAAGAAAGACAAGAAGAAAGCGTGATTATTAGGAAAGAAAGAAAAAACAGAAAGAAAGAAACGAAGCAAAGAGTGATAAGAAGCAAGAAAAAAGAAAGTAAAGAAAGAAGCAAAGCGTGATAAGACAGAATAGAAAAAAGAAAGAAGTAAACCGAAGAATCAGCGTGATAAAAGAAAGAAAGAAAAAAGAAAGAAAGAGAAGAAAGAGTGATAGAGAAAGAAAGAAAAAAAGAAAGAAGAAGAAGAACAGCGTGATAAGAAAGAAAGAAAACAAGAAAGAAAGGCAAAGAGAGAAAAAGAGTGATCAAGAGAAAGAAATATAATAATGAAGAATGAAAGATAAGTTTAGCCATAAGGCGGTTGGATTAAGAAAGGGAAAGTAAAAAAAGAAAGAAAGAAGAAGAAAGAGTGATAAGAAAAGAAAGAAAAAGAAAGAAAGAAGAAGAAAGCGTGATTAAGAAAGAAAGAAAAAAGAAGAAAGAAGGAAAGCGTGATAAGAAAGAAAGAAAAAAAGAAAGACAGAAAAGAAGAAAGCGTGATAAGAAAGAAGAAACAAGAAAGAAAGAGAAGAAAGAGTGATAAGAAAAAAGAAAAAAGAAAGCAAGAAAGCAACAGCGTGCTAAGAAAGAAGAAGAAAGAAAGCAAGAAGAAGAGTGATAAGAAAGAAGAAAAGAAAGAAAAAAGAAGAAGCGTGATAAGAAAGAAAGAAAAAAAGAAGAAAGAAAGAAGAAAGAGTGATAAAAAGGAAAACAGAGAAGAATGAAAATTAAGAAAAAGGGGGGGGTGGATATACAAAGGGGTGAAATCAAATTTGAAAGCAAATGAATGAATAAAAGGAATAGATGAAAGAAAAGGAGAAAGGAAGGAAAGAAAGGGGTGGCTGGTAATAAGAAAAAGAAAAGAAAAATAAAGAAGAGGAGAAAAAAAAAAAGGAGAAAGAAGAATGACAAATGTAAGAAAGGATCAAGGAAGACAGAAGAAAGAGTGATAAAACAAAGAAAGAAGATGAAAGAAAGAAGAAAGAGTGTGAAAAAATTAAAAGAAAGAAAGGAACAAACAAGAGAGAGTGAAAAAATACACAAAAGAAAGAAAGAAAGAAAGAGTGGTAAAACGGAAGAAAAAAGGAAAGAAACAAGGTGTGATAACGTAGAGAAAGAAAGAAAAGAAATAAGAAAGAAAGAAAGAAAAAAAAAGAAAGAAAGAAAAAGAATGCAGGGAAAGAAAAAAATGAAAGAAACAAGGTGTGATAACGTAGAAGAAAAAAGAAAAAGAAAGAAAGAAAGAGTGAAAGAATGATAGAATGAAGAAAGAAAAAATGACAGAGACTAGAAGGTGTGATAACGTAGAAGAAAGAAAGAAAGAAGAAAGAAGAAAAGAGTGAAAGAATGATAGAATGAAAGAAAGAAAATGAAAGAGACTAGAAGGTGTGATTAACGTAGAAGAAAGAAAGAAAGAAGAAAGAAAGAAAGAGTGAAAGAATGATAGAATGAAAGAAAGAAAAAATGAAAGAGACTAGAAGGTGTGATAACGTAGAGAAAGAAAGAAGAAGAAGAAAGAAAGAGTGAAAGAATGATAGAATGAAAGAAGAAAAAAAAGAAAGAAGACTAGAAGGTGTGATAACGTAAGAAGAAAGAAGAAAGAAGAAAGAAAGAAAGAGTGAAAGAATGATAGAATGAAAGAAAGAAAAAATGAAAGAGACTAGAAGGTGTGAATAACGTAGAAGAAAGAAAGAAAGAAAAGAAAGAAAGAGTGAAAGAATGATAGAATGAAAGAAGAAAAAATGAAAGAGACTAGAAGG
The DNA here is from genome assembly GCA_023376005.1 of Doryteuthis pealeii. Taxonomy (NCBI): domain Eukaryota; kingdom Metazoa; phylum Mollusca; class Cephalopoda; order Myopsida; family Loliginidae; genus Doryteuthis; species Doryteuthis pealeii. The sequence continues at coordinate 20,100,159 of CM042176.1, read as the reverse complement.
TGTGATAACGTAGAGAAAGAAAGAAAGAAGAAAGAAAGAAAGAGTGAAGAATGATAGAATGAAAGAAAGAAAAAATGAAAGGAGACTAGAAGGTGTGATAACGTAGAAGAAAGAAAGAAAGAAGAAAGAAAGAAAGAGTGAAAGAATGATAGAATGAAGAAAGAATGAAAGAGCTAGAAGGTGTGATAACGTAGAAGAAAGAAAGAAAGAAAGAAAGAAAGAAAAGAAAAAAGAAAGAAAGAAGAAAAGATGTAAGAAACAGAAAGGGTGTCAAAACGATAGAAAGGAAGAGTGAAAAACAAAAAAAAAAACAAAACAAAAAAAGACAAAAAAACGAAAAAACAGACAAAAGAAAGAAGAAAGAAAGAAAGAAAGACAGAAAGAAAGAAGAAAATGTGATACAAGAGGAAAGAGAGAAGAAAGAGTGATAACGCAGAAGAAAGAAAGAAAGAATGAAAAACAAGAAAATGTGACAAAAGAGAAAAAAGAAAGAAAGAAGAAAGAAGAAAGAGTTGTAAAACAGAATAAATAAATAAATAAACGAACAAAGAGGGAGTGATGAATAAAAATAAAATCGTGAAGATATGGCGTAACATTCATAGAAGAATATGGCAAATAAAAAGAAGGAGTGATAAAACAGATGAGAGAAAGAAAAAAAAAGAAAAAGAACAAGTGATACAAA
>CM042176.1:20071977-20094477 GCA_023376005.1 Doryteuthis pealeii | reverse complement strand
AATTTAGAGGAAGATAATAAGAGTGTTTGCTGAGGAAGAATCTTCGTGGAGAGAGAGAGAGAGAGAAGAGAGAAGAGAGAGAGAGAGAGAGAGAGAGAGAGAGAGAGAGAGAGGGTGAAAGTTATGTATGTGGTGTTGTGTGGTGTGTGTGTGCTGTGAGGAGAGAGAGAGAGTGTAAAGTATGTGTGTGTGTGTATGTGTGTGAGAGAGAGAAGAGAGAGAGAGAGAGAGAGAGGGGAGAGAAAGGGAGAGAGAGAGAAAGATTAAGAAAGTTTGGAAAAGAAGAATCTAGAGAAAGATAATGAGAGTGTTTGCTGAGAAAAGAATGGTCGTGAAAGAGGAGAGAGAGAGAGAGAGAGAGAGAGAGAGGAGAGAGAGAGATGAGAGAGAGAGAGAAGAGAGAGAAGAGAGGGGGTATTAAGAAAATTTGGGAAAGAAATTATTTAGAGAAAGATAACGAAGAGGCGGTGGGAATGTGGGTCAAATTACCTATCAATATGTTTTAGTGGGAAGGATACCGGAAGGAAGAGTAGAAGGAAAAGTGAAAAGAAAGAGTGGCAAGGAAAAGTGGAAGGAGGAGTGGATGAAGGGCTGAAGGAAGAGTAAGATTGGTGAGAAGGTAGAAAGAATACAATGTTAAGACAGAGAGGAAGAAAGAGGAAAATGAATGAAAGAGTGGAAGGTATGAGGAAAAGAGAAAAAACATAAGGGATATATTATATATATAATATATAATATATATATATATATATATATATATATGGAGAGAGGAGAGAGAGAGAGAGAGAGAGATGAGAATTAGAAAAGAGAAGAAATAGAGAAAAATAAATTGAAAGAGGGACAGGTAATGAAATAGAAAAGTATACAGGAAGAAAGGAAATGGAAAGAAGAAGAAGAGAGAAGAAGAAGAAGAAAAGAAGAAGAAGAAGAAGAAGAAGAAGAAATAAAAGTAGTAGACAAAGAAGAAGAAGAAGAAGAAGAAGATGAGGAAGATGAAGAAGAAGAAGAAGAATGAATGATGATGAAGAAGAAGAAGAAGAAGAAGAAGAAGAAGATGGAAATAAAAGTAGTAGACAAAGAAGAAGAAGAAGAAGAAGAAGAAAAGAAGAAGAAGAAAGAGAAAATAAAAGTAGTAGACAAAGAAGAAGAAGAAGAAGAAGAAGAAGAAGAAGAAGAAGAAGAGAAAGAGTAGGCAAAGAAAAGAAGAAGAAGAAAGAAAAGAAGAAGAAGAAGAAGAAGAAGAAGAAGAAAAAAAGAAGAAGAAGAAGAAGAAGAAGAAAAGAAGAAGAAGAAGAAGAAGAAATAAAGTAGTAGACAAAGAAGAAGAAGAAGAAGAAGAAGAAGAAAGAAGAAGAAGGAGAAGAAGAAGAAGGAGCAGAAGAAAAGGAAATAGTAGAAGGAAAAGAAGAAAAAAAAGAAGACGAATAGAAGAAGAAAAAGAAGAAAAAGAAGAGAAGATGAAATAAAGTAGTTGACAAAGAAGAAAGAAGAAGAAGAAGAAGAAGAAGAAGAAGAAGAAGAAGAAGAAGAAGAAAAGAAGTATAGATGAATAAGAATGATGAAATAAATAAATAAATCAATAAATAAAAAGAAGAAGAATATTGATCTAAAAAAAGTGAATGCGATAAATTCATGAAATGAAGAAAGAAAGAATGAAAAGAATAAGAAACTAAAAAAAAAGTAAATAAATAGAAATGAAAAAAAAAATACAAATAAAAGTAACAACAACAACAACAAACAAAAAACAAAACAAAAACAAAAGAAAAAAGAAAAAGAAAAAGAAAATGTCTCTCTATCAATCGTTGATCTCTTTCGCGGCTCTATAGATTTTGTTCTTCTTAGTTCTCCAACATGTAAGCAACAAAACTCGCGCTAAATTTCCTTTGTACGGAACACAAAAAACAAAATGGCGTCGATAATCAAGTCAAACAAAACCCGGGGTTCTATTTAATGTTGTCATGGAAGTTCTTATCGTACGACAAGATCAGTCGACAAAGTGCACATTCCTACAACAGAAGAACAAGCGTTCCTTTGTATTCTTCCGCGGAACAGCCAACACTTGCCAAGTAGGACATAAGGCCGAAAAGTGACGGACTATTTTTTATAGTATTATTTAGATTATTCGGACTGTTGTCTTCATCTTTATTGTTATCTGTATAACGTTTCAGCCGATGTACCCACCACCCCGGCCTTCTTCAGGTATTTTTTGTCGGACTCAAAGTTTTGTGATGGGTCTCGATTTCAACAAGAAGTTTCCCGATTACAAGGACGTTCCCAAAACAAAACAAAAAACAAAAACAAAAAAAAAATATTTCTCTGAATTTTTCAGATGAGGCTTGATTGGTTGGTTGGAGTTTACGGTATGTCAACCCTTGTTGGGTTATTTCAAGCCGAAGATGTTTTTTTATTCATTCTTGAAGGGTTTTCAACATTTTTTCTAATTCAATTTTTTAAAGTCAATTTTTTCAAATACATTTTTAAACTCATTTTTTTTTTATTTCTCTGAATTTTTTAGATGAGAGTTGATAATTAGTATTATTTGTATTATTCGGACTATTGTCCTCATCTTCATTGTATTCTGTATAAAGTTTCGGTTAATATGCCCTCCGGCTTTCTTCAGGTATTTCTTGTCGGACTCGGGAAGCTTCTTTTCGAACTCGGGAACCTTCTAGTCATAATCGGAAACCTTCCTGTCGTAATCGGGAGTCAGCTATTCCCGACCTCCTAATTCACCAGTATGAAAATTTTCACCGTTTAAGCAAGAACTCATCCAACGTCCCGAAGAAGGTCTAACAGACCGAAACATTATAACGTCGACATCACTACCCACAATAAATATCCATTTTGTACAACATTTATCACGTGTTTGTCTCCTTTTTCTACATTCCCTGTATGTGTAAATAACAAAAAGTTGTAGGGCTAGCAATCCTCTCATCTTAAAACCAACATGCCAAAGATGATCTGTGCTTAAAGCTGATAAACCGATTGGTCGAAGAGGGAAGAATGACGTCTACGCGTATTTGTGAAATCCACATCTTGAGGAATTCAAAGACTCTTCGGTCGCTGGAGATTTATTAATGGCAATGTCAATGCTTCCGGTTGGCTGGCTGTGCCAAAGAAATAATGTCACGTATTACAGTTTCATAAGTGCTTGCCTTGAGTGGTGTGGTCCTATGCCAGTCTTGATAAAATGGTTCTTGATAAGATGACTTAGTTCCGTGACTACCACATGTGTCTCCGGTTAGTTGCTCTGTCGGTGCTTTCTGCGCCCACGTTGTGGTTCTTTTGATCCGCAGAACTAGGATCGGTGTAACTTGGTCGGAGCGTCTTTGTGACTGGTCGAGAGATTAGCAGAAATGAGTTGCCATAGTTACTGGCAAAAAAATGAGAAAACACACTGTTAACAATAACAACGGTTTTATTATCATATATAACGGAGATGAAATATGTTTATATGGTTTTTAAAACCATAAAAAATCAAACTTTTTAATAACGATAGGTATCAACAATTATGACGTGATACACATTTAAAAAAAATCAAATCAACCCCCCGGATTGAAAAAAAATTTACCAAAAATCAGAATTATCCGTTTTTAATAAAATTTTCAGTGTTGATTTATCAATGAATGAATTTTATAATGTATCAATTATTTTATGTAAAAATATTCTGATTTTTTTTTAGGTTACTTAACTTTGACCCCCCCATTATTTTTGTGGTGCAAAATATCGGTGTGGTTATTGCTAATTACAGTATAAATTAAAAGAAAAAAGACCGATGGTGTGAACATATAAAAAAAACGCATAAGCTAGTTAGCTAGTTTCGGTAAAATAGACAAAGATGCTTTTCAGTTTTATTTTACCGGAGAGAAAAGACCCGGTGAGGAGCTTTGTCTGGCCTTTTGTTCTATGCTAATTAGCATTGAGTAATTCAGCAAATGTGGACTGGACTGCGTCTCTTCTTTTATCGCAGTAAAAATATTTATAGTAAAAATCATTTCCAATGCATTCTTATAATAAAATCATTGTCCAATGCATTTTTATAGTAAAATAATTTCCAATGCATTTTATTGTAAAAATCATTTTCTAATGCATTCTTATAGTAAAATAATTTACAATGCATTTTTTATAGTAAAAATAATTTCCAATAAATTTTTATAGTAAAAATCATTTCCAATGCATTCTTATAGTAAAATAATTTACAATGCATTTTTATAGTAAAAATAATTTCTAATGCATTTTTATAGTAAATATAATTTCCAATAAATTTTTATAGTAAAAATCATTTCTAATGCATTCTTATAGTAAAATAATTTACAGTGCATTTTCATAGTAAATATCATTTCCAATGCATTTTTATAGTAAAATAATTTCCAATGCATCTTATTATAATGGAGATTGTGTGTTTTTCTGTCTGTAACCGAAACTATATTACTACTCAATTCACAATTCCCTTAGGTATTTACGTGATATTCTCCATGGTTTTATTTTTATTTAAACCACTTAATAATAAAATTGTTTTACATTATTAATACTGTTAAGCATATCTACATACTAACAACATGCAATTATATTTATATACACAACAAAATAGCGGTTTACTGTGCGAATGAGAAGGCTAATTTGCATATTGATATTAAAAATTTTATTTTAATAAATTAGTTTATTTTAATAAATTTTATTTTAATAAATTAGTATTTTAATAAATTAGTATTATTGATTTCTAATTGTTTGGTTTTATCTTATTGAATATGAGCAAAAATCTCTTCAATAAATCTTTAAAAAAATCCCTTAACAAGAAGAAATATCTCTAATATTATTCTTTACTTCCTATTTTAACTAAACAGTTTAATGAGGAAAATTTACCAATGAAAGACGGGAGTAACGGAAAATGATGGAAGAGTTAGTTTCAAAGTTGTTCTATTTTTCAATCATACCTCCTCTGTTCCAAATATTTTTATCTACATTCTTATTCAGTTTCATTAGCCTTTCTAATTTAATATGATATTTTATTATATTAAAACTTAGATACTTGCACCCGGAGGGTGCATATATTTGCTAGTTCTTATAATAAAATCATTTCCAATGCATTCTTATAGTAAAATAATTTCCAATGCATTTTCATAATAAAAATCATTTCCAATGTATTTTTATAGTAAAATCATTTCCAGTGCATTTTTATAGTAAAATAATTTCTTGGTGGCAATGACTATTTCTTCTAGTGGCAAATATTTCTCATTTCAGCAATTTCAATGGTTCTTCCCTCTGTCTCCCCGGTCTGACTAACTTTTTAACAATTCAGTGCGTCTTTTTATAGAAAAAAATTGTAGCTATTCAGAAATCATCACAAGGGTTAACAAGTGCTAAACCCCAGCAATAAAAATAAGTCTACCCCTTGATTTCTGACAAACTTTGAAAATATATTGACGTTAACTTTTAAAAAAAGAGTATTAACAAATCACTACAGGCTAGGGCTTTATATATTATATATATTATATATATATATATATATATATATATATATATATTATATATATATATATATATATATATATTACAGAGGATTACCAACATATTACAGACTTGGTCTTATACATATTACGAGGAAAACTAGCTTTGGGTGAAGTATGCATCCAACTATTCTCCCTCCAGCTATGGGTACATGTATTTAAACGTATGCTTTGCCTCAATAAAGTCTCAGATCGGCTGAGAAAGTCTGTGCATACAGACGAAACGTACCACCCTGTGACTTGTTTTGAGTTGATCATTTCTGATGCCATAGCTGGACTGCTTCAGTTCAATTCTTTTGATAAAGAGGTATTACCTCGAAAATTCAAGAAAGAATAGGGTAGACTGAGATCTTTAAAATTAGTATGGCAACCGGTCTAGGAGAAGAACACTTTGAATTCAAGTCTGTTAAGCTCCGCTTAAGAAATTGACCTTGTGTCGAATCCTGCTTATGCGGAGGGGTTGGTAAGTATATATATATATATATATATATATATATATATATATAAGATTTTTGGATGTTTGTTTATTTAGAAACGTTGCTGAATAAAGTATATATTAAATTTTTACTTGAAGGCACTTACAACGCATGTATCGCATAAAATTCGATACTTTTTCTTATAGAAAATGAACTTGACAAGTGTAACCCCGGCAAAGGATGGCTCGGTGTGTAGAATACCGTACAGACTGTTTCGACTTTATTAAGTCTCATCAGCGGTATATACTAACGATTTCCCTCCGACAGAAATCGAAACCGGGACTTCAGCAGACACAGTGAAACACTAGTGAAACACTTTTGTCGCCTCGGCCACAGTAATATATATATATATATATATTTGCACATAGTTGGGAGCTCACTTCTGATTTCGAATTTATAGTTGTCATTATCCTAGACTGGTTGCCACTCAAGGCTAACTCTTATGATACTGATCAACCAAATCTGCTTTGTTGTCCGTGTAATACGTCACATTAAAATAACTGACCTTGTGTCACATCCTGATCGTGTGGAAGGGTTGGGTATATAAATGTGTAATAACAAAAAAGTCTTAGGGCTAGCACCGCCACCCCCGACTTAAAACCCAAATCCAAAGATGATCTGCGCTTAAAGCTGATAAGACGATTGGTCGAAGTAGAAAGAATGGCGTCTGTCTGTTCTTGTAAAATCCACAGCCTGAGGAATTCAAAGAACTCTTCAGCGTCTGGAGGTTTATTAAAGGCAACGTCATTGGCTTCCGGTTGGTTGGCTGTGCCGAAGACATAATGTCACGTATTAGCTGGACGACAAAGCTGATTTGCTTGATCGGTTTCCGGCTTCGTATTTCAGGAAATCATTTTATCCTTCACGCAACAAAAACGCTTTGTCAAAAAATCGTTTTTTGATGTTGTTGTTGATGATGATGATGATGATGATGATGCTGTTGTTGTTGTTATTGTTGTTGTTTTAATGAAAGAGAAAAATTGCAAAATCTGGGGTTGGGTGTGCGTTGTTCCAGGGTCACCATTTTGGGATGTGCATCTTTTATTTTTTATGTTGTCTGTTTTTTTTTTGTATTTGACAATGATGAGAGGAAAGTGATCAGGTTAACGATAGTAATAATAAAAAATTAATAATAATAATAATGATAATAATAATAATAATAATAATAATAATAATAATAGCAGAAATCTGATCAAAGGAATTAATACCTGGGCTGTCCCCATTATAAGATACTCAGGACCATTCTTAAAATGGACAAAAGAAGAACTCAGACAGATAGACCAAAGGACGAGAAAATTAATGACCATGCACAAGGCTCTCCACCCTAGAGATGATAGAGATAGATTGTATGTGTCAAGAAAGGAAGGGGAAGAGGTCTTGCCAACATAGAGGAATGCGTAGAAACCACAATCCAACAACTTGAAGATTACACAAGGAAGAGCAAAGACAAATTACTTATGGCGACCAACAATAGTAGAAACGGCAGATGGACAAACAGAAGAACGACAAAGACTAGAAAACAAAAATGGGAAGAAAAACAATTATATGGACGCTTCAAACGACAAATAGATGAGGTTGCACATCAAAAGACTTGGACATGGTTAAGAAAGGGAAACCTCAAAAGAGAAACAGAATCACTTATAATTGCTGCAACAAATAATGCCATAAGGACAAACTACATCAAAGCGAAAATTGATAAGACCCAACAAAATAGTAAATGTAGACTTTGCGGTAATAGAGATGAGACTGTTAACCATATACTCTGCGAATGTAGCAAACTAGCACAACGAGAATACAAAACTAGACACGACTGGGTTGGGAAGGTGATCCACTGGGAATTATGCAAGAAATTAAATTTTGACCACACAACAAAATGGTATATGCATAAACCAGAATCTGTTCTTGAGAACGAAACGCACAAAATTCTCTGGGACTTTGAAATTAAAACGGATCACCTTATCCCAGCAAGAAGACCAGACCTAGTGTTGATTAACAAAAAGAAAAACTTGTCAACTGGTGGATTTTGCAGTGCCAGCGGATCACAGGGTGAAGTTAAAGGAAAATGAAAAAATTGACAAATATCTGGACCTTGCCAGAGAACTGAAAAAGTTATGGAATATGAAAGTGAAAGTTATACCAATTGTAGTTGGTGCACTTGGAACAGTCCCAAAAGCATTAGAAAAGGGTTTGGAAAGTTTGGATATCAGAGGAAGGATTGAAACCATTCAGAACACTGCACTGCTGCAATCTGCCAGAATACTCAGAAGAGTCCTGGAGACCTGAGGAGACTTGCTGTCACTCAGACTCCAGTGAAAGACCATCAACTAACACTGATGTGAAAACTCAAAAGGAGTAATAATAATAATAATAATAATAATAATAATAATAATAATAATAATAATAATAATAATAATAATAATAATAATAATAATAATAATAATAATAATAATAATAATAATAATAATAATAATAATAATATAATAATAATATAAATAATAATAATAATAATAAATCTGTTCTTGAGAATGAAACGCCTAAAATTCTCTGGGACTTTGAGTAAAGACGGATCACCCTATCCCAACCAGGAGACCAGACCTAGTGTTGATTAACAAAAAAAAAAAAAAAAAAAAAAAAAAAAAGCAAAAAAAAAAAGATAAGAGAACGTTTCAACTGGTGGACTTTGCGGTCCAGCAAATCACAGGATGATGCTGAAGGAAAATTAAAAGATGGATAAATACTTGGACCTTGCCAGAGAATTGAAAAAGTCAAAGTCCCAGAGAATTTTATGCGTTTCATTCTCAAGAACAGATTTATTATTATTATTATTATTATTATTATTATTATTATTATTATTAATTTTTTTTAAGGAGTTATAATTACTTATATATATATATATATACATTAATTGCTCCTCCAAGTAATTATAACTCCTTAAAAAAAAAATTAATAATAATAATAATAATAATAATTATATAATAATAATAATAATAATATAATAATAAATCTGTTCTTGAGAATGAAACGCCTAAAATTCTCTAGGACTTTGAGATAAAGACGGATCACCCTATCCCAACCAGGAGACCAGACCTAGTGTTGATTAACAAAAAAAAAAAAAAAAAAAAAAAAAAAAGCAAAAAAAAAAAAGATGTCAACTGGTGAACTTTGCGGTCCCAGCAGATCACAGAGTGAAGCTGAAGGAAAATGAAAAGATGGATAAATAATTGGACCTTGCCAGAGAATTGAAAAAGCTGTGGAACCTGAGGGTGAAAGTGATACCAATTGTAGTTGGTGCACTTGGAACAGTACCAATAAACTTGGAAAAAGCAGACAAGATGAAGAAATAAAAACTGAAAAGTCCAGACAATGGCGACCCTGAAACGATGCAGACCCAACCCCAAATTTACGGGAGGCTGGAGTGATTTTGTAATTTTTCGCTTTCATTAACACAACAATAATAACAACAACAAAAACAACATAAAAAACGTGAAGGATTGATTAATAAAAAAAATGAACTTGTCAACTGGTGGATTTTGTTGTTCCAGCAGATGACAGGGTACAGATGAAGGAAAATGAAAAGATAGACAAATACCTGGACTTTGTCATTATTTATTATTATTATTATTATTATTATTATTATTTATTATTCACATCAGTGTTAGTATTATTATTATTATTATTATTATTATTATTATTATTATTTTCACTCTTTTTGAGTTTTTCACACCAGCGTTAGCTGATGGTATTTCACTGGAGGCTGAGTGACAAGTCTCCTCAGGTCTCCAGGACTCTTCTGAGTATTCTGGCAGATTGCAGCAGTGCAGTATTCTGGATGGTCCCAATTCACAGCCGAACTTGTAGAAAGGGCCTTATTCTGTGAAGAAGTAATAATCACCATATATATATATATATATATATATATATATATATATATATATATATATATATATATACATTAATTGCTCCCCCAAGTAATTATAACTCCTAAAGGTTCACTGAGCTCTGTGTGAGGAGAGGCAATATCTTTACGGTCTCGATACCCTGCCACCCCCTCACCATCCCTACCAGCTGAACGGATCGATTTTCATGGTCGATCGATCCAACAAACTGAATCGCAATAAAAATCAATTCACGCGGAGGTTAATTGCTGCGTGGTTTCATTGGTCAGCTGCAGAAATCAACGACGATCGCCACGTGACCCGGATGTCACGTGAGGCAAAGTAATTTAAAAAAAAAAGAAAAAAAAAGACTTTCGTTTTCATCTGAACCCTGGCTGTTCACGGACACTTGCTATATGTACAATACTGGGCGAGACTGTTTGCATTTCTCGTAGCACGTAATACCCCCACGAAATGTATGCACCCAACAATAAGATAGTATGCATAAAATAGAAAGGGTGGACCGATGTTTGACCTTGGTTAGACAACCAGTCATGCAATAGGAAAGCTACCTTAACTCAGATATAAGTGCTCTATCCATGATATTGAGCACTTTTTACTTATAATATACCACACTATCTACATAGTATATATATATGTGTCCAAATAAAGAAAAGGCAGGTCCCCTGTTTAACAATTTTATTGGTGATCTTTTCAAGCTTTCTGGCCAACTTTTTTTAATATTTGGATGGAATTCGTGGATTAGTCGACCGAAGTTCGTATCCCGAGTACATTTTCCATCGAAATATAAAAAGTTGGCCAGAAAGCTTGAAAGGATCACCAATAATATCGTTAAACAGGAGACTTGCCTTTTGTTTAATTCCACATGTATAAATCAAAGAATGCTGCCCAAATACACACACACACACACACACACACGCACACACACACACATATATATATATATATATATATATATATATATATATAGTTAATTCCTTGTTAGTATTGGAGAAATGATAATAAAGTGCTCAATTACTTCTGTAAGAGCTGTATTTATTTATTTAATATTTACAATACATTTAAAAGTCCGTTTTACCAATGGTTTCGGAGCATCACCTTTAGGTGATTAGTCGTCATCAGAAAACGTTTTCTGATGATGAATAATCACCTAAAGGTGATGCTCCGAAACCATTGGTAAAACGGACTTTTAAATGTATTGTGTATATAATATATATATATATATATATATATATATATATATATATATATATATATTTACAATACATTTAAAAGTCCGTTTTACCAATGGTTTCGGAGCATCACCTTTAGGTAATTAGTCGTCATCAGAAACGTTCATTGATGATGACTAATCACCTAAAGGTGATTCTCCGAAACCATTGGTAAAATGGACTTTTAAATCTATTTTTATATATATATATATATATATATATATATATATATATATATATATAGTCACCAATCCAAAGTTCGTCTTACCAATGGTTTCGGATGTTTATCCGTCATCAGAGGCATTGACTTTTTGAAAAAATTGGACAGTTTTTTAACCCGTGCCTCGTGTGTACGTGATCCGTTATTCGTTCTTACTTTTGCTTTCTTCATTCACCAGCGTTCCTATTTGTCGTCATTGAGTCTCGTGTTTTTATGATGATTTTTTAATTTTTTTTTTCCGTTTTTATTTTATTTTCTATTTTTTTATTTTTTCATTTTTTTTAAAATTTATTTTGTGTGCGTTTATATATATGTGAATTCCTAATTATGGCGGTCTGAGGTCTTGGTTAGTCCAATTCCATATCATACATTTTTTCGGTGTGGGCATCCTCTAAATATTTCCGTTTTATTATTTAGAAAGTCGTGTTCCGAGTTTAATCCTTGTAGAATTCGCAATTTTTCAGTGGTGCACAATGAGCATTTCTTTGATCCGTTTACGTATGGTTTCGATTGGTCCAGTATATATATATATATATATATATATATATATATATTATAATATATATATATATAAAGTGTTTTATGGGTCCAACGGGAGAAAGTTAAATATTTTATAAAAAAAGGTCCGCAAAAAGGATTATGTTTTTTTAAAATTTATTATTATTATTATCAAAAATCTTACAACAACATCAGAGAGAGACGGGCTTGGCTACTAATATAAACAAATGGACAGTCATAAAAATCACAAGCCACTGAAGAATGTAGAGGAGTTCACTTACCTTTTCAATCACCCTGTATATATACATTTACATACGTATACATATATATATATGTGTGTGTGTCTGTGTGTGCCTCTGTGTGGTGTGTGTGTGTGTGTGTGTGTGTGTGTGTGTGTGTGTCTGTCTGTCTGTCTGTCTGTGTGTGTGTCTGTGTGTAATGATATAGTTTGCTATATTTATAAACAGATAGTACTGAATGTCAGTGGTAGAGGATATATCTAAACGCTATATGTCTACGCTACCCATGCTGTGGACATGTAAACAACTTAATAGCTGGATTATATTTTGAACATTTTTGATAATCTCTTACACTTTTTTTATATATTTACACCAAACTCTTTTTGAGTTTATTTTTGGATTAAAAATGCTTCTGATTTTTAAAAATAAAATTTATTTTATTTTTGAAACAGTATGCGCATTTTAAAAAATTCAAGCATTCCAACGTGTGTTTGTACCCCCTATTCTCTTCCAACGGTTTTTTATCCCTTCTTTCTTTCATATATTTTTTGCTCGTTGATGATGACCCTTCTACTAAGGTGTCGAAACAGATTCTGTCAGCAGATAATAATTACTAATTGTTTTTTCAAAATGTTAAATTCATTCTGTCGGATTAATTTCCATTTATTTACACACACACACACACACACACACACACACACACACACACACACACACATATATATATATATATATATATATATATATATAATATATAATATATGTGTGTGTGTGTGTGTGTGTGTGTGTATATATAATCAACAAAGTGCAGCGTAACCTTACGGTCTTACCTGCTATGTATATAATTAATAAAGCATGTTGACAGTATGGAATCCATTGATTCTGTGGCCGACTAGCTGATGTTTTATGGGTTGCTACTTCCAGAATTTGTTCAAGACAGCACGAAAAATACTTGTGTTGTTCCAATATAGCTTCTCCAAGCGTTTCATTAAAAATACTAAGTGGTACAGTCAAAGATATGTACTGATATAATTGACGCTTGGAAGAATTCCCGTTTTATTTTATCAGGGGATCAGATTTTCATATATCACTAACCTTAACTATGCGTGTATGGACATCGCCTTCTGTAGATGCGATATTACTACCAAGGCTTTTATCCAGTCATCGAATTTCAGAGGTTTACCATTTAATGTAAAGATGGATCCATCTTATTTCAAACACATAGACAGTTTTATCTGCATTCATGTAAAGACCAATGCCTCTTGCTACCCGCTCCAGGCAATGCTGCAAAAATTCGGCTTTGCCTGGTGTATTTGTGAGAACGGCAAGTTCATCTGCGTAATTCGCATCCGATATTGTTTCTACAAGATATCGTCTGCTTTATTAGATCTAGTGTTGTCCGTTGTACGTAATCTAGGCAGATATAAAAAGACATGGTGCTAACATACACCTTGTAAGTCTCCTATGACAATATCGATTAAATAATTACCACCCTCGGGTGGGTTAACCATTGCTTTCGTATCTTTGTAGATCCTTATCATATTTTCTTTGGGGATACCATTTACTAGAACTGCTCCAACTGTATTTCTTCTTGTATGGAGTCAAATGTCTCTGAAATAGTCAAACAAATTGTAAGATAGATATATAGATTTGAAGAAACTGAAACCCAAACTGAAACAGACAAATAGATAGAGTAGAATTGGCTACCTGGCATTGCCTGGGTAGAGGGGTATAAGAAAAAGTTAGTCTCGCAGATCCATTGATTGTTTTGGTCTTACATATAATTTGTTGGATTTGTCAAGTATTCAGCTCTGTTACAAGCTGACTACAAAACTAAAACTAGAGTTTGGTAGGTGGCTTATATGGAGCTTTGAGTTGTTCCATTATTAACTCAGGCAAGTTCATTTCCTGGGTTCTGATTGACTGGTGGTTTTCAGGGTGAGTAAAGACATGGATAAGTACCCACTCTTCAACCATCATTTTGCACTATGCCAGCAACATGCAAGGACTGTATTTAAGTTACAGCTTGCATGTTTGTTCTTGTCTGCTAACTTGACGATAGAATCCCATTGCAATGGTGAGTATTATATTGTTTTTATGTTATCTGGGGGATATCTTCTACATAATTGATTTGTTTTAATCATGAATGCAACAAATAACTTTCCCTTCTCTTACTATTTCATTATTTTTCCACAAAAAGCAATAATTTAATGCCTCGGTAATTCGATGAATACTTAGAATCTGAGAATTTGTGGATAGATTTCTTCAAAATCCCTTTTAATTATCGTAAACAACACAAACGATCTTACAAGTGAAGTGCAACGGCAGATTGACCTGGCTTCAGCATCTTTTGGTAGGCTATCTCACAGAGTGTTCATGAACAGAGACCTCACCATCAATATTAAGATCTCTGTATATAAAGTTGTATGCCTATCCATATTCTGGATGTCGTGGGTGTTATATCGCAGACACCTGAAAAAACTGGAGACATTCCACCCAACTGCCTCCAATGCATACTGGGCATAAAGTGTTGGCACAAAATCCCCCACTTAGAAATTAGAAGCAGAGCACGCATTTATTAAAGGTTACAAATGAAATATTCAATAAATTTTAAAATCTATTTATTTAAACAATATATGGTATTCTTATATGTACTACAATCAGTTTATCTTGGACTTATGAGAAATGATTGGTTTGGTTTGGTTTGTTTTGTTTTACGGCATATCAACCTCAGTGGGTCATTTAATGCCGATAAAGTTTTGAAATAAATCAATTCTTAATGGACAATACAATTTTTTTATAAATACATTTTTCTATTTAACCCATAGATGGGACCCTAACAGGTACTACCACTCCGGGTTAGAGTGGACCAGGGAGCAATGGTGATGAAGGGGTGCTCCAAAACTGGAACCTCACCATCAGATAGAGTTTAACGTCATTCCCAGGACATGTAGACCCGCAGACACCGCCTTCTAGCACCCATATGATAGAAAGGGATTGGGGTTTGCCATAAGGGCAATAGGGTTGGGAAAACCATATAGGTGCTAGGGTTTGACGTGACCAGCCGATTGATCGGAGGGGGCTAAAGTGGAGTATTGCATGTCATGAACTGCTCATCCAGTTGGGCTCTATCCTTAAGCATCACGGGTCGCCACCCACGGCCAACAGGTGGCCCCATTGGGGGAGTCTTACCCCTCTGCCGAGGTGCAGTCGGTGCATTCTAACGCCCCAGCCGACAGGGCGCATGAGAAATGAGTAATCCACATTCCGTAGATCTTCGGAAAAGAAGAAT
This sequence comes from Doryteuthis pealeii, assembly GCA_023376005.1. Lineage (NCBI taxonomy): Eukaryota > Metazoa > Mollusca > Cephalopoda > Myopsida > Loliginidae > Doryteuthis > Doryteuthis pealeii. The sequence goes on along the minus strand of CM042176.1, from coordinate 20,079,138 downwards.
CACCATCAGATACAGTTCAATGTCATACTTAGGTTATATTCATGTCTACAGGCCAATATTTAATAACTTTTCTGATTAAAGATAAAAACATTTTTCTAACGATTTATCAATTTCAATATATATATATATATATATATATATATATATATATATATATAAGTGTATTGGCAACATTTTTTCTTTTATACAAGTTTTTTTGAATCATCACCGCTTTGTTCAATCTACTACCATTCCAAAAACCTCCCACTACCAATTGATATTACCTCCCACTAATTCCTTGCTACTACTCGTTCTCGTTAAAAACGAGACATGAAAACTATTCCATCGTTTCCCACCTGAGGATGGCAAAGTGTATTGCCGAAAGCGCTAGTGTTGAAACCTTCGGTGGTCTGTTATACCAGTTCCACCATGACACCAGAAGGATGACCCGAAGATTGGAAAGGATCAATGAAAGACTTGTCAGACAGGAATTGTCTGTTCAATTCAACAAAACTTATATATATATATATATATATATATATATATATATATATATATATTTTAAGAATGGAAATGAGTAACCTACTCGAGTTTCATCGAATCTCGTAAACTCGATGAAATCGTAAACTCGATTAATTTAAAAGTAACCCTGAAGAATGTATCGATGAAACTCGAGTGGGTTACTCCTTTCCATTCTTAAAATAAATTTATGCTCTACATTGTATTGAGCACTTTGTATTTGTTTTTTCTCAACCTCAACCTCTGGATATTGTGCGCTTCCAACGATCGTTCTTATACCCACCGGTAAGTTAATACTTATACATATACAAATATATATATATATATATATATATATATTATATATATATATATTTGTATATGTATAAGTATTAACTTACCGGTGGGTATAAGAACGATTTGGTGATTGATATATATTATATATATATATATATATATATATATATATATATATATCAATCACCAAATCGTTCGTAAGGAGACTTTTCTTCAATCAAAAAAGTGTTCAAACATTGGTAAGCAGAACAGTATAAAACCTAAAATAAATAAAAAATTTCTTTCACATCTTCATGTTAATCTCAATGCTATGAATTTCATGAATTTTGAAAAAAAAAAACCCAAAAAACCCCAACCAACCAACCACCCTGCCAACGAACAAGAGCGATGGATGATAGGTACGGATGGTGAGAGAATCAAGGAAATCCGTGCTATTGACACGCTTTCATGTTGTTGATGATGATGATGATATTTCTTATAATATTTTTCAATAATTACTAATTTCTTTTATTTATAGCCTTTGTCAACTGATTGTCCTTTCATCGATTTGATAAACAAAAGTTGCGGTAGAGACGCCATCTGTCACTTGCCGAGAGCTCTTCAAAAAGAAGGGAAAAATATGGCGACAATATGTTGCGGCAACAAAGGGAGATAATTCAAAGGTTTGACCTATTTTCTTTCTTTGTTTTCTTCATTGTCGAAAGGACCTCTTTCATACAGATAAACATGATTATATTATAAATTTGATTTTTATGACTGTGTGATTTAAAAAATAACGACTGTTCGCCAGAAAAAAGTTAATATTAGAAATGATTTCAAATCTCTGATAATATATGCGAATATCAGTGTGTCAGTGAGTCACATTTTTTTCAAATTTATTTGAGGCATAAATACGTGTTGGGTAAATAATTTTGGTGCCCCATCGTGGTGTAATGGTTATTTTTTGATTTTCGCGGTTGGTCCCTTATGTTAAGTATCTGGTCGGCATCCTTAGTTCCAGATGTAATAAGTAAGTAAGCAAGCCAATAAGAATCCGGTTTTAGAGTATTCTTTGTAAGTCCTACGTCCAAGATAATCCAAGTATCAATGACATAAGCTCAGAATGTTGTCTCTATTAATACAGCAGAAGCAGCAGCAGCAGTGCCAGTGATTGGACAATAGAAATGCCTTCGGTGGTCACGTGGTAGTCAACGGGTCTATATTTAGGAGTGACCGTTTTTCCTCATGCCTTATATCTAAAATAATTCAACACCTTACTTGTGACCTTGTGTCATATCCTGAACAGGTTTAAAAAGAACATCATATCGGGGTGTAATGTTGAGTAAGATAGTCTCACAGAATAATGAATTTGGTCCTTGCTGGATTCCTACGCGTGGTGAGCAGTTTGTACAAAGAATAAGGGCGTCTCATCATATATGGTTTTTGGTTTGTTTTGTTTTACGGCATATCAACCTCAGCGGGTTATTTAATGCCGATAAAGTTTTGAAATAAATTCATTCTTAATGGATAATACAATTTTTTTTTTATAAATACATTTTTTCTATTTAACCCATAGATGGAACCCTAACAGGTACTACCACTCCGGGTCAGAGTGGACCAGGGAGCAATGGTGACGAAGGAGTGCTCCACATTCCCCAAACCTCCAGAACTGGAACCTCACCATCAGATAGAGTTTAACGTCATTCCCACGACATGTAGACCTGCAGCCACTGCCTTCTAGCACCCATATGATAAAAACGGTTGGGGCTTGCCATAAGGGCAATAGGGTTGGGAAAATCATATAGGTGCTAGGGCTTGACGTGACCAGCCGATTGATCGGAGGGGGCCTCTCCGACCGCCCGTCTAGCCCAAGATAGGGCCAAAGTGGAGTATTGCATGTCATGAACTGGCGTCTCATCATAGTGTAATTGTTAGCAAGCTAGTCTTGCAAATGCATTACTACCGAATAGCGAGGTCGATCCTTGGTGGATGCCTTGAATTTGCGACTTTGTGTCATATTCTACCCATAGCGAACGGGTTAAGTACTATCGCGACTCCTACTTCGCCATTCATATCTTTTCCAAGGTGTATGAACGACTTTTCGTCTCGCGTAGTCTAACTCCCTCTGGCATAGAATAACAAACACCGTGGATGAGGTAATCTCTTTATTCCTTTCACCAGAAAGTGTAAAAAACTGAAATAGGAAAGAAAACAGGTTTATAAAACGAGCCACAACACAGGGGATGGTACAATGTCTGAACAAGGCGATGGATGGGTGTTAATAGAAAAACTGAGGCAGTTCATAGATAAGGACAGTGAAATAATAATGACACACAATAACACCACCAAACAGGCTTAGAAGTTAATGGTACAAACGAGGGGGCAGAGTATATGAGAGAAAGTCAATCAAGCAACAAGGGAGTGAACATTACAAAATCTTTCTTAGTGTACAAGGTTCAGCGAAACGTCAAATAATATAGTCAGATACACAAGGTAAAAGTCTATTACAAAATTTAATAAGAAGGTTACTGAGAGTCAAGTGACGTACCTGTTCACTTTAAGGAAGAACACAGAAAAGGAATTGGATGCGTGTGGATAAGCCTTGAATTTACCGCTGAATAATGGTAGCCGGAAAAGGGCGGTTCAAAATGCAAGAATAGTCCCGTTTAGAAAAAACACACAGTTGGCCTAAGGGACGTAACTCTTAACGCAGAAACGTGAATTACAAACCGAGACACATACATTTAAAATATTTTAAAACAAATTACCCTTAACTTGTAAGTGGTTTGAACCAATTTTATTTTTCTTGATGAGTTATAATGTTATAAAATATATTAGTTTTGTAGAATACTGTTAATTGTTATTCTGTGTTACTTTCACCCTTAGCCAGGATTGAACCTGCAGTTTGGAAATGACTGTTACAGATTGTTAACTATTGGACAGTGGAACAGTAAAACACCTCCTCAGCTTAATGGACTCTTCCTGGCAGGAGTGGCATTAATTATTTAAGCTGTTATAGTGGGTTCATTGGAGAACTAGTAACTTCATGGTTAGGCTTGGCCAGTCATATTGCTAAAACCAATTGTTGACTGTCTAACTGACTTACTTCAATAAGTTTAATTTATTTTCTTTTTTCCCCATAAAAATGTAACAAAAAAAGAATTTAAAATATAAATTTGTATTATTAGTGTTATTCGGACTATTGTGCCCATCTTAATTGTTATTTGTACAACGTTTCGACCGATATACCCTCCGGCCTTCTTCAGGTATTTCTTGTCGGACTCGGGAACTTCTCGGACTCGGGAACCTTCTTTTCGAACTCGGGAACTTTCTTGTCGTATTCGGGAGCCATCACTCCCGAGTCCAACAAGAAATACCTGAAGAAGGCCGGAGGGCATATCGGCCGAAACCGTTGTACAAATAACAATGAAGATGGGGACAATAGTCCGAATAACACTAATAATACTAATCTTCAAGCCTCATCTCAAACATTCAGAGAAATATAAATTTGTACTTCATACCCTTTTTTATGCTAAGTAGGGTGTTGCATGTCGGCGTATGCTACTGCACACGGATCTGTGTGGTAAAGTGAGGAGCCGATGGTAGGTGTAGCGCTCTGCCTCAGATGCAAAAAGAGTCTCCTTGGTCTAGCGCTAGTGAAAAGAGGATAGACTCCCTCGCTATCTGGCTGATAACAACTTTTTACTTAGAACATAACTTTTCGATGCAGTTTAACATCATACACACAGACCCAAAACCTTTATTTTTTTTACGACCAGTATCGTAACACACCGAAACCTCAGGGCCTAGCTTTTAGGACATTAGAGATTGGCATCGTCCCAGCAACCCTCATTGGGGAGGTGTTGTGCAATGAAACCCCAGAGCCTAGCTTCTAGAACATTACAGGAATGATTGATGACATGAAAACAATGAGACCGCCAAAGATGTTTTTGCGTGTAGGGTGAGTGGATTGGGGGTGAATATATCGAGAATTGAACCTGTATGTTCACGTTCTCCATAACACCAATCCATAATTTAAAAAAATACAAAAAATAATCCGTCCATATGTTATGAATATCCTCTCATTTCTTTTCTTGTCATTCGACACACGTTTGTTTCATAATCGTGTTGGGCGTGTGTCGGCCATAACAACAAAGATTATCGGTGCTATAATTGCAATAACTTATGCCTGGGCCCATCTTAACCAGATTGATTTTCGTTTATTTTATTTTTAAAGGATTGTTTAAAGAGAATATTATGAATTTTCCATTTACTTTAGACATTAGCAACAGAAGCACTGTCGGCTGGGGCTTTATAATACACTGACTGTACCTCTGCAGACGGGTAAGACCCTCCAATTTGGACCACGCGTTTCGTACGTTTTAACAAACAAATTCAAGTACCGTCGGCGGGCCTGATACAATTACTTTTCATTTGCCCTACATATAACTGTGTTTGTATCAAGAATGGTTACGTGAAATTATAATTTGCTAAAAATTATTAGTTACTTGAAATCATTTAACTGTGTGCAAACAAATTATTGTTGTTAAATAGAATTAAAACCACAACATCGGATGCACTTTCATCATCATCATCATATCGCGCAATTTGCACGGATATCCATGACGATCTCTCGCCAAACCCTCTTATCATTCATCGACTCTGAGAGCTCCTCCGCGCAGCAGCCAGCATCCTTACACAGTTGGTCGATGTAAGTCCTGGTTGGGCAGCCCACGTTAGCGTGCCCATGTGCTGGCTTCCACAGTAGAACGTCGCTTACGAGCTCATCCTTGCTTCTCCAGCAGTGTCCTGCATGCCTAACCCTCCTTACTCGTATGGTTTGTGATATGGGAGGCAGGTGGCCATACAATTGCTTCTTTGTGGGGTGCTGTTTCCACGACTTATTCAAGACCGCTCGCAGCATTCTTGTGCAGCTCCCATCTAGCTTATTCTCAAGGCGCTTCGTTAGGGTCCAAGTGGTACAGCCATATAGCAGTACCGATATAACCACAGCCTGGAAGAATCGTCTCTTTAGCTTGTCAGGGAGGTCGGATTTCCATACGACGGATAGTTTGTTGGTGGCCAACCATGCCTTTCCTATTCGTGTGTTAACATCGCTTTCTGTGGGTGAGATATTACTACCTAGGTATGTGAATTTTTTTTACTGGTTTAAGAGGCCTACCGTCTAGAGTGGAGATGTCTCCTTGCTTTTTGAAGCTCATGAACTCAGTTTTATCTGAGTTCACATAGAGGCCGACATTCTTTGCTGCCACCTCCAGGCTGTGTAGTAGTGCTGCAGCCTGTGTCGGTGTATCTGCAAGAAGTGCGAGGTCGTCAGCATAACAAAGCTTTGTAACGTTAAATATTCTAAAAAATAACACAGGATCTTTAGGTTTATTTACTACAGAAGCTTAATTTATTTTTTCATTTAAATTCTTTAAATGTTTTACGACAACGACTGCGTTTTTCCATTTAATTCATTATTTTTTCCTTTTTTTCAAGTTTTTTACGCTCATATTGTTCAAATTGATAAAATCTCGGATTTTGCATTTTTAATCAAATTAGGAAAGAAAAAGGTGATGTTATTCCACAAAACGTTAATTCATTATCCCACAATACCTTTGCGGGTCGGATCCGGCCCGAGAGCCGTAGTTTGGTGACCCCTGTTTTAGATCCCCACTGTTTTGTCTTGTCTATAAGAGAATGACGAGTATCAACAATAGGTAGACACATATTCCATATACACCGGCGGAAGTACAAAGGATTTGTAGATTTTGTGACAAAAGAAAAAAAAAAAGAAAAAGAAAAGAAAAAAAAAAGAAAAAGTAAAAAAATAAGTATTATCTGCGTTATTCGGACTATTGTCCCCATCTTCATTGTTATTTGTACAACGTTTCGGCCGATATGCCCTCCGGCCATCTTCAGGTATTTCTTGTCGGACTTGGAAACCTTCTCGGACTCGGGAACCTTCTTTTCGAACTCGGGAACTTTCTTGTCGTATTCGGGAGCCATCACGGAACTTTGAACCTAACCCTTTATTTAGTCCACGGGGGTATCCTGTTCTCATTCTGCTAACCATAGCTGGGGTAGGAGTTGCGCTAATTAATTATTTGGCCCCGATTCAGACAAGAAAGTTCCCGAGTTCGAAAAGAAGGTTCCCGAGTCCGACAAGAAATACCCGAAGAAGGCCGGAGGGCATATCGGCCGAAACGTTGTACAAATAACAATGAAGATGGGGACAATAGTCCGAATAACGCAGATAATACTAATCTTCAAGCCTCATCTCAAACATTCAGAGAAATAGTAAAAAAAAAAAAAATAAATAGAAAAAAAAAGCCGTTATTTTAAATCCATTGTTCGAGAAACATCCAAAGTCCAAAGTTCCTTTTTCGTGGGCAAGGCTCTCGC
>CM042176.1:20044477-20069477 GCA_023376005.1 Doryteuthis pealeii | reverse complement strand
CCATCTTTCCCTATATCCTTTTACCCAACCTACTTAACCAACGCCTCTCTTCTCTCTCTCTCTCTCACCCACCTCTCTCTCTCTCTCTGTCTCTCTCTCTGTCTACATTTCTCTCTTCCCCTCTCTCCCCTCTCTCTTTCTATCTGTCTCCCACCCTCTCTCTCTTTCTGTCTACCTTTCTCTCTCCCCCTCTCTCTTTCTATCTGTCGCCCACTCTCTCTCTCTCTCTTTCTGTCTACCTTTCTCTCTCCCCCTCTCTCTTTCTATCTGTCTCTCCCCCTCCCCTCTCAACACCTTTTCCCCGCCCTTTTGTCTCAAGTAGCGCTTTGGCCTCTCTCCATTGTTGTCGGCGACTGACTTCCATTGTTTCACGCTTTCAAACGTGTTTCGCATGCCACTTGGAGCCTTTCATCTTTGCCGCCCGTTCGCCCCCCGAGGGGGACAAAATGCAGCGGGAGGGGGGAGAGAAAACACTACACCCTTCCCGACACCCCCTTTTTTATGTTTGTTTTCTTCATAAACTCTTTTTCCTTTACTTCTTTCCTTCCTTTCTTTCTTTTTCTTTTCGTTACAACGTAACCTCACTTCCCTATATCATTACCCAACGTCTCTCTCTCTCCCTTTCTTTCTCTCTCTCTCTCTCTCTCACTCTCTCTCTCTGAATCCTCCTCTCTCTCTCTCTCTCTCTCTCTCTGAATCATCCTCTCTCTTTTTTACCTACTCTATCTATTCAAACCCCCTCCTTCTTTCTCTTTTTTTCGGGGCTTGCTTTTCTTTTTCTCTTTCTTTTCTCCTTTTCTTTTTATTTATTTGAATTTTCTTTTTTCTTTCTTTTCTTTCCTTCTCTCTTTCGTTCTCTCTTTCTTTCTCTCTTTCTTTCTCTATTTTTTCCGGACTCGCTTTTCTTTCCTCTTTCTTTGTCTTTTTCTTTTTTTTTGTTATATTTTTTCTGTTTTCCTTCATTCCTCCCTTCCTTCTTTCTTTCTTTCTTTCTTTTCTTTTCCTCCTCTCTTTCTTTCTCTCTTTCTTTCTTTCTTTCCTTCTTTTTTCTTTTCTTTTCTTTCTCTCTTTCTTTCTCTATTTTTCCGGACTCGCTTTTCTTTCCTCTTTCTTTTGTCTTTTTCTTTTTTTTTTGTTATATTTTTTTTTCGTTCGTTCGTTCCTTCCTTCGTTCCTTCTTTCCTTCTTTTCTTTTCTTTTCCTTCTCTCTTTCTTTCTCTTCTTTTCGGGATTTGCTTTTCTTTTCTTTTTCATTTTTTTTTTTATTTGTCTTATTTTCCCGGTAAAAATATAGGTTGGTCTTTATATTTTGGTTGGTATAAGTGTTACTCGGATAAGTCAGCGTTATAACAAATATAAAGTGCTCAATACATAAGTAGAGCGGATTTATTATTACAGTGTGCACAGAAATAACCTACTCGAATTTCACCATAAGGATCTTCAGGTTTAAATCCACTGAATTAATCAAGATATCTATTAATTAAGGTTAACTGCAGGAGTTCATATTGTAATTATGACCGTTGAAAACAGTTTCGCAGTTAATGAACGCTGTTGCGACATTTTTAAAAGTTTAATGACAAAAGCGATATTGATGTGTCATAATTGTAGATGTTAATATGTAATATTCAAAAACATGTTTTTTTTTAATATATTTCAAAAAATCAAACTTAAACATTTTCAAAAATCCTCTTAAAATCTTTTTTTTCCTCTCGCTTTTTTCTTTTTCTTTTTTTTCTTTTTTCCTTCTAATTCCTTTCTTCCTTTCTTTTCTTTTTTAAAAATCTTTTTAATTAAAAAAAAATCTTTGAAAAAAATTAATTTCAAACAATTTAGCTGGAATTGTCATAATTGCCATTTACGTTTATGCGTGCATTTAGCAAAAATTTCTGATCTTTGGCTCAAAAGTTCTCTGGTGTTGGTATAACATACTATTATTAATTTTTCCTCAGAGCATAGGTGGCAGAATTTATCACCTGGGTTATAGGATCGGGATTTTAAAATAATTTCCCATTTTATAATGGGGTCGGTACCGTATTTATTTTTGATGTCCCAGACATATTTGTAATTATGTATATAGATACACATACACCCAACCAAACCATGATCATGGACACACACACACACACACACACACACAACGTAAACAATAAACACACACACAAATTCTTTAGAACAAAAAGTAAATTACAAACACACACACACACACACGACCTATCAAATATCAGAAATCTAACAAACAACATCAGAGTAACGGGTTTGGCTATTTATATAAACAAATAGACAACCATAAAATCTCAAGATCTTAAAATTAAAAATTCATAATCTACCACCCAGGAACAAGAACAACTGCTAAAACATAGATGGTACAAATTGAATCTCTCTACACTCCTACCAAACGGAAGGGAGGGATTATATATATATATATATATATATATATATATATATATATATATATATATATATATATATTCTGATAGAATATGGTTAATTAATGCCCGGAGAAGATATCAGAATATCTGAAACACATGCCGCAAATGTAAAAAATAATAAATTAAAAAAAAAATCAATTTTGCATGCCCTTTTTACATTTTTTTATAAAGTATTTAATTTTCTCCCATAGGACCCATAACAACACTATATATATATATATATATATATAAGAAATGGATATAAAGTAACCTACTCGAGTTTCATCATCTGAATCGTCAGGGTTACATCCGCTGAATTAATCGAGTTTTCGATTAATATCAGTTGATACAACGTCTATCTGTAACGATAAGACCCATTTCAACAGACATACATGGTATCAACTGATATTAATCGAAAACTCGATTGATTCAGCGGATGTAACCCTGACGATTCAGATGATGAAACTCGAGTAGGTTACTTTATATCCATTTCTTAAATAAATTTTGCTCTGCATTGTATTGAGCACTTTGTATTTGCTTTTTTCACAGTCTTAACCCCTGGATTCTGTGCGCTTCCAACGATCGTACCCGTACCCACCGGTAAGCCACTAATCATACATACATACATATATATATATATATATATATATATATATATGTATATATATATATATGGTTATATTTCGATTTGCTAACAAATATTGACCTTTCTGACCATGTAAACTTCTTGCAATTGATTTGTTTTCCTCCTCCTCCTCCACCCGCTTCTCCTTCTGCTCTTTCTCTGTCTACCACTACATTGTTTCGCAGTGTCAATTTTTATTAAAAACGTGACTTCAATTTTGACACATTCTTTTCATTAAGAAATGACATGAAAAAAAACCAAAAAACAAAAACAAAAAACAAACAAAAAACAAAACAAGACCAAGACAAAAATGTCATTAAAAAAGAATAACGAAAAAAAAAAACACCCCCGTCCCCTACAGCCCCCCCCAAAAAAAAAAAAAATATATTCGGAGATGTCGTGCAACGCAAGAAAGATGTCGCAATTCTGACATTTTCCTCAACCCCACTTTTTTTAAAAGACACTTTTGTTTCGAAAAGATATTGGCTGGATGGTTGGTTGGTTGGTTAGGTAATTTTGGTTTGTTTGTTTGTTTTGTTTTACGGCATATCAACCTCAGTGGGTCATTTAATGCAGATTTTGAAATAAATCAATTCTTAATGGATAATACAATTTTTTTATAAATACATTTTTCTATTTAACCCATAGATGGGACCCTAACTGGTATTACCACTCCGGGTCAGAGTGGACCAGGGAGCAATGGTGATGAAGGGGTGCTCCACATTCCCCAAACCTCCAAAACTGGAACCTCACCATCAGATAGATTTTAACGTCATTCCCAGGACATGTAGACCCTCAGACACTGCCTTCTAGCACCCATATGATAAAAAGGGATTGGGGCTTGCCATGAGGGCAATAGGGTTGGAGCAATCATATAGGTGCTAGGGCTTGACGTGACCAGCCGATTGATCGGGGGGGGGGGCTCTCCGACCGCCGTCTAGCCCAAGATAGGGCCAAAGTGGAGTATTGCATGTCATGAACTGCTCATCCACCTGGGCTCTATCCTTAAGCATCACGGGTCGCCACTCACGGCCAACAGGTTGGGGGAGTCTTACCCCTATGCAGAGGTGCAGTTGGTGCATTCTAACGCCCCACCGACAGTGTAGTTGGGTAATTTTAACACAAATCAAGCATTATTTGGTTCTTTAATACGAAAGTCTTTTTTTTTAATACGGACCATATGACCTTTAGGCACCCCTTTTTATCTCAATTAATGTTGTATACTCTCTTTCCTTACTTTCTTACTTCTATTCTTCTAGCTTCTCTTCTAGCATCTAGACTTCGTCTTGGGGACTTCGTGTCTGGTCTTCCATTGGGGATTTCTCTTTATCAGAAGCCCTGTGTCATTGGTAGTTTTTAGATAATAACACAAGACTTCGATTTACTTAGATCATATTTTATTTCGAAATCCCCACGCAGATTGAGTCGGAGCGTGCATAACACGACTTACCACCGTCGTGGTCTTTGACCGACTGACTAAAATCTATTTCTAATCTAAACCGGAAGAAGGTCTTCTCCACCGATTCTCACGATATCCACCGAAGGAAGGATCAGGACTGAGGTCAAGCCTTGTCACTCATCCTTCAAGGCCACCGGCTGCAACTTATAACAGCCATTTTGATTTCTATACTACTGTACATATATATTAGGAATCTAATAATTATGTAACATTAAGAAAGGACATGTTTTTCATTTACACCGTCAATATCCGGTTGTTTTAACAGACTATTTTTAGATTTAAAATTTTTTATAAATCTAACGCCTAACCCTAACCCTAACCCCTAACCCTAAACCCCTAACAAACAACCGGATATTGACGGTGTAAATAAAAAAAAACATGTCTTTTCTTAATCGAGATCAAAAAGGAGGGCCGGATTAGCTCAGTCGGTAGAGTGTTTGGCTGGGAACTTCGAGGTTCCTTGATCATGGCCATCGACAACTCAGCGTATGGGTAGCACATTGCTATGTGCGGTAAAGTGAGGAGCTGATGGTAGGAGTGGCGCTCCGTCTCAGATGCAGAAACATTCTCCTTGGTCTAGCGCTAGTGAAAAGGGGATAGACTCCCTCGCTGTCTGGCTGATACCGACTTTAGGTCACACCGACGATTTTACTTTTTTTATGGTCCAAAATTACTTGTACATAATTTACATGAGAAAAGAATCCGTAAACTATTAATGGAAATGCACGTTTAATTTTTGAATTATTTTTTTTTAATGGGAACGATGGATTTCAGATTTCATAAAATAAAATAGGGAGTGAGCTCGTAAAAATATTTCCTATAATATTTCCTATAATATATTTTTTTTTAAAAACTACTTCAAACATATTTTCACCAAAAGATGAATGATTACCGAAATTTTCGTGAAAATTTGACCATTAGTTAATTTTTCATAGAAATTTTTTTAAAAGCCGGTAGTCAAAACTTTTTTTTTTTTTGGCTACTGTAAATTCCAATTGATTTAACGGTGAAAAAATGTAAAAATTGTTTTCATTCATAATTTTCATTATTTCCGTAGGCTGAATTAAAAAAAAAAATCATTAGGAGTTGTTTTAATGTTTATTCTTTTGAATGGTTCAAACATTTTGAAGATGATATTAACCTTTATTCACGTTCCATTGTATTAAATATAAATCCAGTTAGCAATTTGAAAATATTAATAGTACTAGCAAATATATGCACCCTCCGGGTGCAAGTATTTAAGTTTTAATGTAATGAAATATCGTATTAAATTAGAAAGGCTAATAAGAATGCAGATACAAAGAAGAATAAAATGACAGTTATTTTTTCTTGTTAATGGATTTCATTTAAGATTCATTGAAGAGATTTTTGCTTATATTCATTAAAATAAAACCAAACAATTAGAAATCAATAATACTAAGCACATATTTATTAAAATCACATTTTTAATATCAATATGCAAATTAGCCTTCCCATTCACACTGTAAACCGCTATTTTTTGTATATATAAATACAATTGCATGTTATTTGTATGTAGATATGGACAACACTAATAAAAAGGTGAAGCAATTTTATTAATAATTCAGGTTTAAATATAAATAAAATCATGGAGAATGTGATGTAAATAATAAAGAAAATTGTGACTTGTATAGTAATATAGTTTCGGTTACAGACAGACAAACCCACAATCTCCATTATAATAAGATGTGTTTTTTTATATCCCCTTTTTTTAAACGCTAAGAATTTGCGATTTTTTTGTTTACAACACTGAGAATAATATTTTAAGATGTAACTTATTGGTGAGAGATTGAGGAGAAAAATTACGACACCCCGCAAAAAAAAAAAAAAAAAAAAAAAAAAAAATGCTACAAAAGTTTCTTTTGAGTTTTAAGAAAATAACTTATACATTTTCAAATCACTTTTTTTTCGAATATTGAATATTTATTAAAAAAAATTTTTTATATGTTCTTCAGACTTAATTTAATTTGATTACTCTGTATAAATCACGCCGTTCAGTTCGTGAGATAAGAGTTATAGGGAGAAATGCGTGTTCCTTTTTCGCGCTGTATAAACTAACAGCAAAATACGAATAAGCTGTAATAATTTATCAGTAAATTAATCACAAGATTTGCATATATGAATCATATGTTGCACCTTTGAAATCAGAGTGCGTGTTGCAATTTTAGGAATACTAGCAAATATATGCACCCTCCGGGTGCAAGTATTTTAGTTAAATTTTATAATAAAATATAATATTAAATTAGAAAGGCTAATGAAACTGAATAAGAATGTAGATAAAAAGATTTTGAACAGAGGGGGTATGATTGAAAAATAGAACAACTTTGAAACTAACTCTTCCATCATTTTCCGTTACTCCCGTCTTTCATTGGTAAATTTTCCTAATTAAACTGTTTAGTTAAAATAGGAAGTAAAGAATAATATTACAGTTATTTCTTCTCATTAAGGGATTTCTTTTAAGATATATTGAAGAGATTTTTGCTCATATTCAATAAGATAAAACCAAACAATTAGAAATCAATAATACTAAGCATATATTTATTAAAATTAATTTTTTAATATTAATATGCAAATTAGCCTTCCCATTCACACTGTAAACCTCTATTTTGTTGTATATATAAATACAATTGCATGTTATTAGTATGTAGATATGGTCAACAGTGTAAGTAATGTAAAAAAAAATTATTAATAATTGAGGTTTAAATAAAAATAAAATCATGGAGAATATGATGTAAATAACGAAAGGAATTGTGACATGTATAGTAATATAGTTTCGGTTACAGACAGACAAACCCACAATCTCCATTATAATAAGATAATAAGACTATTTAAATGAGGCAAGTGTTTCTGCTAATTTCCATTTGGAGGTTTTCTTTCTATTTTTGAGTTTTTATAGAAAATTTTAGACTAGCTTATAAACCTCTCTAGCGGGCAGCAAAATTGCTAGCCCTCTTGTGGGAGGCTCTTGAATTTGCCTTCGGTCTACCTATGAAATTTCAAACATTGGGCGCATATTAAATTTAACTTGAACAATATTTTCCAAACAATTAAGTTAAGTTAGGAACCAGACATTTTTTTCTTCAGATAAGCAAAGGTCAAACCCACTTCCTACATTCTGAATTGATTTAAAAAAAAATACTTAAAAAAATTTTTTTTTTAGATAATAAAATAAGCTATTCATTATAAAATTAAGTGGTATAGTAACTGTATGGTCATTCACCAGTAATTTTCACCTTTAGTTTTTGAAATTCCTAGCATAAAATTGTGCGTGCGCATTATCTGAAATGAACTTAATTGTTATTAAGAACACATTTTATGATATTTTTGTGTTAAAGCATGCAGTTGTATTATTTTCGAAACGTTTCTAAGATTTGTGTATTTCGCACAGACACATTCAAAATGGCTACCGTCTTGTTTCAAAGTGAAAGTCAGTTGGCTAAATTCCTAGCATAAAATTATCTGAAATCAAATTAATTGTTATTAAGAACACATTTTATGATATTTTTGTGTTAAAGCATGCAGTTGTATTGTTTTCGAAAGTTTTATAAATAAAAAAATCTAAAAAATCGTCTGTTAAAACAACCGGATATTGACGGTGTAAATGAAAAACATGTCCTTTCTTAATCGAGATCAAAAAGGGGTGCTTAAAGGTCATATAATCCCAAACTTTATATAATACAAAAACAGATTTATTCATAACTTTTTAAATCGTTGGGTAGCTCTGCTAGTTTCCAATAAAAAATCTTTTTGAAAAAAAAAAAAAAAAAAATCTAAAATTTCAAAGTGAGTCTGTTCTAAATGGTTTCGCTGGAGGAACTCTGTAAACGAAAATTTCTTTTCGTTTTTATATAAAATAACTTTCTTTGTCAAAATTTGTCTCGACAAAAGAATTGAATATATATTTTCCTTTTTTTTTCTTTTTTTAAGACTATTTTGACATTTCTATCAAGATGTCATGGTGGCTGTGTGATTATCAATCAGAATATTTTTTTTATTTCATATGCATACACACAATCACGCATGCTATTTATTTATGACTACAATATTGTAACAGCCCTGTCGGCTGGGGCGTTAGAATACACCGACTGCACATCTGAAGAAGGGTAAAACTCCCCCCCAATGGGACCACCTGTTGCGCGGCATGGCGACCCGTGATGCTTAAGGACGGAGTCTGGGAGAATGAGCAGTCCATGACCTGCAAAACTCCACTTAGAACCTTACTTAGGCTAGACGGGCGGTCGGAGAGGCCTCCTCCGATCAATCGGCTGGTCACGTCAAGCTCTAACACCTAGATGATTGCCCCAACCCTATTGCCCTTATGGCAAGCCCCAACCCTTCTTATCATATGGTTGCTAGAAGGCGGTGACTGAGGGTCTACATGTCCTGGGAATGACGTTAAACTCTATCTGATGGGGAGACTCCAATTTTAGAGGTTTGGTGAATGTGGAGCACCCCTTCATCACCATTTCTCCCTGGTCCACGCTGACTTGGAGTGCTAGTACCTGTTAGGGTCCCATCTATGGGTTAAATAGAAAAATGTATTTATAAAAAATAATTGTGAATCCATTAAGAATGAATTCATTTCAAAACTCTATCGGCATTAAATGACCCGCTGTGGTTGATATGCCGTAAAACAAAACAAAACAATCAAACAATATTGTAAATGTAAATTGGGGTTGTTTTAACTCAGTTGGGAGAGCATTCACCTCGGAATCACAAGGTTCTGGGTTTGATACCAATCCTTGGTAACTCAGTCCATATGTAGCACAGTGCGAGTAATATTATCTGTGTGGTAAAGTATGTAGGAATTGATGGTAGGTGTGGTGCTCCATTTCAGCAAAAACAATCTCTAGCTCAAACAAAAAGGTTATATATATTATATATATATATATATATATATATATATATATATATATATATATATATATATATATATATATAAATGTTGTTCTGGTTCCAAGAGAAGAGAAAATTCAATATTTTATAAAAAAAGGGAAGTCCGCAAAATGTATTTTTTTCTCAGAAATTAAAAAAAATTCTTTTTGTTTTACATATGCAACACGTGTTTCAGATCTTCTGGTATCTTCTTCAGGCTTTGATTGATAATATATATATATATATATATATATATTATATATATATATGAGTTTATACCGACTCACATGCGTCCAGAGATACTCATAAGCTTGAAGTTTTTTTTTATTTCTTACTATCACATTGCTCTGTATTCTTTCCCAGAGAGCACTGTACCTTACAGTCTTAGGGGTAAATTTCAATTATGATTATATACATGTATAAATGTTCTCATTATTATATCTATGTATATACAAAAGCTTGGGATCATCAGGAGAGAATGTGCACTGGTTCGGGGCCTTCCTCTCAACGGTTTTAACTGCACATCGCCCCCCTTCTCACTGTTGTGAGGTCCCTCGGAATATCTGTATCGACCGTATGTAATAGATCAGTCATCAACAAGAGCAAATCCGGGATGAAACGTTAGAAGAAGAATGCGCAAACAGAACACTTAATCAATCTTGGAATTTTTCAAAAAATGCGTTATCTTTTGCGTTATATTTTGTTTTTAATTTTTTAAAATCAGAGGCATTATAGTTTAAATATAAGACTCCAAAGAGCCTGATGTAAAATTGTATAAAAGTGTATAATTTTATAAAAGTGATATTAAGTATCAAATTGTTCATAATACCACTCCAACTATTAAATATAGTAACCAATAAGTCCACAGCCAACAACTGAAATCTCTCTTAACGATGTAAGGTTCCAGAAAGTTTGTGGTGTTGGTAATCCGTAATGTTGTGGATGAATTGTCTTCAGAGGAGCAAACATCCAATATGTATTGTTTTTTCGTTAGACAAGTATGTAAAAATAAAAGGAATATTCTATGTATCAACGTATCAATGTATCTATCTTTGTATATTCATGATATATATTATTATATATATATATATATATTATATATATATATATACTCGCTCTCCTATAATAAGGGATGGGGCCCTCTATGACAGCCTTATATATACGACGATATGTTATGACAGTTATCCCCTCGTATTCTGTAGGTGATGACAGCCTAATGGTTAAGGTGTCCGAACTGGCACCCAACCGATTGAATTTCAATCCCGTCTGTAGGTAGCTTACAAATGTCTGCCACACTGAAGAGACTTGATAAAGTCGAAACACATGTCTGTGGATGACTCCTCTCTCTCCCCCCTCTCCTCTCTCTCTCTCTCTGTATATATATAAATATATATATATATATATATATAAACTCCTCGTTATATATCTTAGTTTCTCTGGGAGAGTCGAAGAGTGAAGAGAGAGAGAAGAGAGAGCGATGAGACAGAGACAGAGAAATACATACTACATACATACATACAGAATTAGAATTGACCTAATTGGTTTTTCCGAGATTTGAGCTAACCTAGGCACTTTCTTGACACACACATACACACACACACTTAGGTATATATATGTCATGTTTACCAGACAACTCATATCCATTTAAATAGGAGAGTCTTTCTTTAAGCTTTAATAATATATATATATATATTATATATTTTTATATATATATAATATATATATATATATATTATAAAAAAAGAAGGTCCGCAAATGTATTTTGTTCTCAGAAAAAATTTTTAGAATTCCTTTTTTGTTTTATATATATATATATATATATATAATATGAAAGTAGGTAACACAATGGTGTTTATTTTTTGATATGGCCTTTTTAGCCGACAAGGTCGAAAATGTAACAACAGGGATTGACATTTTCTCGATTTGTTTAGCCTTACATTTAAACATATATGCCCGCCTAAATTCATTAATTATTAACTAATTAATTTCAAAATTAGGTATGACTTCAATTACCACTTATCCTTCAATATATATATATATATATTTATATATATATATATATATATTATATATATATAGAGAGAGAGAGAGAGAGAGAGAGAGAATGATGGAGAATGAATGAGAAAAGTATTAGCAATATAAGGGTGCTCAATGGTAAAATAGCTGAAAAGGCAGTTTTAAAAAACCAAATATTAAATATTATGTATTTAATATCCTGAAACAAAATTTTCATGCTTACTTGCAATCATCAAGACGGTCTAACTATATATATAGTATATATATTATATATAAGTATGTATGTTGGTGTTTATAATGTGTAAGTGTATTGTGTGTATGATCCTTCGTCTATTTTTTGCACTCAAGTCTTGTTCATGCGAGGAATATTCTAACGACCATTTTTTTTTCAAAAAGACAACCACTTCATTAGAATACGTTGAAGAAAATTTACTTCTTTAATAAGATTTAAGATTCTTTTGAAATATCCCAGTCTGAAAAAGACAGGAAGAAAAGGCATTGACAGAAAAAATGAGGATAGACAGACAGACAGACAGACGATGGAAGGAATCGACATTTCTTTCTTTTTTAAATCTTTTTACATTTTTTTTGTTTCAGATGAAATATTTCATGGTGAGATTTAAGAAAGCATTACCAGAACACACACACACACAACACACACACACACGCACACACACACCAACACACCACACACACACACACACATTATTATATTAATAATAATATATATATTATATAATAATATATATATATATATATATATATGGAAAAGTAAATGGAAGTGAATCCGACAGTAATGAATAAACATTTTAGAAAAAACAAACAAATGATGTTATAGTTCGCTGACAGAAATCTGTTTTCGAATCTTTTATTAAAGTGCGGTTTTCATCAAAGGGTCGAAATAATGTGGCTGGGAAAGACGGAATAAGTACAACCGTTTCAACAGGAGCGGGGTACAAAACGTATTGTCATGTTCGGAGGCCGGAATTTTTAAAATTTTTGAAATATGTCATATTACCCCTGTTTTAAAAAATAAAATAAATTTATTTAAAAAAAAATCAGAAGCATTATTATATCCACAAGAAAACTCCAAAAGAAGTTTGATTTGTACAAAAATATATAAAAAATGTAAAAAAAAAAGTTTATCAAAAAAGTGTTCATGATTTCCAGAAACTATTTAATTTACTTTTTTTGTAGGCTATATCATGAATACACCAGTATTTTTACAGATTTCGATTTCAGTCAACATCATATCTGGTTCCACGAGTTGTTGGCAATCCTACCTGTACAAGAGACGTTATGGAGGTAGTGTAAAATTGTTTTTTTTTTCTTTGAACTACATAACCTGGGTGGTTTGGTTTGCGAGAATAAAGCTGTGCCCAGTAAGCTAATATCCTTCTCCACACTTGCCGCTTTGATCAACAAAGAAAGGTAAAGGTACCAATGCAGTTTGGCAGCGGATAAGTGTCACAGGAGTGATTGGTAGGACTGGATTCGAGCATCACACACCTTAGGGACTCCGGCTCCTGATTTATTTTCGGGGTTTACTCTCCTTACTTCCCTTGGAAGGAGCAGCTAGAGGTTTTGAGGTCGGACTTTCTTTGAATTTGATGGTTGCCGTCCAAGGTTAAGGAGCCACTTTAACCCATTTTGAAGAAAGATAGTATAGATAGATAGATAGAATAGAACGATGAGTATAGAAAGAAAAGAAAGAAAGAAAAGAAAGAAGGAGGATATATAGTTAGATAGAATAGATACACTAGAAAGAACAGACAAGGAAAGAACAAGAACGGAAATATAGATAGATAGATAGATAAAAAAATAATAATACTAGATATATAGATGAACACGAAAGATAAATAGATAAGAATAGGTAGATAGATAGATAGAAAGAAAAACAGATGATAGATAGATAGATTAGCATAAGAAAGATAGAAGATCCGCGACAAGAATAGATTAAAAAACGAAAAGAAGAAAGAAAGAAGAAAGAAAGAAAAGATAGAATAGTTATATAGATAAGATATATAGATAGAAAGAAAGAAAGCAAAGAAAGATAGATAGATAAGATAGATAGTTGAAAAATAGATAAATAGATAGATAAGATAGATAGAAGAAAGATAGATAGATAGATTAGATAGTTGAAAGAAATGAAATGAGATTTGTGAGCCAGATTAAGACACACTACCTTCAGGTTTCTTCTTTGGGGCGGCGGGGAAATAAGTCTGCATACGGGCGGTCAAAATGTTCTTAATTACGCGTGTTATGGTACATACATATTGCACCATGCATACGTGAGACAAACGCTCATCTCGGTGCACTCCGTGTAGGTTATGACGCAAGCTTTGTGTTTGAATATCTAAGTTATAGGACTTAGTATAAGTACCACGTACTATTTAATATTTAAAAATTCCGTTATGAACGTCTTTAGTGCCACAAGCCTTCTGTATTTATATACCGATTCTTAGTTATCAAGAGAAAGTTAATTGGGGGAGGGGAGGGGAGACAAGTCTATTAGCACAGGCAGGCGAGGGGGGACATAAAAATAAAATAAAAATAACAGGTCGGTAGCAAATGAAGGTAAGAATTAATAACAAAAAAATTTCATAAAATAAAGAATTGTAAAGACAACAGTTCTTAAAACTTAGCTGAATGTGACGCATTATTCTTTCTTTTCTTTTGCCCTGTCATCATGTATTAGGCCCGACCTCCTTATCTAGATTCACTGGTATTTAACAAATAGACATCGACGAAAGTCTCTATAATACTGTGGGACCTAAGGGATACGTACAACCCACGCTAGTCCTTGCTCCAGGGTACTTGGTTATACGATACGAACTTGAAGGGCATAAATAAAAGTCACTTAAATATTACGCACTTTATTACGTGTTTGGAAGGGTGTACGTCAGAGTGGCGGGTCAATGTTGGATTCCTCGGGGAGTGTCCTCTCTCTCTCTCTCTCTCTCCTCTCTATTATTTATATATATATATATATATAAGATTTTGGATGTTTGTTTTATTTAGAAACTTGCTGAGTAAGTATAATATTAAATTTTTACTTTTTGAAGGCACTTACAACGCATTAATCGCATAAAATTCCGAAACTTTTTTTTATAGAAATGAACTTGACAGTGTAATCCCAGTAAAGGATGGCTCGATGTGTAGAAATACCTACAGACTGTTTCTACTTTTATTAAGTCTCATGCAGCGGTAATTACTAACGAATTTTGTCTTGCTGAGGTCCCGGTTTCGATTCTGTCGGAGGGAAATCGTTAGTAATATACGTTTTTTTTTTTTCTGATGAGACTTAATAAAGTCGAAACAGTCTGTACGGTATTTCTACACTCGAGCCATCCTTTGTTGGGATTACCATTGGTCAAGTTTTCAATTTTCCTATAAGAAAAAGTATCGAATTTATGGCGATACATGCGTTGTAAGTGCCTTCAAGTAAAAATTTATATATGTATATTATTTTAATTATATTATATTATCAAATATTATATATAATATATATATATATATATATATATTATATGTTATTATAGTTACAAATACATTTAAGGTGCGCAATTGTTACCATTGGTTTTCTAGGCAGAAATATGTTACACTATATAAATAAATACAGCTCTTCCAAAAGTAATCGAGCACTTGTATTCTCAATTTCTCCAATACTAAACAATGGACTAACTATATATATATATAAATATATATATATATATAATTATATATATATAGGGTCATCCACAGACACGTGTTCCGACTTATGCAAGTCTCTTTCAGTCTGGGCTAGACATTTTGTAACCTACCTACAGCCGGAATTGAAATCGATTCGGCAACTTAACCTTAGGCTGTCTTCATTACAGAATGGGAAGGGGATTTTAACTGTTTTTGATAAACACATTGTTTTGTGTGTAAAGGCGTCACAGAGTGCCTCCATTCCTTATATATATATATATATATATATATATATTAATAATATATATATATTATATATAACAGTGTATAAAATCTTTTTATTCTTTGAAATTCCTTTCAGTGATAACCATGATTTTCTAAAATGTCTGAATATGCCTGTAATTAATGCAGTTGAAATAATTATTAGCAACAGTGTATGGTTAATGTATCTCCCTTGATGATACATTAATAAGCAAATATACTGAGTGTTCATGTCTGTGATAAAGCAATATCATGTTATACGGAAGAGAATTGGGAATAGATAGAAAATAGATAGATAGATAGAGAGATAGTATTGAACAAGCTGGACTAGATAGATGAAGATAGATAGAATAGATAGATAGATATCAACAAACTGGAAATAGATAGATAGATATATAGATATAACGACTGATATGCAAATTTTTGTTCATAATCTATCTATCTATCTATCTATCTAATTCCAGTCAGTTCATATCTATCTATCTATCTATCTACTATCTTATCATCTATTCATTCTCTTAATATCTATCTATCTATCTATCTATCTATACAGTAGTTCATATATAATCTATATATCTATATATTCATGACAGTTCATATCTATCTATCTATCTCTCTCTCTCTTCTCTCTCTATATAGTATATATATATATATATACCCCCACAACACACAACACACAACACACACACACATATATTATATATATTATATATAAATATAATATATATATATAATATATATATAATATATATATATATTCCATTCTGTTCATATCTATCTATCTATCTATCGCTTATTCCATCTGTCATAATCTATCTAACTATAGATAGTTCCAGTCTGTTCATCTCTCTCTCTCTCTTTCTCTCTCTCTCCCTCTCTCTCTCCCTATCTATCTATCTATCTAATCTATCTATATATAATATATATATATATATATATATATATATTATATTATAATATACAGTGTGGTGCAAGAGTAGGTATACAGTAGTGGTCACATCAGTGAAATTAGTGTCGTATTCTCTGAAAGTGGAAAGTGACATATCTTAATAATAAAAATGCATGCACATTTACTTGTTTCATTTTTATTTCACTTCAGGTAAATTGGGCAATTTCCCCTTTTTTATTACTGTAAGGATAAAGGGTTTCTCAGACAAGCCCACATGTTGAAGACAAGATTCAGTTCATTTTGATGAGGCTTTGTCCAGGAAATTGATGCTGATAAAGACCTTTGTTCGAGAGTGTGCATCAGTGTCCTGTTCTTGAGTGTGTGAACTCTGAAGGTAAGCATTTGAGTATGTGAGGGATTAGAGCTTCTTAACCAACACGTGCTTCTTATTACATGCATATGCCAACATTTGTTTGTTTGTATAATAAATACAATAAGTAATGTATGTGTTTTCCCTTTTTGTTATAACTGTATATCGACTTTTTCCCCACCCTGTATATCTATTTATTATCAATATATTGAGCTCTAACTACGGTTACCTTTATCACTAGGGTTAAATTACTATGGAATGATCTCATTAACACACACACACACACACACACACACCACACACATCACACAGCCATATATATATATATATATTATTAATAGTATTAATTTTACTTGAAGGCACTTAACAACGCTGGTATCGCATAAAATTCCGATACTTTTCTTATAGAAAATGAACTTGACAAGTGTAAATCTCAACAAAGGATGGCTGGTGTGTAGAATACCGTACAGACTGTTTCGACTTTATTAAGTCTCATCAGCGGTAATATACTAACGATTTCCCCTCCGACAGAAAGAGGGAAATCGTTAGTAATATGTCGCTGATGAGACTTAATAACGTCGAAACAGTCTGTAGCGGTATTCTACACAACCGAGCCCACCTTTGTTGAGATACACTTGTCAAGTTCATTTCTATAAGAAAAAGTTATCGAATTTTATGCGAATAACATGCGTTGTAAGTGCCTTCAAGTAAAATTTAATATATACTTTATTTCAGCAACGGTTTCTAAAAATAACAAAACATCAAACAATCTTATATATATATATATATATATTATATATATATATACACTCACGACACATCGTTTATAAAGTCCTGCAAGATTTAAAATATGAACACCAAACTTGAAGATCGAAGTCATTTCTATAAACAGTACTGACTGCACCTCTGCAAGAGGGGTAAGACCCTTACCTCAATGGAACCACCTGTTGGCCATGGGTGGGGCTTACCTGTGATGCTTCAGGGTTGAAAACCCTGGTTGAATGAACAGACCATGAACATGCCAACAACTCCACTTTGGGTCTTACATAGGCTAGACGTTCAGTCAAAGAGGCCGCCTTAAAATCAATTGCTGGTCACATCGACCTTAGCATCTATATGATTGTCCCAACCCATTTGCCCTCATGCCAACCCCCAACAATTATCATATGCTTGAAAGGGCAGAGGCTGAGTGTCTTATTGTCCTGGGTATGATATCAAACTCTATCTGCTGTGGGGTTTTTTGTTCTGGTGGTCTGGGGAATGTATGAGCACCTCTATCACCATTGCTCCCCAGGTCACTCGCCCGAGTGGTAGTACCTGTTAGGTGTCCATTTATAGGTAATTAGCCACACCGCACCCCTAAACAATCAAGCAATACTGAATGTTAATCTCAGACACATATCAATAAAAAAGAGATCCAAGATGGTCTGTTAATAAACAAAGAAAACTTAACTTAAAGGAACGATCCAAATCTGGAAATAATAATTAAAATAAAGATAAAGGAAAATGATCAGAACACACAGACATAAGCCACGCACGCACACACACACACACACTTCACACAAAACACACAATAAGAACAAGCACCCCCAACACACACACACAACACAGTCCACACGAATTTGGAAAGACAATGAGACAGAACAAATTGAGCGGCGTACTAGCACAACTTCAGTTCGACCGTCTTCTTCCTTATGATGGGATTTTTATCCCCGAAATATTAAGAATAAAATGGCAGTTTACAAAACAACATCATAGTTACCTTCTTTTTTCTTTACACTTCATTGTGACAGCCCTTCAAAACCAACAACAAAACAATATAAATAAATGCTTCAAGCAAGTTACAAACCCTTTATATAATAATATATATATATATATAGTATATATTATATATATATAATCCCAAAGTTTGAGGGAGAAATCTTCCTTAAACGACATTGTAGTTTTCCGTTGTAAATTTAAAGTGCAAATTATATTAGATAAAGATAAAAAGACGATTAAGGTTGAAAAGCATAATGACTATTTCCAGAGAACCAAAGGAGGAATTATTATTTCAGTTCCCATTTTGCAAATGCAAAAATAAGGTTCCCTGAATAGGTTATTAGCTTTCACCTAACCTTTTTCTTTGTAATTTAATCCTAAATATATATATATATTATATATTATATATATATATCTGTGTGTATGTGTGCGTGTATGTGTGTCGGAACCACTGGGTCATCCCGTATGCTTTCTGCGTAAAAATGAAATGAATAACGTTTAATTTTTCCATGAAATTTTGTCGAACGACGACGACGAAAAATAATTTTGGATCCAAAAATAGAACAGCGTTGTCCAAGAAAGCAAGAAATAAATAATTAGGAAATACAAACAAACAAAAAAAAAATCAAACAAAATTAAATAAAATAATAAATAAAAGTTAAGATGGAAAAACAGAAAGAAAGAAAAAAATTACAGTATAGCCAATATGATATCAGTATTATTAGGAGAGTGCTTCATATCTGTGATGGAGTAATGTTATTTTTGTCCTTATCTTTTTAACTTGTTCAAAGTTTTTCACTGAGTGCTCGGAAGAGCATGCAAGCCGAATATTGTAAGCAGATTAATTCCATGCAATTAAATAAATATACAAAAATGATAATATATATATATTATAAATATATATATATATATATATTATTATATATTATATGGAGGATGTGCTTAATTGAAAGTCATATCCTATTCTGGAAAGTTATTAGTTAATAATTAATAAATTTAGGCGGGCATATATATTCAAATGTTAAGGCTAAACAAATCGAGAAAATGAAAATGTTCTCGATTTGTTTTAGCCTTACATGTGAACATATATGCCCGCCTAATTCCATTAATTATTAACTAATTAACTTTCAAGAATTAGGTAGGACTTCAGATTAAGCACATATCCTCCAAAAATTGTGGCTAAAGCCATATAATAAATAAAACACATTTGTTTGTTTACTTAACCTTTTATATATATATAAATATTTTATATATATTGTGTGTGTGTGTGTGTGTGTGTGGTGTGTGTGGGTGTTGTATAGTAAGAAATTTTGTAAAGACACAGGTTTAAATGAAATTGAGTGGTAAGTTTATTAGCCGACGTGCCAGTGTTTCAATCTGTTGTGCAGATCTTCTTCAAGGGCTTTTGTTGATACAAGGAAAGTACCACTCCATTTTTTTAAACCTGTGGTTTTTTCAAATTTCTTACTCCTAAAGGCCTGAAGGAGTGGAATTTTAATATTCCGGCGAATATACTACACAATTTTTTGTTTGAGTTTTGTTCTTTCATTGCTTATTTTACCTCATATATATATATATAATGAAAAGTTTTCCTAGCATACAAAATTTCATGAGGACACGTAGAAGCGTATTTCATCTTGAAAGAGATGGAAAAAATTTCTACAGAGAAAGTTAGGGTCCCATATGAATTAGATGTTAATCTAAAATAAATAATTCTTTTTCGGACAGAAAAAGAAGTATTTTTTTAGATTACTACATCTAATTAGAAGTGTCCCTAACTTTTCTTTATAGATTTTTTCCATCTCTTTCCAAGATGAATACGCTTTTACCTGTCCTCATAATTATATATATATATATAGATATATATATATGTTGTGTGTGTGTGTGTGTGTGTATGTGTATGGGTTGTGTGTGGTGGTGTTGTGTGTGGTGTGTGTATCAATAACCAAATATAATAAATATGTATTATTTTGTTATTATTTATTGCATGGAAAACTAATCTGCTACAATTATTGGTTTCATGCACTTCAGAGCAACTTCAGGAAGCGAAAGAATTTTGATAAAAGTTTTAAAAATTAATATTGCAGTGGTATGTATCTGTGTGTGTGTGTTCTGTGCTTGTATTTTGTGTCGGAACCACTAGGTAACTATATGTTTTCTGCATCGACACGCCCATGAAATAACGTTTAATTTTTCATGAAATTTTGTCGACGAACGACGAACGCGACGAAAATAATTTGGTTCGAAAATAGAAATCGTTGACAAAGAAACACGAAATAATTATTTGGAAATAAAAAAAATACCAAGAAACACAACAAAAACAACACGTAAAAAAACAAACAATAAAACAAAACAACAAAAAAATAACTAAAAAATAAAGAACGGAAAAAAAGAAAAGAAAGAAAGAAAGCAGAAAGAAAAGAAAGAAAATATTGACAGACTCATGAGATTTAGTTTCAGCGACCGATCTGTGTAGCGATGGCGGCGGCGGGGTGTTGGTGGGGGTGCGGTCGTTGTTAATTCGAGAAAGCGATTCTAGTTTCTCTTTGATCTTCGTCAACTCATTCCCCACAGAGTTCATAGCCAATAATTATTGATTAACCTGAAGTAAAGAGAACTGATCTTTTTATAAATTATGACTCTGAAAAATGTTGTTTAATTTTTAGTGGGAAAAAAGCAAAGGAAGTTACATTTGTTTTCTCATTAATTAAAATTCGTTTTACTTTTCTTTCTTTATTTTTTTTCTTATTTTTTCTTTTTCAAAATACCAAAGACTTTGTACTTTCTATGAACTTGTACCGTTTTTATTTTTGTTTCAAACTTTTTTTGGTAAATTGCTTTCTTTCTTCTCTTTCTTTTTTCTTTCTTTCTCTTCTCTGTTTCTTCTTTTGATCTTTTAATTTATATTCTTTCTTCTCTTCTTCTTTCTCTACCTTACTTTTCTTACTATCTTTCTTCTTTTCTTTTTCTTTCTTTCTTCTTTCTTCAATTCTCCTTCCTTTTCTTTCTTGCATTTATCTGTTACCGACTTTCTTTCATTTTCTTTCTTCTTTCTTTCTTTCTTTCTTTTTCTTTCTTTCTTCATTTTTTCTCTATTAGCTATTCTTTTCTTATTTCTTTCTTTCTTTTTCTTTATTTTCTTTCTCGATTTTCTTCTTTCTTTCTTTATCTTTCTTTTCTTCTTTCTTTCTTCTAGCTTTTTCTTGTCTCTCCTGCTATTCTTTTACTTCTTTCTTTCTTTCTTTACTTTCTTTCATCTTTCTTTCTTTCTTTTTCTTTCTTTCTTTCTTTCTTTCTCTTTTTCTTTCTTTCTTTCATTATCTTCCTTGTCTAGATCTGCTGTCTTAAGAAATTTATTCTATCAACTCTTTCTTTCTTTCTTTTCTTCTCTTTTTCTGTTATTTCCACATTCTTCTTTCTTTCTTCTTTCTTTCTGTTCTTCAATTATTCCAAGTATTTCTTTTTTTCTTTCTTTCTCTTTTACGATTTCTTCTTTCCCTTTCTTTCTGTCTTCTTTTCTTTCTTTCTTTCTTTCTTTCTGTACTCTATTCACATTTCTTTCTTTCTTTCTTTCTTTAGTTCCATCCTTTTCTTTTTTCTTTCTTTTCTTTCTTTTCTTTTCTTGTCTTCTTTTCTTTCTTTCATTTCTTCTATTCTTTTTATGTCTGTCATACCTTGTGTCTGTTTTTTTTTATTTTCCCTTTTCCATCTTTCTTTTTTCATATACTTTTTTTCTAATTTCTTTCTTCTTTCTTTCTTTTTCTTTTTTATTTTCTTTTCTCGATTCTTTCTTTTTCTTTCTTCTCTTTCTTTACATACTTTTCCTTCTTTTCTTTCCCTTATGTGTGGTTCCTTTCTTCTTTGACTTTCTTCTTTCTTTTTCTTACTTGCTAATTCTTCACCATTCTTTCTTTCTTTCCTATTTTATTCTTTCTTTTTTCTTTTCTTTCTTCTCATTTTTTTATTATCGAATTTCTTTTTTTTCTTTTTTCTTTTCTTTCGCTTTTCCTTCCCCTTTTGTTCTCTTTCTTTCTTTCTTTTACTTTCCGATTTACTATTCTTTTCTTCTTTTTCCTTCGTTTCTTTCTTTCTTTCTCTTTCTTCCTTTTCNTTGGAACTTCTCCCACTTTGAATGTTGCTGGGCTGAAAATTACATATATGCATACATACATAGCAATAACATAATCTTTACATATCACTACCTTCCCTCGCAATCCTACGACCCCACCACCTTTTCTCTCATGACCCTCAAATCACTCATCAATCCCGCTGTGGATCCACAATGTTTGATGCAAATATGACATAAGAAGGACGTCCTTATCACTGGATTGAATGGATCAGATAGTTAACTGATGGTTGTGCAACACGATATGTCTCTTTAGACCAGAAGCCGACTTAAAAAAAACTATCCCTTTATATCAAGGGGCAGGTGTTGCCTGGGTAACGTCCCCCAGGGAATAACGCGGTTTAAGAACCGTGGTCGTGGTTGTGGAATGACACAGAGCATCAAGTCGTAGTCTCTGGAACAGATATTACACTTCGATCCTCTCTGCCGGGACCAAGCTACCGTCAGCAACCGTAGAGCTATGGCAAACAAGCTTATCTCGAAGACGATTTATAGTACAGTCAGTTCAGTCACTGTCCTGTTCTTGACCCAGATCATGACTGTTACGATACTGTTAGGAGATAGATAAATAGATAACTGAATAAATTGAGATAGATATATAGATATCAATAAACTGATAGAGAGATAGAGAGATAGATAAGTAGATAGATAAATCGATATGAAAAAAAGGCACTTCCGCCGAAACAGATTCACATTTACGTATCTCTACAAAAAAAAAAAATAAATAAAGAAAAAATAAGAAAATAATAATAAATAAATAAAATGAATAAATAAATAGATAAATAAAAGGCACGTCTGTTAAGGGGTTATTCAAGCCTGATGAGCCCAAAACTTCTTATGAAGATAAAGTATAGAAAAGTGACCACGTAGCCTGTAGTTTAAGTTTAAGTTTAGTTTAAGCCTGTAGTTGGTGTGCAAGCATCTCCTCAAGTTCAAACGGTGGAAACCGCAACATATTTCAACAAATAGATAAAAAATGTAGACTTTATTGTCTGAGCGAAGTACAACATACATAATACAATAACAATACTGTCGTGAGGTTTTAAGGGGTCAAATAAGAACAAAACGACGGGTAGCAAATGTAGAAAAATGTATTCACAGAAAGTAGACAAATACAATAGAGAGATGTGGAAATTACGTCCGACGAACAGAGTTAATTGCATACTCGCATTGGCTTACTGCTAAGCCACAATTATCCTTGTTATTTATAGTAGCCTGTCGGCGCATTCCATTAGTCTTATAGGGTGTATCACCTATAACAAATACGAAAGATTCTAGGACGAAAGTCCTAAGGGAAAAAAAGTCCTTAAAAAGTGAAAAATCAACCGAATTGATGAAAGCCCTGAGTGAAAAGATAGTCCCTTACTTCGTAGCTGGGGCCACGTGGTGGCCAATCCCCATGCACTCATGGAAGTGTAAAAAGGCCCGTGCATTACGCGGCTATTCAAGCCTGGTGAGCCAGAAACATCTCTGAAGATAGAAAAGGGACCGCGTAAGGACACACGTATAAGCCTGTAGTTATGGTGCAAGCCTCTCGTCAAGTCCAAACGGAAGAAGACGCAACTTGTGTTGTGCTATTCTGGAGCGTCCCAGATAGAAGAGAGAGTTACTTTTCTCGGGGCTGTGTTTAAATAGTCAGGTTCCAACGCCTCTTATTTGCAAACCCTAACGGATTCAGCTTTAAGTGAGGCAGAATTCAAATCGAGACAAAGTAGTGATGATGATGAAGATCTGGAAACATTTAAAAAAAGATGGGCAGCACCGAGAGACGTTCTGCAGGGAATCACCATTGAAACTAATCAAACTATTGACGAGAATATCTAGGAAGAATCGCTTCAAATTTAAAAAAAATAATAATTTGTTAATAAGAAGGACCTTATTTCTCTGATTCTTTTAGATGAGACTTGATAATTAGTATCATTTGGATTATTCGGACTAACCCTAACCCTAACCCTAACCCAACGCCTCTTATTTGCAAACCCTAACTCTAAACCCTAACCCTAACCCAGCACCTCTTATTTGCAAACCCTAACCCTAACCCTAAACCCTCACCCTAACCCTAACGGCAAGCGAAGATAAACGTTTTCCAATCTCTACCCCATCCAAACAAGGGAAGATAATTGCTACACCTACGTAGATCGCTCACAGCGGCTCTCTATTTATGCGCAAGGAACCATTTCTACGCATAACACACCCAAGCAAATTGAAAAAAAAAACTGATGGTTAGTTCATTATAATTGAGCAGACCGACCCAGATTATAATAATAATCGGACTTTATTTGAATAAATAAATATTTTAAGTGCTGAGATGAATGGATAATGAACTTTGAATTATCCCATATTACAGGTAAAAAATACCCAGAAAATATGGTACTTAATATTATATATAATATATATATATATATATATATATATACTTTTTGGCACAGTCGATAGGAAAGAATTGGTGCATCAAGAGTTGCGACAAACCCAATCAACGACCGACCTCAGGAATTGAATTCAGAGTTATCCCTCTCCTAG
>CM042176.1:20026977-20031977 GCA_023376005.1 Doryteuthis pealeii | reverse complement strand
TAGAGCGAAACGACATCTAGACCATAAATTAAAATCCTGTTGGTCAGTCAAAATAAACTTAGGAATTTACCAAAGAGACTAGCAGACAAATTAAAAAAAACACCACCAACCAAGGAAAAAAAAAAATTTCCACTAATAAAAAAGACACTTGAAAAGAAAGAATGCAATATGACCACCCCTGAATGAGGGAGGTGAAATGTATGAATATAAAATGAGTTTGGCCATGTGCCTGTCTAAACAAAATATATCAATGGTCTGAAGAAGCTCGTGAGCATACTCGCGAGTGGAAATGGTCCATAACCACGATACCCATGGTATTTAAGGCCTTTTATTCCCAAATATATATATATATATCCTATATAAGGGATGAAGCACTATATGGCGGCCTTTACATACAAAGCGATGTGTGTATTAAAACAGTTAAAATCCCCTTCGCACTCTGTAGGTGATGACAACCTGGCGGTTAAGGTGTCTGACTGACACTGAACCGATCGGATTTCGATCCCGGTTGTAGGTAGCTTATAAATGCCTAGCCACACTGAAGAGACTTGATGAGTCGAAACACGTGTCTGTGGATGACTATCTATCTATCTATCTATCTATATAAAAAGCCATATCAAAAACACATCGTCGGTTTGTTTACTTCTCATATTGTCGTGTAGTAAAAGTCACCATAAAATTGGAATATAAACAAAACGAAAAATCTGGGAAGGGCTTGCTGGTGTAATGGTTAGTGTCGCTGCCTGTCAGCTTGACAGTCAGGGTTCGAATCACACACAAAGCGGTCTTCCTGTCTATAGCTCTGCTGATGAGGCCTAATTGGCTGAAATGTACATACAGAGATTGATTTTTCTCGAGTTGTTTAGCATTACATTTGAATAGGTATTCCCACCTAATTCATTAATTATTAATTAATTAATTTTTCAAAAATTAGGTACGACTTCAATTAAGCACATATTCTGCCAAAAATTGTCGGCTAAAAAAACCCATATCAAAACACATCGCCTGTTTGTTTACTTCTTATATATATATATATATATATATAGTAGTTAGTGGTTTGCATATACTTGCCTTTGTCAAACTTTTAAACTTTTTATTTTGTGATATAACTTATCTAAACTTTAAAATGTACACACACACACATAGATGTATATACACGTGTGGGGGTTGCATTTGTATGTGTTTCTCACACGTATTTTCTGAGTATATATGTTTAATATTTCTTCAAGAATTGGAGGAAGACATTTTAAAATTGTCGCTTGTAATCAACAAGGCTGTTTTCATTCTGAAAAGACAATCAAGTTTTTTCTTGGTTGTGTGTGTGTGTGTGTGTGTGTGTGTGTGTGTGTGTGTGTGTGTGTGTGTGTGTGGGGAGGGGGTTGTATGGGTAGAGTGAGGGTGCGGTAAATCTCGTTAAAGAGGTCTGATTGGGAAAATATATTCCCTCCTGGCGAACTGATTATTATTGTGAGCCTCATTAACAACTAAACGAACTTTGGTCTCCTCCCCCTTTTCAAACATTTATTTAGAAAAGGTCATGGCATATTTAATACAGAAAGGCCAGCCTCGCTTGATAATTTGATTTTCAAATTTTATAGTGAGAAGAAAGAAAAAAATAATATATAAATGAAATATAAAAGAAATATAAAAAATGGAGTTCATGAAGTCGACCAAGATGGACAATAATAATAATAATAATAATAATAATAATAATAATAATAATAATATAATCTTATTATAATGAAGATTGTGGGTTTGTCTGTCTGTAACCGAAACTATATTACTATACAAGTCACAATTCCCTTAGTTATTTACATCATGATTTTATTTTTATTTAAACCCCAATTATTAATAAAATTGTTTTACATTACTTACACTGTTGACCATATCTACATGATATTTTCCACGTACCCCACTTGTACGGGTCAGGCAAAAGGCCCTATTTATGTGGGACCACCCACAATCCGAAGCTCATGGGGTGGCGGGTGGAAAATTGCGTCGATCCCGTCGGCATTCCCCCTCAAAGGAGGCGCCTCAGGCATTGGGCAATAAACCCAGCCCTACCCCTTTAAATCAAGGGGGCAGGTGTTGCCTGGGGGGATGGCCCCTGGGATCGACGCCGTTAATTATAGCAATGGTCCAGAGGCCGAAGCCACTGTTGACCATATCTACATACTTATAACATGCAATTGTATTTATATATACAACAAAATAGAGGTTTACAGTATGAACGGGAAGGCTAATTTGCATATTGATCTTAAAAAATTGATTTTAATAAATATATGCTTAGTATTATTGATTTCTAATTGTTTGGTTTTATCTTATTGAATATGAGCAAAAATCTCTTCAATAAAACTTAAGAGAAATCCCTTAACAAGAAGAAATAACTGTAATATTATTCTTTACTTCCCATTTTAACTAAATAGTTTAATTAGGAAAATTTACCAATGAAAGACGGGAGTAACGGAAAATGATGGAAGAGTTAGTTTCAAAGTTTTTCTATTTTTCAATCATACCCCCTCTGTTCAAAATCTTTTTATTTACATTCTTATTCAGTTTCATTAGCCTTTCTAATTCAATATGATATTTTATTATAAAATTTAACTAAAATACTTGCACCCGGAGGGTGCATATATTTGCTAGTAATAATAATAATAATAATAATAATAATAATAATAATAATAATGATAATAATAAAATAATAATAAAAATGTACAAAATTTCCAACAACATCATAAATTTCATTGAAAAAACCATGGAAAACTGGAGAGTTCAATTAAAAGCCGGAAAACAATCCCTGGCAGAAGTAAAAATCCAAATAAGTATCTTCCAAGGAGACTCATTATCAGCACTACTGTTCATTATAGCAATGATGCCTCTCAGTCATATACTTAAAAAATGTACAGGGGGATACAAATTCACTAGCAAACAAGAGAAGATAAACCACCTTATGTACATGGATGACATAAAGAATTTTGCAAAAAATGAAAAAGAATTAGAAACCCTGGTACAAACTATTAGAATATATAGCCAAGATATAGGAATGGAATTTGGAATTGAAAAATGTGCTATGCTAGTAATGAAAAAGGGCGAAAGAAAATTAATGAATGGAATACAACTACCAAATCAGGACACCATAAAATCACTCGATGAAAATGAAAGTTACAAATACTTAGGAATTTTAGAAGCGGACAATATTAAGCAAACAGAAATAAAAGGAAAAGTTAAAAAAGAATATCTCAGGAGAACTAGAAAACTTCTAGAAACCAAACTTAACAGCAGAAATCTGATCAAAGGAATCAATACCTGGGCCGTCCCCATTATAAGATACTCAGGACCATTCTTAAAATGGACAAAAGAAGAACTCAGACAGATTGACCAAAGAACGAGAAAGTTAATGACCATGCACAAGGCTCTTCACCCTAGAGACGACAGAGATAGATTATATGTGTCAAGAAAGGAAGGGGAAGAGGTCTTGCCAACATAGAGGACTGCGTAGAAACCACTATCCAACAACTTGAGGATTACACAAGAAAGAGCAAAAGACAAATTACTTATGGCGGCCAACAATAGTAGAAGTGACAGATGGACAAACAGAAAAACAACAAAGACTAGAAAACAAAAATGGGAAGAAAAACAATTATATGGACACTTCAAACGACAAATCGAAGACGTTGCAATATGGAAAGACTTGGACATGGTTAAGAAAAGGAAACCTCAAAAGAGAAACAGAATCATTAATAATTGCTGCACAAAATAATGCCATAAGGACAAACTATATAAAAGCGAAAATTGATAAGACCCAACAAAATAGTAAATGTAGACTTTGCGGTAATGAGACTGTAAACCATGTACTCTGCGAATGTAGCAAGCTAGCACAACGAGAATACAAAACTAGACACGACTGGGTTGGGAAGGTGATCCACTGGGAATTATGCAAAAAAATTAATTTTGACCATACAACAAAATGGTATATGCATAAACCAGAATCTGTTCTTGAGAAAAAAACGCATTCTCTGGGACTTTGAAATAAAAACGGATCACCTTATCCCAGCAAGAAGACCAGACCTAGTGTTGATAAACAAAAAAGAAAGAACTTGTCAACTGGTGGATTTTGCAGTACCAGCAGATCACAGGGTGAAGCTAAAGGAAAATGAAAAAGTGGACAAATATCTGGACCTTGCCAGAGAACTGAAAAAGTTATGGAATATGAAAGTGAAAGTGATACCAATTGTAGTTGGTGCACTTGGAACAGTCCCAAAAGGATTGGAAAAGGGTTTGGAAAGTTTGGAAATTAGAGGAAGGATTTGAAACCATTCAGAACACTGCACTGCTGCAATCTGCCAGAATACTCAGAAGAGTCCTGGAGACCTGAGGAGACTTGTAGACAACCAGACTCCAGTGAAAGACCATCAGCTAATGCTGATGTGAAAACTCAAAAGGAGTAAATAAATAATAATAATAATAATAATAATAATAATAATAATAATAATAATCAAGCGAAACACAGGAGATATTGTGCATCAGAAGACATGGATATGGCTAAGAAGGTGAAACCTCAAGAGAGAAACAGAATCTCTTATAATTGCAGCACAAGTCAATTCCATAAGGACAAATATTAATAGATAAGACACAACTGAATAGCAAGTTTAGAATGTGTGGGGAAAAAGACGAAACTGTCAATCACATGATAGCGAATGCAGCAAATTTGCAGAGAGAGAGAGAAGAGAGAGAGAGAGAGAGAGAGAGAGAGAGAGAGACGAGAGAGAGAGAGAGAGAGAGAGAGAGGACTAGACACGACTGGGTGGGAAAGGTGATCCACTCGGAACTGTGCAAGAAGTTCAATTTTCACCATTCAACTAAATGGTATATGCACAAACCTGAATCTGTCCTGGAGAATGAGACGCACACCATTCTCTGGGACTTTGAGGTACAGACAGATCACCTAAGCCAGGAGGCCAGACATAGTTTTGATTGACAAGAATTGAGGATCTCTCTCT
>CM042176.1:20007817-20026877 GCA_023376005.1 Doryteuthis pealeii | reverse complement strand
AGAGGATTGTAATCAACACCTGTTTGGGTCATCTAATACGAAGAAGAGGGAGAAGAAGGAGAATGAAAAAAAGGAGATAATGAAAGAAAATGAAGATAATGAAAGAAGAAGAAGAAGAAGAAGAAGTAGAAGAGGAGGGGAGAGAAGAAGAAGAAGATGGAGAAGAAGATGAAGAGGGAGAAGAAGAAGAATGAAAAGGAAGGAGATAATGGACGCAGAAGAAGAAGAAGTAAGAAGAAAGTGAAGTCCAAAGTAGGAGAATGAACCCGTATACTGATATAGGTGGAAGAAGAAGAAAAAGAAGAAGATAATGAAGAAGAAGAAGAAAATATGAACAGAAGAAGAAGAAGAAGAAGAAGAAGAAGATAATGAAAGACGAAGAAGAAGAAGAAGAAGAAGAAGCAGAAGAAGAAGAAGATAATGAAAGAGAAGAAGACGAAGAAAGAAGATAATTGAAATTAGAAGAAGACGAAGAAGAACGAAGAAGAAAGAAGAAGAAGATAATGAACGAAGATAATGAAAGAAGAAGAGAAGAGAGAAGAAGAAGATAATGAAAGAAGAAGAAGACGAAGAAGAAGAAGAAGAAGAAGAAGATAATGAAAGAAGATTAATGAAAGAAGAAGAAGAAGAAGAAGAAGAAGAAGAAGATAATGAAAGAAGAAGAAGACGCAAGAAGACGAAGACGAAAGAAGAAGATAATGAAAGAAGATTAATGAAAGAAGAAGAAGAAGAAGAAGAAGAGAAGATAATGAAAGAAGATATGAAAGAAGAAGAGAGAAGAAGAAGAAGAAGAAGAGAAGATAATGAACAGAAGAAGAAGACGGAAGAAGAAGAAGAAGAAGATAAATGAAAGAAGATAATGAAAGAAGAAGAAGAGAAGAAGAGAGAAGAAAATAAAGAAGAGAATGACGAAAGAAGAAGAAGAAGAAGAAGATAATGAAAGAAGATAATGAAAGAAGAAGAAGAAGAGAAGAAAGAAGAAGAAAGATTAATGAAAGAAGAAGAAGAAGAAGATAGAAGAAGAAGATAATGAAGAAGAAATAATGAAAGAAGAAGAGAAGAAGAAAGAAGAAGAAGAAGAAAGAAGATAGATGAAGAAGAGGAGACGAAGAAGAAGAAGAAGAAGAAGAAAAGAAAGGAAGATAATGAAAGAAGAAGAAGAGAAAGAAGAAGAAGAAGAAGAAGAAGAAGAAGATAATGAATAGAAGAAGAAGACGAAGAAGAAGGAAGAAGAAGAAGAAATGAAAGAAGAAATGAAGAAGAAGAAAAGAAGAAGAAGAAAGAAGATAATGAAAGAAAGAAGAAGAGAAGAAGAAGAAGAAGAGAAGATAATGAAAAGATAAGAAAAGAAAGAAGAAGAAGAAGAAGAAGAAGAAGAAGATAATGAAAGAAGAGAATAGAAAGAAGAAGAAGAGAAGAAGAAGAAGAAGAAGAGAAGAAATGGAAAGAAGAAGAAGAAGAGAAGAAGAAAAAAGAAAAAAAAAAAGGAAGAAAATAATGAAAGAAGATAATGAATAGAAGAAGAAGAAAGAAGAAGAAGAAGAAGAAGAAAAATGAAGAAGATAATGAAGAAGAAGAAGAAGAAGAAGAAGAAGAAGATAATGAAAGAAGAAGAAGAAGAAGAAGAAGAAGAAGAAGAAAGAAGGAAGGGAAGAAGAAGAAGAGAAGAAAGAAAAGATAATGAAGAGAAGAAGAAGAAGAAGAAGAAGAAGAAATAAAGAAGAAGAAGAAGAAGAAGAAATAATGAAAGAAGAAGAAGAAGAAGAAGAGAAGAAGAAGAAGAAGAAGAAGAAAGAAGAAGAGAAGAAGAAGAAGAAGAGAAGAAGAAGAAGAAAAGAAGAAGAAGAAAGAACGAAAGAAGAAGAAGAATGAAGAAGAAGAAGAAGAAGAAGATATGAAGAAGAAGAAGAAGAAGAATATAATGAAAGAAGAAAAAGAAGAAAAAAAAGAAGAAGAAGAAAGAAGAAGAAGAAGAAGAAGAAGAAGAAGAAGTTTTTTTGGTGATTACCATTTATTTTGATGATGATTCTTATTTCATAGCAAAGACAGTTTCCCAATTAAGGTCTCCAATTACACAGCGTACAAGAAATGGATGTTCACCAATCATTTTAAACAGTTAAACATTTCATTATCTAAAACAGATCGAGTTGACCTATTCATGGGAACCGAAATTGGTTAGGAGTTAAAAAAACAAAATACAATGTTTTTTTGCTAAAAACAATAACACACACACATACACACACACACACACACACAATCACACACAGACAGAGGTGCGCACGTGAGTAATTATGAGTGTGAGTCTGTTATGGACGAAATAATAAACACGTAAATGTTAGTAGAAATGATGTGTTTTGTGGATGCATGTAGATAAATATACGGTCGACATATATATATGTATATACACATACATACACAATTCGTAAAAAATCCGACAAAATGTGCAAAAATATAGATTTATTCTGATGAACTATTAGATATAACAATATATATATGAAAGGAGAAAAAAAGGAAAGAAAGTATTGAATGGATGAAATAGGATTATTATAATTAATTTAACTTACAGGTGTTTCGGTCAAGAGTTTATCCATGTGTACATTATTCTATCTGTTATTATTTTTGAATAACAAAATGAAAAGAAATTATAATAGAAAAATATAGAAATGTTTCGCACACAAAGAAATATCGACCTTCCTCATAGTAAATCCTTTTTTTTTTTTGTCAAAAAAAAAAAAAAAAAAAGTTTTGTCAAAAATAAAATAAGGATTTCTCTGAGGAAGGTCGATGTTTCTTTGTGTGCGCGAACATTTCTACCATTTTTTTCTATTATTATTATTATTTCATTTCATTTTTGTTATTTAAAAATAATAATAGATTGAACAATGTACACATGGATAAACTCCTGACCGAAACACGTGTAAGTTAAATTAATTAAAATAATCCTGTTTTATCCATTCAATACTTTCTTTCCTTTCTTTCTCTTTTCAACATACCGTCGGATTCACTTCCATTTTCATTTTACACACACACACACACACATATATATATTCTTATTATAATGGAGATTGTGTGTTTTTCTGTCTGTAACCGAAACTATATTACTACTCAAGTTAAAATTCCCTTAGTTATTGACATCGCATTCTCAATGATTTTATTTTTTATCTAAACCTTAATATTTAATAAGATTGTTTTACATTATTATTACTGTTGACCCTACAAACAACATGCAATTATATTTATATATACAACAAAATAGCGGTTTACAGTTTGAACGGGAAGGCTAATTTGCATATTGATATTAAAAATGTGATTTTAATAAATATGTGCTTAGTATTATTGATTTCTAACTGTTTGGTTTTATTTTAATGAATATAATCAAAAATCTCTTCAATTAATCTTAAATGAAATCCATTAACAAGAAAAATAACTGTCATTTTATTCTTTACTTACTCTTTTAAGTAAATACTTAAATTAGAAAAAATAACAATGAAAGACGAGAGTGATGGAAGAGTAAGTTTCAGTTGTTCTATTTTTCGATTATACTCCCTCTGTTTCAAATCTTTTTTTTATCTGCATTTCCCATTTAGTTTCATTAGCGTTTCTAATTTAATACATTATTTTATTACATTAAAACTTAAATACTTGCACCCGGAGGGTGCATATATTTGCTAGTATATATATATATATATATATATATATATATATATATATATATATATATTCTATGTTATGTATGTTTTTCACCGCGCTAATCTGGTCTCACAGTTGATTTTTCACTGCCACAAGAGGCGAATTGTATATTGCCTGGGGGGCAGTTTTCGGCTTTTTGTTTTTGGAAGACTTTGGGGGGTTGGGGTTGACTTTATCTTGAGATCAGATACAAGAAGAGCAAAGTGGGGATAACGATTGCCAAATCTCGGTCAGTGGCTTGTTGACCTTTTTGTGGTCGACATTTGAGGAGTAAATGGTCGCCGAAATTGGAACACTTACACGAGGTTAAAATGTCAACCACACAAATCATAAGCAATAGGACAATGGTTAGAACAAC
The DNA here is from genome assembly GCA_023376005.1 of Doryteuthis pealeii. Lineage (NCBI taxonomy): Eukaryota > Metazoa > Mollusca > Cephalopoda > Myopsida > Loliginidae > Doryteuthis > Doryteuthis pealeii. The sequence goes on along the minus strand of CM042176.1, from coordinate 20,022,829 downwards.
GGGCGAAAAACGGGAAGGTTGTTGTTTTTCTTTTTGATAATCCGAGCGTATGTCATTCGAAAACGTTACAGACGGTGACTATCTATATATCTATCTATCTCTGTCTGTTCATATCTATCAATCTATCTCAGTCTGTTCATATCTATCTATCTATCTATCTATCTATCTATTCCACTCCTTTCGAATCTATCTATCTATCTATTTATCTATCTATCTCACTCTGTTCATATCTATCTATCTATCTATCTATCTAATATCAGTCTGTTCATATCTATCTATCTATCTATCTATCTATTCAGTCTGTTCTTATCTATCTATCTATCTATCTCTCTCTCTCTCTCTCCTTATATATATATATATATATATATATATTATATCCCTTTCTCTCTCTCTCTCTCTCTCTCTAATCTATATATATATATATATATATATATATATATCTCAGTCTGTTCATATCTATCTATCTATCTATTTATCTATCAATCTATCTATCTATCTATCTATCTATCTCAGTCTGTTCATATCTATCTATCTATCTATCTATATATATATATGTATATCTATCTATATCAGTCTGTTCATATCTATCTATCTATCTATCTATCTATCTGTCTCAGTCTGTTCATATCTATCTATCTATCTATCTATCTATCTCATCTGTTCATATCTATCTATCTATCTATCTATCTAAGTCTGTTGCTCTCAGTCTGTTCATATCTATCTATCTATCTATCTATCTATCTATCTATCTCAGTCTGTTCATATCTATCTATCTATCTATCTATCTATCTATCTATCTATCTATCTATCTCAGTCTGTTCATATCTATCTATCTATCTCAGTCTGTTCATATCTATCTATCTATCTTCGTTCGTCACGGATAGAATGTAATCTATCTATCTATCTATCTATCTATCTATCTATCTCAGTCTGTTCATATCTATCTATCTATCTCAGTCTGTTCATATCTATCTATCTATCTATCTTCGTTCGTCACGGATAGAATATAATCTATCTATCTATCTATCTATCTCAATCTGTTCATATCTATCTATCTATCTATCTATCTAAGTCTGTTGCTCTCAGTCTGTTCATATCTATCTATCTCTCTTCGTTCGTCACGGATAGAATGTAATACAAGGTCGCTAGTATTGGGTATCCTGTGGGGATCGAACTCGCTATTAAATATTAATGGATATTTGAGAGCAGCTGGCTAACCATTACACCACCATGAGACACCCAATACTGTTGTATATCCCCAGATCTCGTATTAATGAACAACAAAACAAACCGTGTCGTCTCGTAGATTTTGCTGTCCCGGTGGATGACAGAGTGAAGATGAAGGAAAACGAAATGATAGACAAATACTAGGACCTTGCCAGAGAGCTGAAAAAACACCTTTGGACATGAAGGTACATGTCGTGTCGATTATAAGTGGGACCCTTGGAACGGTTCCAAAATGTTTGCAAAAGAGTCTGGAGGATCTGGAAATCAGAGAGAGGAAGAATTGAGACCATCCAAACTACTGCACTGCTGCAATCGGCTAGAATACTCATAAGAGTCCTGGAGATCTGAGGAGACTTACTGTCACTCAGATTCGAGTGAAATACCATCCGCTAACACTGATGTGAAAAACTCAAAATGTGTGATAATAATAATAATAATAATAATAATAATAATAATAATAATAATAATAATAATAATAATAATAATAATAGTTATAGTAGCAGTAGTAATGAAAAAGATGTAGAAGCAGAAGGTATTTAAGTATTATCATTGGCGATCATCAGACTCGCCAATGATAATCGATTATTATTATTATTATTATTATTTTATTATTATTATTATTATTATTATTATTATTTATTATTATTATTATTATTATTTCTTTTTTTAACTCCTTGATGATTTTACTTACTTATGGTGACATTGAATTTTCAACTCCAATCTGGCAATATCTTTCAAAAATTAATTTTTACATCGCCTGGAGAGTGTTTTATAATAATAATAATAATAATAATAATAATAATAATAATAATAATAATAATAATAATAATAATAATAATAATAATAGTTGTAGTAGCAGTAGTAATGAAAAAAAAAGGTAGAAGCAGGTGTTTAAGTAGATGATACACGCCAATGATAATCGTATATTATTATTATTATTATTATTATTATTATTATTATTATTATTATTATTATTATCATTATTTTATTTCTTTTTTAAACTCCTTTAAATAAATTTGATGATTTTACTTACTTATGGTACAAACTCTCTGACATTGAATTTTCAACTCCAATTTGGCAATATCTTTCAAAAATTAATTTTTACATCGCCTGGAGAGTGTTTTATAATAATAATAATAATAATAATAATAATAATAATAATAATAATAGTTGTAGTAGCAGTAGTAATGAAAAAAAAAGGTAGAAGCAGAAGGTGTTTAAGTAGATGATACACGCCAATGATAATCGTATATTATTATTATTATTATTATTATTATTATTATTATTATGAGCCATCAGTCGGAGGTTTTTTGAGTACACCAGTGCTAATGGAGCGAGTCGAGGGTTCAAACGCAAGTCCCTACTTTTAGTCCTATCACTCTTTTTACGCAGCCTTTGATCTCTCTCTTTTTTTGAGATTGGCCCCGCTTGTTCCTGCCCGGGGATTGATAGGGATTGTGGGTGTGGCTGCCAGTCTGGCTCGAATGCAAGGATTGCGGGGGGGGCGGATGGGCATTTAGGTTGGCATACGTCTAAAGTTTCAGCTTCACATGATCCGGTATATCAGATATCAAGAAGAAGAGGAAAAAAAAAAAGAAAAGAAGAAAAAATTAGAAAGAAAAAAAGACAGAAAGAAGGAAAGAATGAAAGATAGAAAGAAGGGAAAAGCGGTTAGAGGTGGTGAAATATATAGAGAGCATGATGTTGGAAGAAGAAGAAGAAGAAGAAGAACGAAAGAAAGAAAAGAAAGAAAGAAAGAAAGAAAGAAAGAAAAATGTAGTAGCGGTGAAATAGAAAGAATAATGCAGGTGGAAGAAATAGAGGAAGAAGAAGAAGAAGATGAAGAGAAGAAGATGAAGAAGAAGAAGAAAAAGAAGAAGAAGAAGAAGAAGAAGAAAGAAAGAAACAAAGAAAGAAAGAAGTTAGTGGCGGTAAAATAGAGAGAATGGTGCTGGTCGAAGAAGAAGAACAAACACAAAAGAAAGAAAGAAAAAAGAAAGAAAAATGAAAGAAAGAAAGAAAAATTTAACGGCATTGGAATAGAGAGAATAATGCTGATGTGAGAAGAAGAAGAAGAAGAAGAAGAAGAAGAAGAAGAAGAAGAGAAGAGAAAGAAAGAAGAAGAAAGAAAGAAAGAAAGAAAGAAGAGAAAAAGAGTTAGCGGTGGTAAAATATATATAGAGGGTGATGGAAGAAGAAGAAGAAGAAGAAGAAGAGAAGAAGAAGAAGAAGAAGAAGAAGAAAAGAAAGAAAGAAAGAAAGAAGAAGGTGTAATTTTTCAAATATTCATTCACTAGAGATGAGAGAAAAACATAAAATCGTCACCTGAATTTGAATATGTCCAGTAAAAAACGGTTATAACGTGCTTGAGAGTGATATATATATATATATATATATATATATATATATACAGGGTGTTCGGGATAAATTTGACAGTTTCATGAGAAAAAAGAAAAAGTGCTAGGTAACTACAAAATTTAATGGATTGTAAAGAAATTCAACAGGCACAGAAATTACACTACTGTCAACAAGTTTCACTCAAAATAACCGCCATTAGCGTCGATCACAGCCTCAATCCTGCTCCGGAACCTGGAGCAAGCTGATGTTACAGTTTACCTGGGAAGGGGCTCAAAAACTACCTTAATTCTGTCGATTAACTGGGTTTTTGTAGTACTGGCACGGCAAATAGTGTCTTTCTCAACAGCGCCCCATACATAATAATCCATGGGGTTAAGATCTGGGGAGTTCGAGGCCAAACATTGGGTCTGGTGTAGTCGTAAAAATTCGCGACTTTTCCCATAGGTATGGCAGGGGGTCGAATCCTATGGCCATACATATGGCCTACCATTGGCAATTCCAAGTAGGCATCTGAATTCAACCTGATACCCTCCCTGAAAAAATGCGGGGGGCATCACATCACCCTTAGAGAACACACATCCGAAAACCATCACAGTTTGGGGAAATTTAGTCTGCATGACATGAGATGTGTCTTTTGGACTGTATGCAAGCCATCCGTTATTCTGCGTGTTGTGCTTTTGATCTTGGCAAAAGTTTTTCTCATCGGAAAAGAACCAGATTGTTTATGGTTCAGCAGGTTGTTTCACTTTACTCAGAAGTTTCTTTGCCTTTGTCTGATGATTTTTATGGACCTTTTCTGGGAGCAGTTGGCCTCTTCGACGCTTGTATGAGTAGTAACGAAGGTCTTCATTGAGTGCAAGCTTCATGGTAGAGGCTGAAACATTCAATTCACGTGACGAAGCCCGAATCCCAATGCCAGGGCCCTCCCAACATTTTTCTGTAGATTTTCAAGGAATTCTGTTGTACGAACGCAATCAGATCGGCTGTTATGTTGCTTTCTTCTAGCCACAGCCTCGTAGTCTCCATTACAATTCTCCAGTTCATGCCTAGTTGTTTTTACAGTGTTCAGGGAGCATTGGGCAGCAACCATAATCTCTTTATTTTGATGACCGGCGCAGGTCATAATGATACAAGATGATAATGATATTCCCTTCCATGATTCAGGTGGGTTCCAATCATCCATTCTATCTGTCATCACGTATATGAATGAAGAAAGATCCAAGCTTTTAAATGATGCGTAGAGTGCGTCAATACCTCCAACTACGGAGAAAAATAACCAAATATATGTCAAATGTATCCGGAACAGCTTATATATATATATATATATATATATATATATATATATATATATATGAGTATAGATAAAAGGATATGAAAACAACACAATATGCTGTTAAAGTGAAAATATTTTATATCATATTCATAGCTAATATTGAACAATGAATATGATATAAAATCTTTTCACTTTAATAGCATATTGTGTTGTTTTCATATCCTTTTATCTATACTCATACCGTCGGATTCATTTCCTTTCTCTTATATATATATATATATATATATATATATATATATATATATATATATATATATATAATATAATTTAATATACCAAGCGTGTTGGTAGATCCTTGCGGAGAGAAAAAACCAGCAGAAAGTTTGATTGTAAAAATATACTACCAAACATCAACCAGGAAGAAAAAAAATTTGAAAAAAAGAAAGCACCAAGATATTCGTACCAACAAAAAATAATCTATTGGTACAGTATTTGGCCAAAAGAAAAAAAAACATTTATATGTATATATATATATGTATATAAGATATATATATATTCATATAACCGCTAGGAGAAGCTAATATGTAAAAAGTGCTCGATACCTAAGTAGAGCCAAGTAATAAAGATCAGTGATGTCGGATTTTAGCCCTGAAGAGGTTTATGCGAAACTAATAGTAGGTTCGTCTGACTCATTAGATTATCTTTATATATATATATATATATATATATTATATATATATATATTATTATTATTTATATTTTTGCTTGAAGGCAATTATAATGCACGTATCGCATAAAATTCGATAATTATAGAAAATAATCTTGACAAGTTATGCGATACGTGCATTATAATTGCCTTCAAGCAAAAATATAAATAATAATTTATTCAACAATGCTTCTATAAAAACAAACATCCAAAAATCATATATATATATATATATATATATATATATATATATATAGTGTTGCTATATTTATAAATAAATGGTTCTCAATTAGCTACACTACCTGTTAAATAATATATCGTGCTTATCTTATTATTTAACAGTGACACAACCTACATGGGCTCCCTTCTAATTTTGTGCGACATTATGAATATAACAAGCACGTGAGATTATTTTTCGTTGAAAGACTGTGTAGCGTCGTTTTCCGCGTTCAACGGAAGGAATGCTAAGTAATGTACATTATTGTAAGGTAGTTTAATGGAATCCATTTTAGGTAGATGTGAAATTATCATTGCAAGAAAATAAATTATTATTCGGTGGAAGTAGTGTTCCATACAGTAGAGTGGGGTAGATGTGATTCCTCTCTTTTTTTCAAGAGGGAAAACACAGAGAGAGAGAGAGAGAGAGAGAGAGAGAGAGAGAGAGAGAGAGAGAGAGAGAGAGAGAGAGAGAGAGAGATGATATATATATATGTATATATATATAGATAGATAGATATAGATATAGAAAAATATATATAGAGAGAAAACACACACGCACACACATATATATATATATATTTATAGATAGATAGATAGATAGATAGATAGATGGATAGAGACAGATAGACAGACAACAGAGACCGAGATACATTGATAGAAAGATAGATAGATAGACTGAAAACACATAGACATGCAGATAGATAGATAGATAGATAGATAAATAGGCGGAGAGATTGACAGGTAGATAGATTGATACGTAAAGGCAGAGACAGATAGATAGATAGATAGATACAGACAGACAGACAGACAGACAGACATAGACATAGACATGCAGCTAGATAGATAGATAGACGGAGAGATATATAGGTAGATAGATTGATACGTAAAGGCATAGATAGATAGATAGATAGATAGATAGATAGAGAGAGAGAGAGAGAGAGAGAGAGAGAGAGGGGGGGAGAGATAGAGAGAGGGAGAGATTGAGACAGACAGACATACAGACAGACAGACTGAGACAGACATACAGACAGACAGAGAGCAGGGAAACATTATGTCCCAGTAGTGAAGTCTGATAGAGACAGTTACCGAGAGAGAGAAAAGAAAGACAGATTTACTCCACATATTAGTGGACCAACCACAAAACAAAGAAAAACTGGAATTTCTGTTTGTTTACTTCTTTAAAATTTATTCATTTCTGCATGGAACGTATTTTCACTTATAAAAAGAAGACCAGATTGCATAAGATTTTGAGGAGAAAAAAAACTGAAACATAACCCTGAATATAACCAGTAATGGTGAAAAGTTGTTGGAAAGAAAATTTAAGACCATTTCTAATCTTATTATAATGGAGATTGTGTGTTTTTCTGTCTGTAACCGAAACTATATTACTACTCAAGTCACAATTAATTATTTACGTCAAATTCTCCATGATTTCATTCTTTTAAACCTTCAGTTATTAATAAAAATTGTTTTACATTATTAATACTGTTGACCATATCTACGTTACTAATAACATGCAATTGTATTTATATATACAACAAAATAGTGGTTTACAGTTTGAACGAGAAGGCTAATTTGCATATTGATATTTAAAATTTTATTTTAATAAATATGTGCTTGGTATTATTGAATTTCTAATTGTTTGGTTTTATATTAAGAAATATAAACAAAAATCTCGTGGATAAATCTTAAAAGAAATTTATTTACAAGAAGAAATAACTGTAATATTATCCTTTACTTCCTATTTTAACTAAATAGTTAAATTAGGAAAATTTACCAATGAAAGAGGGGAGTAATGGAAAATGATGGAATAGTTAGTTTCAAAGTTGTTCTATTTTTCGATTATACCCCCTCTGTTGCAGATCTTTTTATCTGCATTCTTAGTCAGTTTCATTAGCCTTTCTAATTTAATATGATATTTTATTATATCAAAACTTAAATACTTGCACCCGGAGGGTGCATATATTTGCTAGTAATAATAATAATAATAGTAATAATACCACTCAATCATATACTTAAAAAAATGTACAGGGGGTATAAATTCACTAACCCACAAGAAAAGATAAACCACCTAATGTGGATAACATTAAACATTTTGCAAAAACTGAAAAAGAATTGGAAACCCTAGTACAAACTATTAGAATATATAGCCAGGATATAGGGATGGAATTCAGAATCGAAGAATGTGCTATACTAGTAATGAAACAGGGTGAAAGAAAATTAATGACGAAATACAACTGCCAAATCAGGAACTATAAAATCACTTGATGAAAATGAAAGCTACAAATACTTAGGAATTTTAGAAGCGGACAATATCATGCAAGCAGAAATGAAGAGAAAAGTTTAAAAAAAGAATACCCCAGGAGAACAAAAAAACTCCTAGAACCAAACTCAACAGCAGAAACCTGATCAAAGGAATCAATACCTGGGCTGTCCCCATTATAAGATACTCTGAACCATTCTTAAAATGGACAAAGGAAGAACTCAGACAGATTGACCAAAGGACTAGAAAATTAATGACCATGCACAAGGTTCTACACCCGAGAGACGATAGAGATAGACTATATGTAGCTAGAAAGGAAGGAGGAAGAGGTCTTGCCAATATAGAGGACTGCGTAGAGGCCACAATCCAACAACTCTAAGACTACACAAAAAAGAGCAAATACAGATTACTTATGGCAGCCAACAAAAGTAGATGTGACATATGGACAAACAGAAAAACAACAAAAATTAGAAAACAAAAATGGGAAGAAAAACAATTCTATGGACACTTCAAACGACAAATCGGAGAGGTTGCACATGAAAAAACTGGACATGGTTAAGAAAAGGAAACCTCAAAAGAGAAACTGAATCACTAATAATTGCTGCACAGAATAATGCCATAAAGACAAACTATATAAAAGCAAAAATTGATAAGACCCAACAAAATAGTAAATGTAGACTATGCGGTGACAGAGATGAGACTGTAAACCATGTACTATGCAAACTAGCACAACGGGAGTACAAGACGAGGCACGATTGGGTTGGAAAGGGAATCCACTGGGAATTTGACCATACAATAAAATGGTATATGCATAAACCAGAATCTGTTCTTGAGAACGAAACGCATAAAATTCTCTGGGACTTTGAGATAAAAACTGATCACCTTATCCCAGCAAGAAGACCAGACCTAGTGTTGATTAGCAAAAAAGAAAGAACTTGTCAACTGGTGGATTTTGCAGTTCCAGCAGATCACAGGGTGAAGCTAAAGGAAAATGAAAAGATGGACAAATATCTGGACCTTGCCAGAGAACTGAAAAAGTTATGGAATATGAAAGTCAAAGTGATGCCAGTTGTAGTTGGTGTACACGGAACGGTCCCAAAAGGATTGGAAAGGGTTTGGAAAGTTTGGAAATCAGAGGAAGAATTGAGACCACCCAGAATACTGTACTGCTGCAATCTGCCAGAATACTCAGAAGAATCCTGGAGACCTGAAGAGACTTGTTGCCACTCAGACTCCAGTGAAAAGCCATCAGCTAATGCTAATGTGAAAACTCAAAAGGAGTAAATAATAATAATAATAATAATAATAATAATAATAATAATAATAATAATAATAATAGTATTTTTAGCTAGTATATTAGGTCTAAGACCTGTCAGCTGTTCCTTATAAATATTCATCTTGATTTCACAGAATATTTATAATCTTTCCACAGATTATCTAACATTGCCTTGAAGGAGTTTAGAGATGAGGCATTCACTATTGATGATGGTAGTTTATTCCATGTATTCACCACTCTGTTACTAACAATAATGTCTTGCATTTGCTTTTACAAATTTTAGAGTTTTAATTTATGACCCCTGGTATTGATATTTTGAGCAATGTTTAGTAGATCAAAGTTCGTTGAATAAAATCTATGCGTATATTTGTAGACTTCAATCATAGATAAAATCAAATTTTGAAAAATCTTATAAAAACGACATTTTGATTGGCGAAGAAAACGGCCATGAAACCTGAGGTCGCAGATAAAATATCCATGCAATTATATATATATATATATATATATATATATATAATATATATATATATATATATATATATATAATATATATAAAAAATATATATATATATATATATATATATATACATATATTTTTTAAATTTGATTTAATTTCAAGTAAAATGGTTTTAAACTATATATATATATATATATATATATATATATATATATATATATATATATATATTAAGAAATTTGAAAATACAAGTGTTCCAAAAATGAGATGAATTCATTTATCGACGCTTAAACGTTTCGGTTTCTTTAAACCTTCATCAGAATGTATTAAGGGGTGAATAAATTCATGATGTTTTATAGATGACAGGAGATTAAAAAAATCTTTATAAAATGTTTGTTGCGTAACTGTGATAAAGAATTCTTCAGGAGCTGATGCTAAGGGTGGCGTTCCACTTCAGACGTCAAAACAATCCCCTTGGTCTAGAGCTAGGTGAAAGGGGATAGACTCCCTGGCTATCTAACCGATACCGACTTTAGGCCACCATGACGACTTTACTTTTTACTTTGGCTTAGTGATCTTGTAACAAGAGGGGAATTCCCTGAAGAATTGCTACGGCAAGAAACTGCAGTCGGAATATTTTATAACATTCGCTTTTAGAAATTATATATATATATATATATATATATATATATATATATATATTTGAAGGCAATTACAAAGCGTATATAGTATAAAATTCGATAATTATTGAAAATAATCATAAGAAGCAAACCCGGCGAAGAAAGTGCGCCACGAGAACACCGTACAGCTGTTTCAACTTTATTAAGTCTACGCACCCAAAAGAAACGTAAAATCTTAAGTGAGACAATGAATTGTGGCCTCTTGAGACTTAGTTGGATTTTCAGTTCGGGTTTAGATTCGGTCCTTCCTAACTTTTCATCCTGAAAAATGAAAATCAATTAGTAATCTCTTTGATGAAATCAAATAGCTATATATCTGTTAAGTATCTGGCAGCCATACTTCGTTCCAGATGTAATGAATAAGTAAGCAAGCCAACAAGAATCCAGTGTTAACGTATTCCTTGTAAGTCCTTCGTCCGAGAGAATCCAAATGTCAATGAAATAACTCAGAATGGTATGTCTATTAATACAGCAGAAGCAGCAGCAGCAGCAGTGCCAGTGATTGGACAATAGAAATCCTTCTCAGGTCACGTGTTTATAGTCGAGTCTATAAGTATGAGTGACCATTTACCTGATGCCTTATATCACAAAAAAATCCAACAATATCAACATATTTCGGCGTCAAGTAGACCAGTTAACATACCTCGGTAGCAATATAGTGCGTCCCATCAGGGTGTAATGGTCAGAAAGTTAGTTTCACAGATCTATCACTACTGAATGGCTTATTTGATCCTCACTGAACACTGCATATTTGCGACCTTTTATCACTTTTTACCCCCTCTCTCACTCTTTTTACATTATTTCTATAAAATTCAATGGTTATTTCCTATAAATGCAACATAAACAAAGGGGAACAACTCTTGACTGATAAGTTATTGTTATAGTGATACACCCTATAAGACTAATGAAATGCGCCGACAGGTTACTATAAGTAATAGGGATAATTGTGGCTTTGCAGTAAGCCAATGCGAGTAAGCCAATGCCTCTATTGTCGGACGTAATTTCCACTTATCTCTATTGTATTTGTCTACTTTCTGTTAATACATTTTTCTACATTTGTTACCCGTCGTTTTGTTCTTATTTGCCCCCTTCAAATCTCACAACAGTTATTTATTTATATATTGATCTACTAGGAAAAAAGAAGACTGGGTTAGGGTTAGGGTTAGGGTTAGGGTTTAGGGTTGGGGTTAGAGTCTAGGTCTAGTTTAATGGGAAAATAAATAAATAATTTATTAATCAAGAGTGGTTCCCCTTTGGTTATGTTTGACTTATAGGAAATAACCAATTCCTCAACGTTTAATAATCATTATCTGCCAATGTCACATTCTCGTGGAATTTTTGTTTGTCTTGGTTTTTTTTAATGAATTATTTTATCATTTATCACGTTACTCCCCCTTTGGGGGGGTGATGGGGGAGTATATTTGATTTATAAATTTTCCCTATTCTTATTTTTTTATCTTAAATCTGTGTGGGTAGGTTAGAGTAACCTCCCTTTATTTATAGTTAACTTAGAGTGACCGTTCGTGGTGTTATGCAAATATTAGTGGCAGGCTAAGTCTCTACTTAATGACTTAGGTAAGTCTCTACTTAATGACTGGTGGGCGCCGCCATTTGCATTCTGAGACGGTCGATTCGTGTTACTCTTCTTACAAAATCTTTTTTCATTCGCAATAATCTTCAAAATTTCGTAACCAATCTGTTTCCTTAAGTTTTGGAATTCTTAGTTTAATTTCAAGTTTTTTTTCCCTCTCGTTATCTTTCTTCGCTTTTTTAAAAAATCAATGTGACTTCATTCAAAAGTGGTTGTCTTTTTTTCTCCTCCAAATCTCAAACATATATCTCGGTGAGAGATTATCCTTTCTTTTAAAATTCTATCCAATATGTACTGTTCCTCGTTGTCAGAGAAATAACTACCCAAATGAGTTTAAATGAAAAAAAAAAAATTGTAAAAGATATAAGAAAATACTAGTTAAAATTAATAATGGTTAACAAAACTTCCTCTAAAAAATAAGAATACTCAAAAATTTTTTATTACTGAAATAGTGTATTTTCAATTCTTCTTCTTCTTCTTCTTCTTCTTCTTCTTCTTCTTCTTCTTCTTCTTCTTCTTCTTCTTCTTCTTCTTCTTCTTCTATTTCTTCACTTTCTTCTTCTTCTTCTTCTTCTTCTTCTTCTTCTTCTTCTTCCCTATTTCATCACTTCTTCTTCTTCTTCTTCTTCTTCTTCTTCTTCTTCTTCTTCTTCTAATCCATTCTATACAATGAACCACAAGATTTCGGATTCGATACCAGCCCTCGCCAACTCAGCATATGAGTAGCGCACGAATCTATGCGGTAAAGTCAGGAGCCGATAGTAAGTGTGGCGCCCCACATCAGACATCAAAACAATTCCGTTGGTTTGCGCTAGTGAAAAGGGGATAGACTCCCTGGCTATCTAACTGATACCGACTTTAGGCCATAACGACTACTTTTTACTTAGTATCGCTTAATGATCTTGTAGCGAGAGGGGAAACTTACCTCGTGGAGCAAGCGGGCGCGAACCTGTCCCGCTTGCAGGATGAGTGGAAACGAGAAATATTGCCTTGGCCCTAAATATACGCGCGATCTCGAAGAGACTTGGCGATAGTAAAACTGATCATGAGCAAATTTCTCTCAGATCGACGTACATAAAACGAGACCCAACTGAGAAGGGGGCGAGATGCTTCGAAACGGTGGATGAGTCGTGTACGGAGGACTGCTAGAAGATTGTTGCGGGACGAGAACGTTTGTCGTCGGACCTGGCAGTTGAAGAAAAGATTAGAACAACCAATTTCGCAATCCATCGATCTTATTTTTTTTAAGGTATAAGAATTTACTGAACACCGCTCGAGAAAGTTCAACCAATTTCGCAATCCATAGGTCTTATTTTTTTAAGGTATAAGAATTTAGTGAACACCGCTCGAGAAAGTTCAACCAATTTTGTAATCCATAGGTCTTATTTTTTTAAGGGATAAGAATTTACTGAACACCGCTCGAGAAAGTTCAAACAATTTCGCAATCCATAGGTCTTATTTTTTTAAGGTATAAGAATTTAGTGAACACCGCTCGAGAAAGTTCAACCAATTTCGCAATCCATAGGTCTTATTTTTTTAAGGTATAAGAATTTACTGAACACCGCTCGAGAAAGTTTGTTACATAATCTATGCGGTAGCATAGATTATTGACAACACCGTGTAGCGAGAATACAAAGAGCTCAAATGGAAAATTACAGACCGTTGGGAAACTTTGACCTCAGAGGCGGTAAACCCGCAAGTCACATGAGAACTAGCTAGGTCCTCAGTTGCAGCCGAGATGTGAGGTAGGATAGACGCGTCCAGCTTCGGTTGGATTCAGCTCCGCGCGATGAGTTATGGGGAAATAAATATTGTGGAAGAAAATACGTCTTTTAGTTGATTAATTGCATGGCAGAAGGAGTTAGCCCAGAAGAAGTCCTTAGAAGTAAAAATGAAACAGCCAGATTCAGCAGAAGTAGTAAATGAAGAAGTAACAAACAAGTAAGTCTCAACTCTGTCTCTGTCTCTGTCTCTCTCTCTGTCTGTCTCTGTCCCTGTCTCTGTCTCTCTGTCACTCTGTCTGTCTGTCTGTCTCTCTCTCTCTCTGAGTCTCTCTTCTTGATTAAAAACCCGATGTTGCGTATATACGACGGTGACTATACAACAAGTTCAAGGGAGCCAAAAATATTACAAGTGGTAAATTCTTTTAGGGGGAGGATTTGACACGGTCCCAGACCCCTCCCCGCACCGGCTGCTACGGCCCTACTGTTATACGGTGTGTTTTCTCCCAGTTTTCATAATATGAAAAATGAAGAAAATTGTGTTTAAATCCTAGATACTACACTCTGATCTCAGTCAGAAAAGCGTACCAGGGCGCCAAAAATATTACAAGAGGTAAAATATTTACAGTGGTGGTTGACACGGTTCCAGACACCCCCGACCCGACTTTCTGAAGTGTGGTGGGTTTTCAACTAGTTTTCATAAATATAAAAAAGAAGAAAATTGTGTTTAAATCCTGTAAATACTTAGTGTGAAACGAAAGTTCATTTTGATGACGAATGAGTATGGGGGAGTGGTTATATCAAGAAGTGGCAGACGGTGTAGATGAGGTAATGTCCGTGCAATATTTAGGGTGTCATAAGGTGCGAGAAAGTAGTCCGGGTTGGTGTTGCTCAGTCCAAAAGAACATCAGTCTTTGTACTTTGATCCGGTATAGTGTGATTTAATAGGCAGCAAAAAAAAAAAGGAGAGAAATGAAAACAGGAAAAATAGAAAAAGATATAAACGAAAAAAAAAGAAAGAAAAAGAAGTGTATATTATGAAAGAGGAGGAGGCCATTTTTGTCTGTTTTCTTGTCTGCCCGGAATGAAAAGAGGGAGCCACTCGTCACAGTCGAGTGATTATCGCACCTCTTGATCTAATAATTATTACTTCGTTGTTATCAACTTCATAAAACCTTTCATGTCGTTTCTACCCAGAGTTTTGAACATCACCGCCGGGGTGGGGTGGCGGGAGGAGGTGT
>CM042176.1:19993664-20002717 GCA_023376005.1 Doryteuthis pealeii | reverse complement strand
CAAGAGCAGAGATAAGAAAAAAAATAAAGGAAACCAATGCTGTTGTTCTTTTAACTGTTATTTTGCTTAATATTTCGACAATAAAATTTCATCAACAGTAAGGTTCTGAAACTGAATTGTTGCTAGTGACCGTTTTTATAGACCGTTTTCTAGGCGGGGATGCTCCACGCCAATGAGATAAACCAATCAGTTGAATCTCATCTTTCATAATAATAATCAAAGCTGGTGGGGGGGGCATAAATGGGGCGTGTATTCAAAACTTTAAAATCTAATTCAGGGTAGAAACACCCACAAACCCCAACACACACACACACCACACATATATATATATATATATATTATATATATATATATATATATATATATAAAGTAATTGGTAAATTTGCCTGAAGCTTGTTAAGTATGTTATAAAAATATTTAAAATTCGTAAGAACATGCGTTAAAAAAATATAGACATAAAAGACAAAAATGTTTATATATATATATAGTATATATATATATATATATATATATTATTATATAATTAGTAAGTATTTTATATTTGCTTGAACATTGTGGTTTATCGTTGATTTCGAAGGCTATCACAATGTAAGTGTGAAAGAAAAAATAAGTAAAAGAGTGTTGTTTGTTACTGTAATTTATTCTTCAATATTATATATTTCGAGATAAAATCACTTTTTTCAGAAGAACACTGGAACTGAAGTAGTTTGTCGTCTTGTTATGCATTTTAAAAAATGCTTTTGGGCACGTTTTTTTTTTGTATGGCGGCATTTCACTTCGATGCAGAGGATCAGTGGAGTCTATTGGTTGATCACCGTGGACGTCCGAGAGCATACCTTTTTTGGCAAGTTCAAAAATCCTGACCGGGACCCTTTTCCCTGCAAAGAGTCACTCATCATCATGTCACGCGCACAGCACAGATATCATGACAATCTTTCGCCAACCTTCCCTATTACTCATGGCCCTGGAAGTTCTGTGCAGCATTCCCGAGTCCTCGCATAGTTGGTCAATGTAGGTCTTAGCAAGGCGTCCTACGTTAGCATGTCCATGGGTTTGGCTTCCACAGGAGAACGTCGCTTATGAGCTCATCCCGCTTCTGCCGGCGTGTGCCTGCATGCCTAGTCCATCTCACTCCGGACTGGTTTTTGTGTGATGGGAGCAGGTGAGCCATATAATTCTTCTTTATGGTGTGCTTCTGCTTGTTCAGGGACTGGCTCGCAGCATTGATTGTACAGGTACATCTAGCTTATTCTCAAAGCGCTTTGTTAGGGTCCAGGCGGTGCAGCATACAAGCAAGCACTTAATAACCACATCCTGGAAGAATTGTTGCTTTAGCTTCTCAGTGAGATGGATCTCCATATTAAAAAAAAACCCAAAACAAGAGACATTCTACTTTTGGGTACATTTTTTTGTATGACGGCATTTCACTTCGTATGTAGAGGAATCCAGTCGGACATCTATTGGTTTATCACCGGTGACTAAGGTAGGTTATTTTTCACTTTTTTTTTTTACAAATTTCAAATTCTCTCAAACTTGGAAAGTTGTGTGTTGATATTATGAATACTAATACCAAAAACTAAATCTCTTACTCATATTGTTTGAGAAATAGCATCAAAGATCGTACTATTAAATGCACCAAAAATCTTCGTTTTTGCAACATTTAGCCTAGAAATTGATTAGAAAATTTAGCAATTTCAATATTTAAAACAGTTGTCAGTTTAAACGAAAGCGAAAAGTTTAACTAGAATTCAAATTGAAAATATGCCCCTGATCACCAAAATACCGCTGCTCTTTACCTAATAATTAAGCTGTAATAATGATAATATTTTTAAAAGATTGAAATCTATTTCCTCAGATGAAGGTAAAGTTTTGAAAAAAATATTTTGTGTGGTAATTCTTTATGTTAAACTAGCAAAATATGCACCCTCTGGGTGCAAGTATTTAAGTTTAAATGTAATAAAATATTGTATAAAATTAGAAATGCTAATGTGAATGCCAGAAGAGGTGGGTATAATCGAATTATAGAACAACTGAAAACTTACTCTCTATCACTCCCGTCTTTTATGTGTCTTCCTAATTTAACTATTTTAGTTAAAATAGGAAGTAAAGAATCGAAATTACAGTTATTTTCTTGTTAATGGATTTCTTTTTAAGATTTATCCCTGAGATTTTTGTTATATTCATTAAGATAAAACCAAACAATTAGAAATCAATAATACTAAGCACATATTTATTAAAATCAGATTTTTTATATCAATATGCAAATTAGCCTTCCCATTCACACTGTAATCCGCTATGTTCTTGTATATATAAATACAATTGCATGTTATTAGTTTGTAGATATGATTAACAGTCTTAATGATGTAAAAAATTTTATTAATAATTGAGGTTTAACTAAAAAATAAAAGCATTGAGAATGTGATGTAAATAACAAAGGGAATTGTGACTTGTATAGTAATATAGTTTCGGTTACAGACGAACAAACACACAATCTCCATTATAATAAGATAAGATTTACAACTTTCACAACATGGGAGACATTACAGTTCCAAAATCAACCTACCCTACCGTGGACGTCCGAGAGCAATACCTGTTTTGACAAATTCAAAAAATCCTAACCCTGGCTCCCGAATACGACAAGAAAGTTCCCGAATTCGAAAAGAAGGTTCCCGAGTCCGAGAAGGTTCCCAAGTCCGACTGAAGAAGGCCGGGGGTATATCGGCCGAAACGTTGTACAAATAACAATGAAGATGGGTACAATAGTCCGAATAACGCTAATAATACAATCACGTATTCTGTTTTTGGGTATGTTTTTTTTGTATGGCGGCATTTTACTTCGTATGCAGAGGAATCCAGTCGGACGTCTATTGGTGTTGATTAACCGTGGACGTCCGCGAGTCATACCTGTTTTCGGCAAATTCTAAAATCAACAAGACACCTATTCGGGATTCCAGGTGGGTTCAAACGAAATCGATGCGTTTCTTACTGTTCGCAGTCGGGGTAAATACGGCAAGACGCAATCAAAAATTCCTTTGGATATGACATCAGGTGTGCCGAGACTACCCACATTCCCACCTGAGCACTCCCCCGACCTCCTCAGCAACACCACCCACACGGCTGCAATCTCGATGAGTTTTACCTGCCTAACCCCACCCCCGCCGTCTCCCTCACCAATATTTTTTTTTCATCTGACAACATTAAGGAGACCTTTACATCTTTGCCGCTTCCGATCAACACCCCTCCCCCTTCACCAACATCACGGCCGCCACCCTGTCAGTACATGTCAGCGCCCAACTCCTCACCTCCTTCCGCTATTTCCAGCTCATATCCTTCGTTTATTTTTCTTTTTTTTTTTTTTTTTTTTTTGTTTTCATTTTTTTTATCTACGCCCGATACTTCAAAGAATTTTTGGTTGAGATTTTTAACTTTTCTTTCTTTTTCCTTTCTTTTCTTTTCTTTCTTTTTCGTTAATTTCTTTCTGTTTGTGTTTTTCTTTCTTTCTTTCATTCTTTTTTCTTTCTTTTTTCTTTCATTCAGTTTGTGTTTTACTTTCATTATTTTCTTTCATCATTTTCTTTCTTTTTTCTTTCTTTTTCTTTCTGAGTGTCTTTTTCTTTTTTCCTTTCTTTTTTCTTTCTTTCTTTCTTCTTTCTTTTTCTTTCTTTCTTTCTTCCTGTTTGTGTTTTTCTTTCTTTCTTTCTTTCTTTTTCTTTCTTTCTTTCTTTCTTTCTTCTCCTTTTTTGTTCCTTTGTCACTGCTTATCTTTGAAACTTTCTTCCTTTTTCTTTTTTCTCGCTTTTAAAATTTTCTTTCGTTTTTTTCTTTTTTTTTTTATTATTTCTTCTTCTTTCCCATTCATCCATTCATTCATTCATTCTTCTTCTTCTTCTTCTTCTTCTTCTTCTTCTTCTTTCTTCTTTCTTCTGTTACCTTCTTCTTCTTCTTCTTCTTCTTACTTTCTTCTTCTTCTTCTTCTTCTTCTTCTTCTTCTTCTTCTTATTAAAATTATACAACACAGGCTAGCTACCTTCTTATAACTGTCAATTCTCATCCGCCCACTACCAGATCCAATCAGAACATCCCTGTGAATCTCTCCAAATTGTCTATAGCCTCATCAGTAATTAATAAAAAAAAAATCCCCATAACACGGGAACCTTCTACCTCCAAGCGAAATTCACAGCATAGAAAGGTGTTCTTAAAACAAAGAAACCTCACCCTCTCCACGCCAATAATCTACTTTGAAACGTTTGTACCCGTCGTTCGAAAGAGCAAGCGTGACAATAAATCATTTTTTTTGTTTTGTTGGTTTTTACCATTAAATACTTATCAAACGGATTTAGTGTTAGGATAACTTGAAAAGACGTTGAATAATTAAAACAAACGATCGTTTTGTTATTCTTATGGAAGCACAGAACATGATTTGTGACCGCTTTTCAGAGGGAATACGCTATTTGGGACAATAGGATTTGTTTCCGGTACGTATGCGCACCTTTAGTCTTTTCTTTGTTTTTTTTCTTTGTCGACATTTAAAAAGTGCCGATTTAAAAAAACAAAAAAACAGACAGACAGACAGACAGACAGATACACACACACACACACACACACACATATATATATATATGGTTTACTCGGTGTGATGTAGCATTTTATAGTTGAATTAAATTATTACCTGAAGTAAATGTAAGTTTTTTCCTTCATTTATTAACTCTATTGCTCTGTCAGTCCATACTAGTAATAGGCACATCGCGCTCTCAGTAAGGATGACATATATATATTATATATATATATATATATATATATATATATATAATATTATAGAGAGAGAGAGAGAGAGAGAAGAGAGATGGCTAAACAGAAAATAAATCACAGTTTAGGCCAGATGAATATATACATATATATACCCATGCATATATATATATATATATCAGCTCCTCACTTTACCGCACAGATCCCTGTGCTACTCATACGCTGAGTTGGCGAGGGCCGGTATCGAATCAAGAACCTTGTGATTCCTAGCCGAACATGAGCAATTTCTAAGTTAGAGGGAGATGAATCATAAAAAAAAAACTCAACTTATCTGGAAAAAAATAGTTTACAATTTCGGCAAATTTGCAAAGAAATTGATCGAAACTTAAAATGCAAAGATTCTATTACTAAAACTAAATATGGTTAGATTTGTCCATTTTTGTTTTTACGCCATTTAAAAGACCCACATTCTTTGCATATTAACTTGGCTAGGAAAAAGAAGAAATTGTAAAACCCCGGCCGTAAGTTGACAGTAGGAGACTTGTTGATTATATTGTTTTCTATGCATTAGTCCGAGAAGGTTCACGAGTCCGACAAGAAATACCTGAAGAAGGCCGGAGGGTATATCGGCCGAAACGTTGTACAAATAACAATGAAGATGGGGACAATAGTCCGAATAACGCAGATAATACTAAAAAAAATCTCACATCGAGAAATTAGACGGGTAAAGAGTTGAGGACGGGACTTTTACATTTTTAATTTGTGTTTTAACACGGAATAAAAGGGCTTGTTGATTTATTTAGTTATGTATTTTTTATTAACTTTTTTCTGTCGTCCTAGTTTTCGATTTCCTCACCATTAACAGCGTTCTATGGGCCCGGCTCCAAATGGACGCACGCAACTTTCTTTTGACAATTTCCGATTCTGTTTTTTTATGTCTTTCAAATATTCATTGGACCGGATCTGTTTGTCTGAATTTTTGAGATGAGGCTTGATAATTTGTATTATTTAGACTTTTTCAGACTGTTGTCCTCATCTTTATTGTTATATACAATGTTTGAGACAAGGCTTGATAATTTGTATTATTTAGATTTTTCGGACAGATGTCCTCATCTTTATTGTTATATACAATTTTTGAGACGAGGCTTGATAATTTGTATTATTTAGATTTTTCGGACAGTTGTCCTCATTTTTATTGTTATATACAATTTTTGAGATAAAGCTTGATAATTTATATTATTTCAATTCTTTTTAACTATTATCATCATCTTTATTGTTATATACACTTTTTAAGATGAAGCTCGATAGTTTGTATTATTCATATTTTTGGACTGCTGTCCTCATCTTTATTGTTATATACAATTTTTGAGAGGAGGCTTGATAATTTGTAATATTTAGTTTTTCGGACCTTTGTCCTCATATTTATTGTTATATGCACAATGTTTGAGGTGCGTGGTGTAATGGTTAGAGCATAGGAAATGGACTCGTCAACCCAAGTTCAAATCCTGAACGAGGCTCTTTCCATTTCACATAGCGCTAATACCCTTGGTAAAGGCATGCATCCAACTACCCTCCCTTCAGCTATGGGTAAATAGTAGGGCATACAAGGCTCTTCAACCTTGTCTAGGATATGGTTGAAGAGCAACCAGTCTAGGATATGGAAAACTCTGAATTCAAACATATCAAACCCCGCTTAAGAAATTAACCTTGTGTCGCATCCTGCTCGTGCAGAGGGGTTGGTAAATATATATAGGTGTTAGGGCATATTTTAGAGCATAGTTATAATTTTGCTGTACACAACTTCCGTTTTATCCCTCTATCAAAAATAAAACCTCACCTTGGCGAGAATGGATCCGTTTATCTATCTTTCCATATTAATCCAATAATTGAGTCTATCATGGTATGAATCTTCGTCTTCTTCATCTCCAAGTATAAAACGACCGCAATTATTTGATATTTTGTGCTTTTTCCCTTTAAAGTAATTTATTATAACTAGTAGCCAAAAAGAAATTCACTCTTCTGGCAGAAGTACTTAAGTTTTAATATAATTAGATATTACATTGAATTAGAAAGACTAATGATATTAAATACGAACACAAAAAAGATTACAAGGCTCTTCAACCTTGGTCAGGCAACTAGTCTAGGAGAAGAAAAACTCTGAATTCAAACCTATTAAACCCGGCTTAAGAAATTGGTCTTGTGTCACATCTTACTCGTGCGGAACGGTTGGCAATTATACATATAGAAAACGTTTTGGGTAATCAGTCTGTTTAAAATTTGAAGTCTGATAAACAGAGTGATAAACAAGGACTATCACGTGCTTTTCTCTTTATTCTGTGATAAAATTTTTGTATCACCTTCCATATACCAACAAATGCCCTGAAGATGATCTAATTAATAGATCGAAACACTGTAGTGTCGGCCAATAAACTTAACACTTAACTCATTTAAACCTGGTTTTTTTTTTTCAATTTTTCTTAATATACTACATACCGTCGGATTCACTTCCTTTTTCTTCACATACATATGTATCTATGAAGAAAAAAATAGCTTGAGAATATATTCAAGGCCACTTGCATTACACCGGTTAAATTTTTTACTTTTTGGACTTGCACAATTTGAGATTGTCTGACGTTGGGGTAGGATGTCATAAATTGCCTTTGGGTCTAACTGTTTGATGTGCGAGTCATGTGATGTATCTTTCTTTGATATTTTCCCACCTGGACCGGGCACCTTGAATTGATTGTCCAACAGGTGTAGCGAGACGTTGGCTCCACTCAATATGGCGAATTCATTCTCTCTCGATATTTCTGTAATTTATTGAAGACTCCTTTGACCACCAACAATAGAAACAAAAAATATTGCAATTTTTATTATTAAATATTTTTAATTGAATAAATGGATAATTTAAATTTCTTCTTTTTTATTTAGATTATATTTTAAATTTAGATATTTTATTTCCTTCAATTTTTGACGCTCAAAAAATTGCCCCGCGTCTTATACATCGTAGGTGAAGTTTGAGACCTCCCGCATGCCTAGGCTAATCTTTTCTATGATGCTCACTAACCCAGCCTTACGCTCAGTACTTTTACCTACGCTAAACTCCATGCATCCTTATTTTATTGCTGGTATTATTGTATAATGTATTATTACCGGTGATTTAAAAATGAATTCGTAAAAATTCTGTGACTTGCGGTTATAAACATCAGCTGATCAGCGCTCTGACTTTATTATTATTACTAGGAAATATATGCACCCTCCAGGTGCAAGTATTTAAGTTTTGATATAATAAAATATCATATTAAATTAGAAAGGCTAATGAAACTGACTAAGAATGCAGATAAAAGACTGCAACAGAGGGGTATAATCGAAAAAAAGAACAACTTGGAAACTAACTATTCCATCATTTTCCATTACTCCCCTCTTTCATTGGTAAATTTTCCTATTTAACTATTTAGTTAAAATAGGAAGTAAAGGATAATATTACAGTTATTTCTTCTTGTAAATAAATTTCTTTTTAAGATTTTCCACGAGATTTTTGTTTATATTTCTTAAGTAAAACAAAAAATTAGAAATCAATAATACCAAGCGCATATTTATTAAAATAGAATTTTAAATATCAATATGCAAATTAGCCTTCTCGTTCAAACTGTAAACCGCTATTTTGTTGTATATATAAATACAATTGCATGTTATTCGTACGTAGATATGGTCAACAGTATTAATAATGTAGTACAATTTTTATTAATAACTGTAGGTTTAAAAGAATGAAATCATGGAGAATTTGACGTAATTAATTCAGGGAATTGTGACTTGAGTAGAAATATAGTTTCGGTTACAGACAGAAAAACACACAATCTCCATTATAATAATAAGATTATTATTATTATTATTTCCTGCCATTGAGATGTCTTGTGTATGCTTATTGCTTGTCTGTACTGCCAAATTGCTTTTATACAGCTATGTTTCTGCTTGTGTAATGCACAGCTAGACTGTTTTCAACAATATATACTTAAATACACTAAAAACATTTTTGTTCCTAAATCTGACCTACTGTAATGTGGGTTCGTCTTATATGCTGTGCGTCTTATATGCCTGTGCGTCTTATATGCCGTCAAATACGGTATTTACGAAGGAGGATTACTAAGGGGTTTAATATTTTAACTAAAGATAAATTGGATAATTCTTAAATTGTGTCATAAGTAATAGTCATAGGTAAATTGAATTCTTGATTTGTGGAGGGTATTGAGGCGGGTTAGTATTAATGTGTATATATATTGATGCTTTCTATATAATCAATTTATTAA
>CM042176.1:19978664-19981164 GCA_023376005.1 Doryteuthis pealeii | reverse complement strand
AAAAATAGCTAAAACATTGTAACTATAACAACCAAGATGAGGATAACAGATTGAAATAAATAATTTGTATAATAATGATAATTCACATCTTACAAAATGCTGAAACATTGTGACTATAACAATCAAGATGAGGATACCAGTTTGAAATAAATCATTGTGTAATAATAATAATAATAATATAATAATAATAATAATAATAATAATAATTCCTCATCCCAGAAATAGCTGAAACATAGTGACTATAACAACCAAGATGAGGATACCAGTTTGAAATAAATCATTGTATAATAATAATAATAATAATAATAATAATAATAATAATAATAATAATAATAATAATAGTAATAATAATTCCTCATCTTAGCTGAAACATTGAAACTATAACAACCAAGATGAGGACACCAGTTTGAAATAAATCGGTATATGATACAAATAATTCCTCATCCCAGAAGTAGCCGAAACATTGGCCCTATGAAAACGAAGATGAGGCTACCAATTTAAAAATCAATCAATGTATATCAATATTAATTTCTATTCTAAGAATTAGCTGAAACATTGTGACTAAAACAACCAAGATGAGGATACCAGCTTGAAATAAATCAATGTATAATAATGATAATTCTTCATCTCAAAAATAGCTGAAACGTTGTGACTATAACAACCAAGATGAGGATACCAGTTTGAAATAAATCAGTGTATAATAATGATAATTCCTCATCCCAAAAATAGCTGAAACGTTGTGACAATAACAACTAAGATGAAGATACCAGTTTGAAATAAATCAGTGTATAATAATGATAATTTCTCATCTCAGAAATAGTTGAACACATTGGGACAATGAAAATCAAGATGAGGCTACCAATTTAAAATCAATCAATGTATATCAATGTTGTTTACTATAAAAATGCAATGCAAATAATTTTTACTATAAAAATTCATTGGAAATGATTTTTACTAGGAAAATGCATTGGAAATAATTTTTACTATAAAAATGCATTGGAAATGATTTTTACTATGAAAATGCATTGGAAATGATTTTTACTATAAAAATGCACTGGAAATGATTTTTATCATAAAAATTCATTGGACAATGATTTTTACTATGAAAATTCATTGGAAATGATTTTCACTATGAAAATACCTTGGAAATGATTTTTACTATGAAAATGCATTGCAAATGATTTTTACCATAAAAATTCATTGGACAATGATTTTTACAATGAAAATTCATTGGAAATGATTTTTACTATGAAAATTCATTGGAAATGATTTTCACTATGAAAATGCATTGGAAATGATTTTCACTATGAAAATGCATTGGAAATGATTTTTACTATGAAAATGCATTGGAAATGATTTTTACCATAAAAATTCATTGGACAATGATTTTTACAATGAAAATTCATTGGACAATGATTTTTACTATGAAAATTCATTGGAAATGATTTTCACTATGAAAATGCATTAGAAATGATTTTTATTATGAATATGCATTGGAAATGATTTTTACTATGAAAATGCATTAGAAATGATTTTTACTATGAAAATTCATTGGAAATGGTTTTTACTATGAAAATGCGTTAGAAATGATTTTTACTATGAAAATGCATTAGAAATGATTTTTACTATGAAAATGCATTGCAAATGATTTTTACTATGAAAATTCATTGGAAATGATTTTTACTATGAAAATACATTGGAATTGATTTTTACTATGAAAATGCATTAGAAATGATTTTTACTATGAAAATGCATTGGAAATGATTTTAACTATGAAAATGCATTGGAAATGATTTTTACTATGAAAATGCATTAGAAATGATTTTTACTATGAAAATTTATTGGAAATGGTTTTTACTATGAAAATGCATTAGAAATGATTTTCACTATGAAAATTCATTGGAAATGATTTTTACAATGAAAATGCATTAGAAATTATTTTTACTATGAAAATGCATTAGAAATGATCTTTACTATGAAAATGCATTGCAAATGATTTTTACTATGAAAATGCATTGGACAATGATTTTTACCATAAAAATGCATTGGAAATGATTTTTACTATAAAAATGCATTGGAAATGATTTTTACTATAAAGATGCATTAGACAATGATTTTATAATAAAATAATTATTTATAATTAAATAATTAAGATTAAATGAAGGAAAAAGAAAGAAAGTGGGAAGGAAGAAGAGAATAAAATGAGGGGAAAAGATAAGAAAGCGAAGCTGAAAAGAAGAAAAGACATAAGAAAGTATACAGAAAGAAAAAAAAAGAATGAAAAAACGAATGAAATAATTAAGAAAAAAGAAACAAAGAAAAAACAAAAGAAAGAAAAAAGAAAGAAAGACAGAATCAAAGAATGAAGTTAGAAAGAAAAAGAAGAAGCGAGAAAAGCACTATAAAACTATTTTAGATCCTTTCACAATTTTTTTGTATTCTCATTAGTTTGTGACAGATGATTTTTCGAATATGATTTGTTTGTAGGATGTCTCTCTTC
>CM042176.1:19956164-19976164 GCA_023376005.1 Doryteuthis pealeii | reverse complement strand
ATATATATATATGTGTGTGTGTGTGTGTGTGTGTGTGTTGTGTGTGTAGTTAAGAAAATATGACTGTAGTCGGTCGAAACTGATAAGCAAGTTGTTGAATATAACAATTCATTTGTCTGATATATTTTGCTTTTCACAGCTCTATCTACTATTACGATTGTTTTTTTTGTTTTGTTTTTTTACAATGAAAATGGTGTTGATGTAATTGTCACTGGAACAGACGCCGAACTTTGTCATAGAAATAAATTATTTTCCAAAAAATTGCTTTTCAATTTTACACGGTCATATTTTCTTAACCAAAATATCTCAAATCTTTATCACATAACAAATACGTAACACTCCAAAAATATGCTAACATCTTTATACATTATTTCTCTGAATGTTTGAGATAAGGCTTGAAGATTAGTATTATCTGCGCTATTCGGACTATTGTCCCCATCTTCATTGTTATTTGTTCAACGTTTCGGCCGATATACCATCCGGCCTTCTTCAGGTATTTCTTGTCGGACTCGGGAACCTTCTCAGACTCGGGAACCTTCTTTTCGAACTCGGGAACTTTCTTGTCGTATTCGGGAGCCATCACTTTGAACTTTGAACCTAACCCTTTATTTAGTCCACGGGGGTATCCTGTTCTCATTCCGCGAACTATAGTGGACACATGTCCAGTTAGGTTAAGACAGTTCTAAGTGACAGTTATCTCTGGAACCCGAGTTCAATCCTGAGTGAAAGCAGTTAGAAAAATAATCAATTAACACAACTCCTACCCCAGCCAAAGGATGACCATAAAAATCGTAACAGGTTGATTTTTAAGCTTTTTTTTTTAATATCAAATTCTCTCAAACAGCGAAAGTTGTGTGTTTGTATAATGAATGCTGATAGCAAAAACTCTTACTACCTCGATTGTTTGAGGAAATAGTATCAAATATCGTCTACTAAAATGCACCAAAAATCCTCGTTTTCATAACATTTAGCCTAGAAATTGTTAGAAAATTTAGCAATTTCAATATTTAAACCAGAGAAAGTTTTCATTTTAAACGAAGCAAATAAAATATGACTAAAATTAAAATTGAAAATATGTCCCCATCACCACCAAACGAAAGCAAAGTTTTGAAAAAAAATGATGTAGTAATTCTTTATGTTAACTTGCAACTTTCGCTACATGGGAGACATTACAGTTCCAAAATTGACCTACCCTATTATATAGTATTGCGCTAAATTTTAGTACACCCTTTTTAAAATTTCATATTGTACACCATTGGATAGCAGTACCTCTTGTTCGATGTGCTTATTATGAATATGTTACTCATGAAATTTTCTCAAATCTAAAATGTTATTCTGCGATGAAATTTCAGTGCATTCAAGACAATTATTTAGATTTACTATTGGTTTGTTTTGTTTAATGGCATATAAACCTTTGTGGGTTATTTAATGCCAGAGCCATAATTGCAGAACAGCTGTGATACTATTTAACCCATAGCGGAAAGGGGTGAGTGGTTTCATGCCTTTTTAGTCAGAAAGCGTTGTAGAATGACTGGAATTCAAGCTCACTCATTAGGATCATAGCCCCGTCGGCTGGAGCTTTAGAATACATCAACTGTAACTCTGCAGTTAAGAGCAATGGACTCCTTGTTGGCCGTAGGTAGCGACCGGTGATGCTTGCAGCCCTGTCTTGTGGGGATTTAGAATACCCCGACTGAACCTCCGCAGAGGGGTAAGACCCCCCCCCAATGGGTCCCCTTGTTGGTCGTAGGTGGCGACCGGTGATGCTTGCAGCCCTGTCTTATGGGGATTTAGAATATCCTTACTGAACCTCTGCAAAGGGGTAAGACTCCCCCCAATGTGACCCCTTGTTGGCCGTAGGTGGCAACCAGTGATGCTTGCAGCCCTGTCGGTGAGGATTTAGAATACCCTGACTGCACCTCCGGAGACTCCCTTCAATGAGGCCACCTGTTGGCTGTGGGTGGCGACACCTTATGCTTAAGGACGGTCATCCTCGTTGCTGAGTAGTCAATGACCTGCAACACGCCTATTGTCCTTATACCAAACTCACAACCCTTTTTATCATGTATGTGCTAGAAGGCTGTGGCTGAGGTCTTCATGTCCTGGGAATTACGTTAAACTCTATCTGATGGTGAAGTTACAATTCTAGTGGAGCACTCCTTCATGTGGAGCACTCCTTCATCGCCATTGCTCCCAAATCCATTCTGACCCGGAGTGGTGGTACCTGTTAGGGTCCCATCTATGGTTTGAATAGGAAAAAATTAGTTAAAAAATGAATGTTTTTTGGTGGTTGTATATGCCGTAAAACAAAACAAACAAAAACTAGGATAATGTAGTCTAGTACCTTAACCATTACGCCACAGATTTTTGGCTTGTGAGGTCGAAGAAGAAGAAGAAGAAGAAGAAGAAGAGGAAGAAGAGGAAGAAGAAGAGGAAGAAGAAGGAGAAGAAGAGGAAGAAGGTTAACACAAAGAAGAAGAAGAATTTGACACAAAGGAGAAGAAGAAGAAGAAGAAGAAGAAGAAGAAGAAGAAGAAGAAGAAGAAGAATTTGACACAAAGAAGAAGAAGAAGAAGAAGAAGAAGAAGAAAGGAAGAGAAAAAGAAAGGAAGAGAAGAAGGGAAAAAGAAACGAAGGAAAAGAAGGTTGACACAGAGAAGAAGAAGAAGAAGAAGAAGAAGAAGAAGAAGAAGGTGTTGTCATCGTGTGCAGCGGTGGAGGGTGTGGAGGTTGTGTCGGGGGGCGATAGTGCTGCTCTCGTTTGATCTCTCGTTGGATTGTCGAGGCGAGATTCGATTTTGCAAAGTGCTATCTTTTGCAGCGATCGAATTTCATCGAGTCATTGAGTTTTACAAACGACCCCCCTGCCCCCCACCCCCACCACACATTCCAATTTTCATCACCCACCATCGTCGAACACAATTAGCAGCTTATGATCATTTCACTGAAATAAAGAAATAAATTGATAAATACGACTACTACTACTACTACTTATAATAATAATAATAATAATAATAAGAAGAAGAAGAAGAAGAAGAAGAAGGTTGACATAGTGAAGAGGAAAAAGAAGAAGGGTGACATAGTGAAGAAGAAGAAGAAGAAGAAGAAGAAGAAGAAGAAGAAGGTTGACATAGCGAAGAAGAAGAAAGAGAAGAAGAAGAAGAAGAAGAAGAAGAAGAAGGTTGACATGGAAGATGAAGAATGAAAGAAGAAGAAGAAGAAGAAGAAGAAGAAGAAGAAGAAGAAGAAGAAACGAATGAAAGAGAAGAAGAATAAGAAGAATAAGAAGATAGCACAGTCAACTATTTGACAGTGAATAAGCGAAAGTAAAGTTGTCGGGGTGGCCTAATGTTGGTATGAGCCATACAGCGATGTAGTCTATCCCCTTTTCCCTAGCGTTAGACCTTGGAGATGTTTTTTAGCATCTGAGGTGGAGCGCCACAACTACCACCACCCCTCACTTTACCGCACAGATCCTAGTGCTACTCATATGTTTAATTGACGAGGGCTGGTATCGAACCAGGAAGCTTGTGATTCTTAGCCGGACTGAGCTAACCCATTAATACACTGAACGATGTAACAGATCCCTGTGCTACTCATACGTTTAGTTGACGAGGACCAGTATCAAATCAGGAAACTTGTGATTCTTAGCCGGAATGAGCTAACCCATTAATACATGAACGAGGCAACAGATTCCTGTGCTACTCATACGTTTAGTTGACGAGCGCCGGTATCGAACCAGGAAGCTTGTGATTCTTAGCCGGACGTTCTGCCGACTAAACTAAACCATCAATACACTGAACGAGGCAACAGCTCAGAAACATGGACCAGAAAACAAGAAATCTGATGACTCTGCAGATCCTTGTGCTACTCATACGTTTAGTTGACGAGGACCGGTATCCAACCAGGAAGCTTGTGATTCTTAGCCGGGTGCTCTACTAAGCTAAACCATCAACACACTGAACGAAGCAACAGCTCAGAAACATGAACCAGAAAACAAGATCTGATGACTCTGCAAACGACTTTACACTGGACAGATGATGTCGACTGATTAAGATAAAAACAAAACAAAAAAAGGAAAATGTCTAACCAGCAAAGGGGATTGTGTTGCGTCATCTGATACAGGATATGTAGCCGTGAGGATCGTAGTGACTTGTCATAGTCAGCTGGTTAAGTTTACTTACGATCGCTTTTACGTTAAATGGCATTTTATATAATATCTAAGTATAAAGAAGACGGAAAAGTATGTGCTGATATTGAGGATTGTGCTGATGGTGCAATTCAAGGTCCTGATGAATGTAAAAAAATACGATAATAAGACAGACATTTAGTTATGTGTCAATTCATATGATATAGAAGAAGAGAAGAAGAAGAAGAAGAAGAAGAAGAAGAAGAAGAAGAAGAAGAAGAAGAAGAAGAAGAAGAAAGTGAAGTTAAAGTAGGAGAACGAAAACCCGTATATGATATGGGTGAAGAAGAAGAAGAAGAAGAAGAAGAAAAGAAGAAGAAGAAGAAGAAGAAGAAGAAGAAGAATTAATGAATAAGAAAGAATGAAGAAGAACAAGACCAAGCAGAAAGAAAGAAAAGATTGAAGAACAAAGAAAGAAGAAGAAGAAGAAGAAGAAGAAGAAGAAGAAGAAGAAGGAAATGACAAGAAGAAGAGAAGAAGAAGAAGAAGAAGAAGGAAATGACAAGAAGAAGAAGAAGAAGAAGAAGAAGAAGAAGAAGAAGAAGAAGAAGGAAAAGAAGAAGAAGAAGAAGAAGAAGGAAATGACAAGAAGAAGAAGAAGAAGAAGAAGAAGAAGAAGAAGAAGAAGAAGAAGAATACGTAGGTATTGAGGATTGTGCTGATGGTGAAATTCAAGGTCCTGACGAAGGCAAAAAAAATACGATAATAAGACAGACATTTAGTTATGTGTCAGTTCATATGATAAAGAAGAAGAAAAGAAGAAGAAGAAGAAGAAGAAGAAGAAGAAGAAGAAGAAGAAGATATTGAGGATCGTGCTGATGGTGCAATTCAAGGTCCTGATGAATGTAAAAAATACGATAATAAGACAGATATTTAGTTATGTGTCAATTCATAGAAGAAGAAGAAGAAGAAGAAGAAGAAGAAGAAGAAGAAGAAGAAGAAGAAGAAGACCGTGCTGATGGTGCAATTCAAGGTCCTGATGAACGTAGAAAATACGACAGACTTTAAGTTTAGTGGCATTTTATCATAAAATCCAAGAAGAAGAAGAGGACAATGATAAAAAGTAAGAAGAAAAAAGAAGAAAAGAAGAATGTGTAGATATTGCTGATGGTGCAATTCAAGGTCCTGAAGAATGTAAAAAATACTATAATGAAAGGGACATTATGTTAAGTAGCATTTTATAGAAGAAGAAGAAGACAATAATAAAATGAGAAGGGAATAATTAAATAAGAAGAAAAAGAAAAAAAAGGGGTATGTAGATACTGAGGATTGTGTTGATGGTGCAATTCAAGGTCCTGAAGAATGTAGATATTACGACAATAAGAGAGACAAAACCTTAAGTGGCATTTTATATAAAATACAAGGAGACTTAAATACGGTGAGGAAATTAATCCGACAATATGAGGAGAAAATATTTTAAAAATATAACAAACACAGGATGTTTCCTCTGATCATAACATCCTGTGTTTGTTATATTTTTAAAATATTTTCTTCTAATAATCTATCTATCTATGTAGAAAGTTTTGTAGAAAAAAACAATAAGATGTTAAGAGTTTTGCTGACAGAAATCTGTTTCGACATTATGAATATGTCTTTATCAAAGCAACATTGTAAACGGAAAAACGAAATAAATATATTATTAATCACGAGGCACAGAACGCTCTCGATCAGTACCGGAATTTTCAATTTAAAAAAAAAAACGCATTTATTGTTTAAATATCTATCTAATCTATCTATCTATCTATCTATCTGTCTGTCTGTCCATTTGTCTGATCATATCTATATATGCCACTCTGTTCGTATCTATCTATCTATCTTTAGCTATCAATTTAGTCTATTTCCATCTCTCTCTCTCTCTCTCTCTCTCTCCTCTCTATATATATATATATATATATATATATTTATATATATATATATATATATAATGGAAAATACACCCGTATTTGGGGATATATATACACATTCTTTTAATTTTTAATAAAATAAATAAAACATTAGGCATATATCAGCAATAATTAATACACGACTGGTATTATATATCTAAACATTGTTTTATTTTAATATATATTTAAAGTTTACATTTCAAATTGTTTTATTTTTTAATCCTTTAATGAATTTGATGATTTTACTTACTTAGGGTACAAACTTGCTGACATTGAATTTTTTACTCCCACCCCTCAGGCAATATGTTTCAAAAATCTATTTTTACATCGCCCGGAGGGTGTTTTTTTATTTTGTACTAGTTATTTAAAGTTTAATTATTAATCTTTTAATAATAGAATATACTAGCAGGACTTGTGAATATATCATCTAGTATATTAATTTGATTATTACAATGTTTTTTTTTTTCTTTCTTTTTTTTTCTTTTTTAATTATTGTTGTACCGGCCGTTCCTACAGTGGAGAATATACACCGGTTCTCACTATAAATAGTGAGACACAGAGTGAAAAGGTTGTACTGTTACCGTTAACGGCAAGCTAGCCGTTCTTGTACCTTATTGTAAATACACTTGTCTTATTTTACCCTACCTCGACTTGACTTCTTTTTTTTACTGTTGAATTAACATCACAGCAATTATATACGATTGAAACAGGTTCCACACGTTCTCCGACTCTTTCTGTTTTTCCTCTACTCTTTCTCTCTCTCTCTCTCTCTCTCTCTCTCCCTCCCTCTCTCTCTTGTCCCTTGAGCCTTTTTACTACACCCCTCTCTCACTCACTCACTCAGCTTCCACCAACCGAAACCTTCCTTTCTCCTAAATATCAACCATTTCCACGTTTCCCCAATATTTTCGTGATCCCAATCCCTTCGTCGAAATGTCTCCCCACTCCTCACTCCCCATTATCAGCGATTCGATCATTCACACCTTGTTCCGTTATATTTTTTGTCGAAATCATTCTTTTTTATCGCGTGTTCATCGAACCTTTTTTATTGATCCGTTCTGATTATATATTTCCTACTTTTTTTTGTCTACCCTCGCTCTTCCTCTCCCACCCCCTCTCTCTTTTTCTTTCTCTCTCTCTTCTTGAATCTATCTACCTATCTCTCTATCACAGTCTGTTAATATCTATATATGCCACTCTGTTCGTATATATCTATCTATTTATCTATCTATCTATCTCAGTATATTCATATCTATCTATCTATCTATCTATCTATCTATCTATCTATCATTATAATATATCTAACAGTATCATTATAATATATCTAACTATCTAGTCTGTTCCCATCTATCTATCTATCTATCTATCTATCTCAGTCTATTCATATCTATCTAGCTATACATCTATCTATCTATGTTAATATCTATCTATCTATCTATCTATCTATCTCACTCAGTCTATTCATATCTATCTATCTATCTATAACAATATTATTATAATATATCTATCTAGTCTGTTCCCATCTATCTATCTATCTATCTGTCTATCTCAGTCTATTCATATCTATCTAGCTATATATCTATCTATGTTAATATCTATCTATCTATCTATCTATCTATCTATCTATCTATCTATGTCAGTCTATTCATATCTATCTATCTATAACAGTATTAGTATGATATATCTAACTATCTAGTCTGTTCCCATCTATCTATCTATCTATCTATCTATCTATCTCAGTCTATTCATATCTATCTAGCTATATATCTATTTATCTATGTTAATATCTATCTATCTATCTATCTATCTATATATCTATCTATATATATATATATCTCACTCAGTCTATTCATATCTATCTATAACAGTATTATTATAATATATCTATCTATCTATCTATCTATCTATCTATCTAGTCATTTCCCATCTATCTATCTATCTCAGTCTATTCATATCTATCTATCTATGTTAATATCTATCTATCTATCTATCTATCTATCTCACAGTCTATTCATATCTATCTATCTATCTATCTATCTATAACAGTATTATTATAATATATCTATCTATCTATCTATCTATCTAGTCTATTCCCATCTATCTATCTATATATCAATCTATCTGTCTATCTATCCCATTTTATCCATATCTATACATAATTTCTCTCTCTTCTCATGACTCTCTCTCTCCCCCCCCCTCTCTCTCTCTCTACGAACCTTCAGCCTTTCTTTACCACGTTTTCATCGAACTCTTTTCATTGATCCATTCTGATTAAACATTTTTTTCGTTTTTTATTCCTCCACCTCTCCTCCCTCCACCCCTCCCCTCCACCTTCCCTCCCTCCACCTCCCCACCCTCCACATTTCCCCTTTCTCTCTCTCCTCGAATCAGTCCACTTTTTTTCTCTGCCCTTTTTTTTTCTTTCTTTTCACTGGGATTTCATATCTATCAATATATCTATCCATCTATTCATATCTATCTATCTATCTATTTATTCATAGCTATCTATCCCACTTTGTCAATATCTATCTATAATTTCTCTCCTCTCATGACTATCTCTCTCTCTTTCTCTTTCTCCCTCTCTCTCACTCTCTCTCTCTCTCTCTACGAACCTTCAGCCATTCTTTATCACGTTTTCATCGAACTCTTTTTTATTGATC
Source organism: Doryteuthis pealeii (assembly GCA_023376005.1). Taxonomy (NCBI): domain Eukaryota; kingdom Metazoa; phylum Mollusca; class Cephalopoda; order Myopsida; family Loliginidae; genus Doryteuthis; species Doryteuthis pealeii. Next base: position 19,967,432 of record CM042176.1, on the reverse strand, counting down.
CATTAAACATTTCCTTCGTTTTTGTCCCACCACCTTCCCTCCCTCCACCTCCCCTCCCTCCACTTTTCCCCTTTCTCTCTCTCCCCTCGAATCAATCCACTTTTTTTATCTGCACCTTTTTTCTTTCTTTTCACTGGGATTTCATATCTATCTATCTATCTATCTATCTATCTATCTATCTATCTATGTTCAAATCTATCTATCTATCTATCTATCTATCTATCTATGTTCATATCCATCTATCTATCTATCTATTCATAGCTATCTATCACATTTTGTCAATATCTATCTATAATTTCTCTCTTCTCATGACTATCTCTCTCTCTCTCTCTCTCTCTCTATCTCTATCTATCTATCTATTTATCTATCTATCTATCTATCTATCTATGTTCATATCTATCTATCTATCTATCTATCTATCTATGTTCAAATCTATCTATCTATCTATCTATCTATCTATCTATCTATCTATCTATCTATGTTCATATCTATCTATCTATCTATCTATTCATAGCTATCAATCCCACTTTGTCAATATCTATCTATAATTTCTCTCTTCTCATGACTATCTCTCTCCCCTCTCTCTCTCTCTCTCTCTCTCCTCGCCCTCTCTCTACGAACCTTCAGCCTTTCTTTATCACGTTTTCATCGAACTCTTTTTTATTAATCCATTCTGATTAAACGTTTCCTTCGTTTTTGTCCCTCCACCTTCGTTTCACAGGGATTTCCAATTGCGTTTAATCAGACCTCGACCGATCAGTGTGAAAATCTTGAACTTTTTCGAAAAGCGCCAAACCTTCGATTTCCGGTCGAATTCTTGATTGGTCCTCGCATATCAGCGCAAAATCGATCCCAACGATTTGCGCTCATTAGGACATTCTGAGTAATTACCGACAATCAATGCAACACGTGGTTCATTTGAGACCAGCCGGAAACAATACTAATCTAATAGATGCAGAAGCTGTGAAGTGTGGCGATCTGGAAATGACCCCGATGTCGTTGTGTCAAATAATGAATGAGTAGTCTATTAATCTTGTAATGTGTTATGTTCTTATACAAAATAAAATAGGGAGCACTGAATCTGTTACATAATTATTGGATCCCTAATGCTTTTATAAGGTATTGTAGAAATCATAATGGCGATTAGTACAGCTGGTGGCCTTGAGGGTGAGTGACTGCGCTTGACCTCCCTCTCACCTTGCTTTGCGGGGATGGATCGTAAGAACCGGAATCCCCATAGAAGACCCTCTTCCGGTTTAAGGATATAGTAAGTTTAAGTCAGTTAGAAGTTAGAAGCCGAGCTAGCAAGATATAGGGATCTGCGCAGACGTCTGGTTTGGGGATTTATAAATAAAGTAACATCAAGGTAAATCGAAGTCTTGTGTTTATTACCTAAAAACTAACAATAACACAGGGCTTCTGATAACAAAAAATCCCAACAGAAACCAGACCCGAAGTCCCCAAGAAAGTCCCGACTTTAGAAGAGACCAGACCTTAGAATATATACCAGACCAAGATGTTAGAAGATAGAACCAAAGCCGACCAGAAGAAAAGACGACCAGAGTAAGAAGTAAGAAGGGTATACAACATTATATGATTTGGTACTGTGAAAACCCCAGTATGCAACAATCAAAATACAACAAAATCGTCACTTCTATTTATGAACTTTCTCGGCATTAGCAGGCACTTCCAATGAGAGACGACAACAAAAAGCATTTAAGATCGTTTGTAACTGTCGTCAAAGCAATTTCTGATTGAATATTTTGGCGGCAAGATCTATCTTTGGATTAGCTGATGGTAGGTGTGGCGCTCCACCTCAGACACTAAAATAATCTCCTTGGTCTAGCACTAGTGAAAAGGGGATAGACTCCCCCGTTGTCTGGCTGATACTGACATTAGGCCGCCCCGACGACTTTACTTACTGTATACAACAGTATGGACACGAGTGAGATCAGTACGTACTAAATATTCGGTTATTTCCTAGTTGAGTAACATGAGTGACCCAGAAAAAACAAAACCCAAATTATCTATTAATTTTACCATTAAATTAACCCTAAACCCTAAACTCTAACCCTAACCCTTGTTGGACTTAAACTTAAAAAAAAAATTAAAATTAACAGTTTTTTTACAAAATTTGTGGGTTCTGTTTTTTTTTCTGGGACACCCTGTAATATTATGTTACTCAACTAGGGGGTTAGGGTTTAGGGTTAGGGTTAGGGTCAGACTTAGGGTTGGGTTTAGGGGCCGGGTTAGCTCAGTCGGTAGAGCGTTCGGCTAGAAACCACAAGGTTCCTAGTTCGATACCGATACTCCCCGCCAACTCAGCGTATGAGTAGCACAGGGATTTGTGCGGTAAAGTAAGGAGCTGATGGTTGGTGTGGCGCCCCACCTCAGATGCTAAAAACAATCTCCTTGGTCTAGCGCTATTGAAAAGAGGATAGACTCCCTCGCTGACTGGCTGATACCGATTTTAGGCCGCCCCGTTGACTTTACTTACTTTAGGGCTAGTTTAATGGGGAAATAAATAATTTGGGTTCTGTTTTTTCTGGGCCACCCTGTAATATTATGTTGCTCAACTAGGGGGGAGGTAGGGTTAGGGTTGGGGTTTAGGGTTAGTTTAATGGGGAAATAAATAATTTGGGTTCTGTTTTTTTCTGGGTCACCCTGTAATATTATGTTACTTAACTAGGAAATAACCAAATATTCTTTATTCTTTGATGTAAATAAGACAGCAGATCTACCTAAAGCATTTTTGTATGAGTTTTGAAAAGCGTCACATTTTCAATTTGGTGCTAACGAGATGAAATTATCTTGCTCGAGAGACTCGTTATTTTGATATTTTTGTATTGTTTTCCTTGTTGTGGTGAATCAAATTTGGTCGAGACAAAAAGCACCCAATGAATCGAAACGGAACGCAGCAAATTACAAAAATGTCGAATAAATAATTGTATTGGCGGATTATTAAATAATTTCGAAAATCAAATGAAATTTCCCAAGTCGGAAAATTTGTGGATACAACCAAATAGTGTTAGAGAAGATGAAATACGCACGTGGTTTGAATTAAGTATAATACAATCTATCTATCTATCTATCTATCTATCTATCTATCTGATATATACTAGCAAATATATGCACCCTCCGGGTGCAAGTATTTAAGTTTTAATGTAATAAAATATTGTATTAAATTAGAAAGGCTAATGAAACTAAATAAGAATACAGATAAAAAGATTTGAAACAGAGGGAGTATAATAAAAGATTTGAAAAGAGTATAATAAAAGATTTGAAACAGAGGGAGTATAATAAAGATTTGAAACAGAGGGAGTATAATAAAAAATGGAACAACTGAAACTTACTCTTCCATCACTCTCGTCTTTCATTGTTATTTTTTCTAATCTAAGTATTTAGTTAAAAGAGGAAGTAAAGAATAAAATGACAGTTATTTTATCTTGTTAATGGATTTCATTTAAGATTCATTGAAGAGATTTTTGCATATATTCATTAAAAAATTAAAAGCACATATTTATCAAATTCGATTTTTTAATATTAATATGCAAATTAGCCTTCCCGTTCACACTGTAAACCGCTATTTTGTTGTATATATAAATATAATTGCATGTTATCAGTACGTAGACATAGTTAACAGTATTAATAATGTAAGGCAATTTTAATAATAATTGAGGTTTAGATAAAAATAAAATCATGGAGAATGTGATGTAAATAACTAAGGGAATTGTGACTTGAGTAGGAATATAGTTTCGGTTACAGACAGAAAAACACACAATCTCCATTATAATAATATATATATAGATATAGATATAGATATAGATATATATAGAGAGAGACAGGCGCGTGGGCTAGTGGTTAGAGTCGTGGAAAATGGACTCGTCGATTCGAGTTCAATTCCTAGACGAAGCTGTTGGCATTTCACATAGCGCTAATACCCTTGGGAAAGGTATGAAGCCATATATTCTCCCTCCAGCTATGGGTTAAATAGTAGGGCAGACTGGGCCCTTCAGCCTTGTGTAGGTAACCAGTCTAGGAGAGAGATAACTCTGAATTCAAAATTCCTGAGGTCGGTCGTTGATTGGGTTTGTGGCAACCCTTTATGCACCAATTATTTCCTATCGACTGTGCCAAAAAGTGTGGATGGTCCAACACAAGCCTTCACCACTATAAACAAATCACTGTGTGGGTGTTCATTGTGTATGTGAACCCTCATGCGTCGAAAATCGACGAGAGAGTCCATAATATATATATATATATATATATATATATATATATATATATATATGAAGTAAACAAACAGGCTTAAGTCTGTTTGAGATGGCAATAGCCGACATTTTGGGAGTTCAAAAACAAACGAGAAGTTTGGGAAAAATCCAGCAAGTGTAATGGTTAGAATCCCCGCATGTTAGCCTGGCAGTTCAGATTTCGAATCACACACAGAGCCGTCTCCTGTCTATAACTCTGCTGATGAGACATAATATACCGAAATGTACATACAGAGATTGACTCTTTCTCGATTCTTTTACGCCTTTACATTTGAACAAATATGCTCGCCTAATTCATCAATTATCAACTAATTAATTTCAATTAGGTATGACTTCAATTAAGCACTTATTCTCCCATATATATATATATATATAATATATATATATATGTGTGTGTGTGTGTGTGTGTGTGTGTATCTGTGTGTGTGTGTAAGTGAATGGAAGTGAATCCGACAGTATGAATTAAACATTTTTTTGAAAAAACAAATGATGTTGATAAATCGCTGACAGAATCTGTTTCAACCTTTAGCGGTCTTCTTCAAGAGCGAAATATATATGATGGAAAGACGGAAATAAATAAACCGTTAAAAGATACGAAGGTACAAACGAACGGTTGTGTGAGTGTTCAAGTTCGGAGCCGGAATTTATTTAAATTTAAAAATGCATATACTGTGTTAAAAATAAAATAAATTTTATTTTTAAAAATCAGAAACATTTAAAATCTTTTTGAGTTTTCCTGTGGATTATAAATGTTTCTGATTTTTTAAAATAAAATTAATTTTATTTTTAACATTTTTTCCGTCTTTCCATCATTTATATTTCGCTCTTGAAGAAGACTGCTAAAGGTTGAAACAGATTCTGTCAGCGATTTAATAACATCATTTGTTTTTTCAAAAAAATGTTCAATTCATATATATATATATATATATATATATATATATATATATATATAACTTTCAAAGAACTCATAAGTGACGTCCTCCTGTGGAAGCCAGCACACGGGCACGCCAGCGTGGGCCGACCAGCAAAGACGTACATTGACCAGCTCTGTACGGATACGGGATGCTGCATAGAGGACCGCCCGAGAATGATGAGCGATAGGGACGGATGGAGAGAGATTGTCATAGATATCCGTGCCAACAGTGCGACATGATGATGATGATGATGATGATATAAACACTGAAAATTTCATTAAATTCGGTTAATTCCCTGATTTTTGGTATCTTTTTCTTTCGACAGGGTAACATTCGATGGTGGAATTTAAGTCCGTTAAGTTCGATTTAACCACAAAGACTTTATGTCTGGCCATTAACTTCATAACGCAAAGGACAACACGAAGTTTGTGTCTCGTGTCTTAATTAACGCGAACCCGCCAAAATTGCCGAGGGCCCATTTTTTCCCGCCTGTTCTGTTGTCTCTGTTAATTAACTGGCTGTTTAACCATCCAATCAAGCGCGACAGTCGTTCATGGGGTGGAGGTGATGCGGGTGCAGGGTCAGTGGAGACAGGGTGTGGTGATGGAGGGGTGGTTGGAAGTTGATTTTGGCGGGAACTGATTTGAGGAAACAACGGTAGGATTAATAAAATGGCGACCTAGACGAAGAGTTTTGACCCGTTTTGTAGAGAATCGAACTTTTACTTTCACTTTTGATCTCAAATGTTTATAACAATTTGCTGATGGCTATACAAGATTAATCTCTGTATGTACACACAGTCAATCTCTGTCTGTCTGTCTGTTTGTCTCTCTCTCTCTCACACAATATATATATATATATATATATATATATATATATATATGCTTAATTAAAGTAAGTAAAAGTAAAGTCGTCGGGGCGGCCTAAAGTCGGTATCAGCCAGTCAGCGAGGGAGTCTATCCCTTTTTCAATAGCGCTAGACCAAGGAGATTGTTTTGGCGTCTGAGGTGGGGCGCCACATCTACCATCAGCTCCTTACTTTACCGCACAGATCCCTGTGCTACTCATACGCTGAGTTGGCGAGGACCCGTATCGAACTAGGAACCTTGTGGTTTCTAGCCGAACGCTCTACCGACTGAGATAACCCGGCCAATTTTTGAAAGTTAATTAATTAATAATTAATGAATTAGGCGGGCATACTTATTCAAATGTAAAAGTGTATGATTCGAACCCCGACTGACAAGCGGGGAATCTAACCATTACACCAGCTGGTTTTTACCAGATTTTTCGTTTGTTTTGAAGTAGGTTGTATTCCACTTATGGTGACTTTACTACACGACAGTATGAGAAGCAAACAAACAAACAATGTGTTTTGATATGGCTTTTTTAGCGACAATTTTTGGGAGAATATGTGCTTAATTAAAGTCGTACCTAGTTTTTGAAAATTAATTAATTAATAATTAATGAATTAGGCGGGCATACCTATTCGAATGTAAGGCTAAACAAATCGAGAAAAATCAATCACTGTATGTACATTTCAGCCTATTAGGCCTCATCAGTAGAGCTATAGACAGGAAGACTGCTTTGTGTGTGATTCGAACCCTGACTGTCAAGCTGACAGGCGGGGACTCTAACCATTACACCAGCTGTTTGTTCCCATATTTTTCGTTCGTTTTGAAGTAGGTTATATTCCACTTATGGTGACTTTACTCCACGACAGTATGAGAAGTAAACAAACAAACAATGTGTTTTGATATGGCTTTTTTAGCCGACAATTTTTGGGAGAATAATGAAAATTATGAATGAAAACAATGTTTACATTTTCGCACCTTTAAATCACTTGAAACGTAGCAAAAAAAACAAGTTACGACTAGAGGCTTTAAAAAAAATTCTATGAAAAATCAATTAACGGTCCGATTTTCACGAAAATTTCCATAATTACTTATTTTCCTAAAATATATCAGGGAAAATTTTTTCAAGAGGTCTCCCCCACCCCTATTTTATGAAATATGAAAATATGAACTGACAAAAACGATTTTTACTTTTTTTTCTATAAAGATAAGAGTCTGAATAATTATATCAGAAAATTTTTATAAGTTTCTATGCGAGAGTTTTTCTTAGTAAAAGAATCATAAATGCAGAATTCTGCTAAAAAATATCAATAAAGAAACCGATCCTGTTATAAAAAAAACGGACTGTTTTATTAATTTTTCAAGATAACGGTGAATAATTTTTCCCAAATCGGATAATTTGATCTTTGAATTAACTGTTTTCTTTGTAACAACTCTTTATGTTCGTTATTTCTTTCTTGCGAGATTTTTTTAAAAAGTTCAAAAATGTTTACGTCTCTTTCTTCAATATGGTCTAAACTGATCACGTGAGGTATTTTGGTGATACCTAATGTACAAAAAAGTTTTTTTTTATTAAATTCCTTCAAAACATTTATATCATTGATATAAATTACTTTTTAACATTCTAAATTCATTTTTATTTTTATTCTATATTTCTTTTTTACATGGTAATAAAGAAAAGACATTAAACAAATACATTTATCACTGTAAATCAACTGGGAATTAAATAACCTTTAGAAAAATAAGATTATGTTGTATATGTATTTACTCAACCACTCCCCCATGCACATTATGTAACACAAGGTCAATTTCTTAAACAGAGTTTAACAGGTTTGAATACAGAGTTTTATTTCTAGACTGGTTGCCTAACCAAGGTTAAAGAGCCCAGTCTGCCTTACTGTTTATCCATAGCTGGAGGGAGAACTGTTTGATCCATACCTTTCCCAACGGTATTAGCACTATATGAAATGTAAACAGCCTCGTCCAGGATTTGAAGTCAGATCAACGAGTCCATTTCGTACGAGGATAACCATAAACATGGGAGACTGCTCCGTGTGTGACTCGAAACCTCGACTGTCAAGCTGACAGGCGGAGATTCTAACCACTACACCATGCGAATACTTCTCTCTCTCTCTCTCTCTCTCTCTCTCTCTCTATATATATATATATATATATATATATATATATATATATATATATATATATATATTATATATATATATATATATATATTTCTTAAATTTCATTATTTTTGCGCCTAAATTATTTTCATCTTTACAGGGATATATTTAAAAAAAAAAAAAAAAAAAAAAGTAAAAGTCACCAGTCTAGCTAAAATGGCTAGAATCCAAACCAATCCCCCCCACCCTCTCTCACTATTAAAGCACTGGTTTGTTTGAAAACAAGTCAGTAAAAGTTGAAATGACATTGCCGTGCCATGACGGAGACTTATAGCCAGCTAAGTGTCTCTTAATTTATCTTAAATTCTGGTGTATTTGGTTGTTGTAATACTTCTTAAATTTCATTATTTTGCGCCTAAATTATTTTCATCTTTACAGGGATATATTTAAAAAAAAAAAAAAAAGTAAAAGTCACCAGTCTAGCTAAAATGGCTAGAATCCAAAACAATCCCCCCCCCACCCTCTCTCACTATTAAAGCACTGGTTGTTTGAAAACAAGTCAGTAAAAGTTGAAATATACATATATATATATAATATATATATATATATATATATAATATATATGTAAACAAGGTTTGTTTAGAATGGCTTTTTGCCGATAATTTTTGGGAGAATAAGTGCTTAATTGGAGTCGGACCTAATTTTGAAAATTAATTAATTAATAATGAATTAGGCGGGAATACCTATTAAATGTATGGCTAAACAAATCGAGAATTTTTCTCGATTTGTTTAGCCATTAAGCATATATATATATATATATATATATATATATAGGGAAAGTGATAGATAGATAGATAGATAGATCGATAGATAGAAAAGGATCGAAAGTTCCGGATATATTAGGTCTTCATATACTGTTGTTTCAATAGACTCTTTACATGCCGAAACGATAGAGTGCGCCCTCTAGCGTTTGTTACCAAAACCAATCAATGTTTTCTCTTTGCCGATTCCTTCGTGTGGTCCATAAATAATCGAACATTATCCCTGGTAGAGTCCCCCCCCCCTTTCGCCCCCTGCCCCAATGTCCCTCTGATTTTCGTCTTGATTCAACGGATTCCCCTCTAGCCCGTGTTGTGGCGTGTTTTGCCGCCAATCGTTCTGTATCAATTCGCTGGCATGGAACCAGGTGATCGTGTCTTACCTCTTTGATATTCGAGACTGGCGTCTGTGGCCCGCGGAACGGAACGACAGACAGACAGACAGACAGACGGACTGACTGACGGACAGACACACACACACACACACGGACACAGACACACTGAAATATACATTTATGAAAACTATCACATATAGTACCCCTGCGACGATAAACCGGTGTGTATACGATATATATATATATATATATATATATATATATATATATATATATATATGAATTGAACATTTTTAGAAAAAACAAATGATGTTATAGTTTATATATATATATGTCTCTCTCTCTCTCTCTCTCTCTCTTCTCTCTCTCTCTGTGTGTGTTGTGTGTGTGTGTGTGTGTGTGTGTGTGTGTGATATAGTGAAAAAATGGAAAAACACAGGTTCAAAAACGAGTGGTGTTTATTTCGCCAACGCTGCAGTGTCTCGATCTGTTTCAATAGATCTTCATCAGGGCTTTTGTTAATTTGATGAAAAATAAATTTATCATAATTTATAACATCGTTATATTTTCAAACATCCAAAGAACATTAGTTTTTCATTCAACAATTTTATTTAAATAGATTCACCGACATAGCAAAAGACTCTCACAGTCTTCTTATTCTCTGGGATGAATTTATTTTTCATCAAATTAACAAAAGCCCTGATGAAGATCTATTGAAACAGATCTATTGAAACACTGCAGCCTAGGCGAAATAAACATCACTTGTTCATACAAACATTTAAATCCTGGTTATCTGCCAAGAGAGAAGAGAGAGAGAGAGAGAGAGAGAAGAGAGAAGAGAGAGAGAGAGAGAGAGAGAGAGAGAGGTGGGCGAACGTGCGTAATCTGTTTCGTGCGTAACCTGACGAACTCATGAGTGACGTTCTTCTGTGGAAGCCAACACATGGACATACTAATGTTGGCCACCCACCAAGAACCTACATTGACCATCTATGCGAGGATGCTGGATGCTGTACAGAGGACCTACCTGGGACAATGAATGATAGGGAGGGTTGGCGAGAGATTGTCATAGATATCCGTGCTAATTGCATGAAATGATGATGATGACGATGATGATGGCGCACCCCTAAATTTTTTGGCTGGAAAATAGACGGTCTTGTACGCACCCAATTATGGTATTAACCATATGTATTCGTCAAAATGAGATTAAATTTCAAGAAACCATTTCTGAATGCGTCCATTTATCGGCCTCACTATTTACAAACAAACAAACAAACAAACACACAGACGTTCTTTGATTTTCTTTTCCTTTTTCTCAGATAAAATATTTCTCGACGATCGTAATTCTCTCAACACTTTTGCAATGGTTGAATCAAGAAAAAAAAATTTGCAAACTTTTCTTTGATTCCAACCGCCCATTGCCCCGCCCCACCCAGTCATGGAATTTCAACAAGAAACTCACAGAGAAGCACTTTTTAGACAAACAAGCTATGAATTCTTCCTGTTTTTTATTTTTTTATTTTATTTATTTATTAAAAAAAAAAGATTTTTGGTTTCCGCGATTGGCGCGCCCTCTCTTGTTAGCTGTCGGTCACTATGAATGGGACCCGCCGAAGTTCGTCTCGCATATCAGTTACTTGCGACATTGTTTCACATCTTACCCGTGGCGAACGGGTTGGGTCATAAAAGACGTCACCTCGTCTTGTAAAGGTTAGCAAGGTAGTCTCTATCTTGGGCTAGACGGGCGGTCGGAGAGGCCCCCTCCGATCAATCGGCTGGTCACGTCAAGCCCTAGCAACCTATATGATTGCCCCAACCCTATTGCCTCTTATGGCAAGCCCCAACCCTTTTTATCATATGGGTGCTAGAAGGCGGTAACTGAGGGCCTACATGTCCTGTGAATGACGTTAAACTCTATCTGATGGTGAGGTTCCAGTTTTGGAGGTTTGGGGAATGTGG
>CM042176.1:19943947-19956064 GCA_023376005.1 Doryteuthis pealeii | reverse complement strand
TTTACTTTTTTTTCTATAAAGATAAGAGTCTGAATAATTATATCAGAAAATTTTTATAAGTTTCTATGCGAGAGTTTTTCTTAGTAAAAGAATCATAAATGCAGAATTCTGCTAAAAAATATCAATAAAGAAACTGACCCTGTTGAAAAAAAACGGACTGTTTTACTTATTTTTCAAGATAACGGTGAGTAATTTTCCCCCTAATCGGATAATTTGATCTTGGAATTAACTGTTTTCTTTGTAACAACTCTTTATGTTCGTTATTTCTTTTTTGCGAGTTTTTTAAAAATAGTTAAAAAATGTTTACGTCTCTTTCTTCAATATGGTCTAAACTGATCACGTGAGGTATTTTGGTGATACCTAATGTACAAAAAAGTTCTTTTTTATTAAATTCATTCAAAACATTTATATCATTGATATAAATTACTTTTTAACATTCTAAATTCATTTTTATTTTTATTCTATACTGTCAAAATCCAAATAAATATTTTCTTTCTAATAAAACCAAGTTTACAAAAATTGAATTCAAATGAATTCAAATATTTAAGGTTTTTCTTTTGGGAGGCGTCAAATGAAAAAATATGTTTGTTTTGTTTTACGACGGACGATAATCAAAACAGACTGTTTTTACATATCAATTTAACATATCAATTATCAATTAATATTACTAAGATTATAATATAATCTTATTAATATCAATAAATAATTTTTATTGTGAAATATCAAATTTCACTACATAATACCTTTTTAGTTTTTAAACCCTGTGTCATTGAATCTGAAAAAAGAATCAGGGGAGATAAGCAGGATTGATGAAACTGTCATTAGATGGATAAGTATATTTCTGTTAACGAATTTATTTTTAAGCAGAGTGGGTGGGTGGAGGGGGTAAACATGATTGATGAAACTGTCGTTAAATTCAAACTCTTAATGAAAAGCGGACATGCGCAAACATAAACCGGATACAGGTAAATATACAAACATCTTCAAATCTAATGTAAAAGAAGATCATGCGACAATTTACAAATGTAAATGCGATGTTTGCTACATTGGGAGCACTACCCAAAGATTGGACATTAGAATAAACCAACACATTCCATCTTATATCCGTAAGATATTAAAAGATATAGAAAAGACATTAAACAAATACATTTATCACTGTAAATCAACTGGGAATTAAATAACCTTTAGAAAAATAAGATTATGTTGTATATGTATTTACTCAATCACTCCCCCATGCACATTATGTAACACAAGGTCAATTTCTTAAACAGAGTTTAGCAGGTTTGAATACAGAGTTTTCCTTCTCCTGGACTGGTTGCCTAACCAAGGTTAAAGAGCACAGTCTGCTCTACTGTTTATCCGTAGCTGGAGGGAGAATTGTTTGATCCATACCTTTCCCAACGGTATTAGCACTACATGAAATGTAAACAGCCTCGTCCAGGATTTGAACTCAGATCAACGAGTGCATTTCGTACGAGGATAACCATAGACATGGGAGACTGCTCCGTGTGTGACTCGAAACCTCGACTGTCAAGCTGACAGGCGGAGATTCTAACCACTACACCATGCGAATACTTATCTTTCTCTCTCTCTCTCTCTCTCTCTCTCTCTCTCTCTATATAATATATATATATATATATATATATATATATATATATATAGTTTGTTTACTTCTCGTAAGTTCGTGTAGAGGTCACTTAAGAGGAATGTAAATACCTACTCCTTAACAAAATGAAGAAATCTGCTAAGTCCGTTTGGTGTGGTGGTAAAGACGCTTGACAGTCAGGTTTCGAATCGCACACGGGGCGGTCTTTGTATCTATAGCTCTGCTGATGAGGCCTAATAGGCCGAAATGTACATACAGAGATTGATTTTTCTCGATTTGTTTAGCCTTAAATTTAATAGGTAATCCCTCCTAATTAATTAATTAATTATTAATTAATTAACTTTCATAAAATTAAGTTCGACTTCATTTAAACTCATATTCTCCCATATATATATACACACACACACACATATATATATATATATATATATATATACATAATATATATATATATATATATATATATATATACATATATATATAGGGAAAGAGATAGATAGATAGACAGATAGATAGAAAAGGATCGAAAGTTCCGGATATATTAGGTCTTCATATACTGTTGTTTCAACAGACTCTTTACATGCCGAAACGATAGAGTGCGCCCTCTAGCGTTTGTTACCAAAACCAATCAATGTTTTCTCTTTGCCGATTCCTTCGTGTGGTCCATAAATAATCGAACATTATCCCTGGTAGAGTCCCCCCCTTTCGCCCCCTGCTCCCAATGTCCCTCTGATTTTCGTCTTGATTCAACGGATTCCCCTCTAGCCGCGTGTTGTGGCGTGTTTTGCCGCCAATCGTTCTGTATCAATTCGCTGGCATGGAACCAGGTGATCGTGTCTTACCTCTTTGATATTCGAGACTGGCGTCTGTGGCCCGCGGAACGGAACGACAGACAGACAGACGGACAGACGGACGGACTGACGGACAACACACACACACACACACACACACACACACACGGACACATACACACTCAAATATACATTTATGAAAACTATCACATATAGTACCCCTGCGACGATAAAACAGGTGTGTATACGATATATATATATATATATATATATATATTATATATATATATATATATATATATATATATATAGTGTGAACAAAAATAATTTTTAAGACAATCAGGAATATTTCTTGTTTGTTGTTTAATCTCAACTAGTTTCGACCTTCGGTCATCTTCAGGAGAAAATTTATTATTTGAAGAAATTGTTGATACATTATTAGAAAGGGAGCATTATGGAAGAGTTATAAATGTTCAAGTGTTATAGTGGGTTTAAAAAATGTTCAATTCATATATATATATATATATGAATTGAACATTTTTAGTAAAAACAAATGATGTTATTAGTTTATATATATATATATATGTCTCTCTCTCTCTCTCTCTTCTCTCTTCTCTCTCTCTCTCTCTCTCTCTCTCTCTCTCTCTCTCTCTCTCTGTGTGTGTGTGTGTGTGATATAGTGAAAAATTGGAAAACACAGGTTCATAAAACGAGTGGTGTTTATTTCGCCAACGCTGCAGTGTCTCGATCTGTTTCAATAGATCTTCATCAGGGCTTTTGTTAATTTGATGAAAAATAAATTTATCACAGAAGACTGTGAGAGTCTTTTGTTTTGTCGGTCAATCTATTTAAATAAAATTTGAAAATATAACATCGTTATATTTTCAAACATCCAAAGAACACTAGTTTTTCATTCAACAATTTTATTTAAATAGATTCACCGACATAGCAAAAGACTCACAGTCTTCTTATTCTCTGGGATAAATTATTTTTCATCAAATTAACAAAAGCCCTGATGAAGATCTATTGAAACACTGCAGCCTAGGCACTTGTTTCATACAAAAATTTAAATCCTGGTTTTGCCTAGAGAGAGAGAGAGAGAGAGAGAGAGAGAGAGAGAGAGAGGAGAGAGAAGAGAGAGAGAGAGAGTACTGAACGAAAACTCATAAGTGATGTTCTTTCTTGGAAGCCAACATGGACATACTATGTGGGCCACCACCAAGAACCTACATTGACCATCTATGCGAGGATGCTGGATGCTGCACAGAGGACCTACCTGGGACAATGAATGATAGGGAGGGTTGGCGAGAGATTGTCATGGGTATCCGTGCTAATTGCATGAAATGATGATGATGATGACGATGATGATGACGATGAATGACGCACCCCTAATTTTTTTGGTGGAAAAATAGACGGTCTTGTACGCAACCAATTATGGTATTAACCATATGTATTCGTCAAAATGAGATTAAATTTCAAGAAACAATTTCTGAATGCGTCCATTTATCGGCCTCACTATTTACAAACAAACAAACAAACAAACACACAGACGTTCTTTGATTTTCTTTTCCTTTTTCTCAGATAAAATATTTCTTGACGATCGTAATTCTCTCAACACTTTTGCAATGGTTGAATCGAGAAAAAAAATTTGCAAACTTTTCTTTGATTCCAACCGCCCATTGCCCCGCCCCACCCAGTCATGGAATTTCAACAAGAAACTCACAGAGAAGCACTTTTTAGACAAACAAGCTATGAATTCTTCCTGTTTTTTATTTTTTTATTTTATTTATTTATTAAAAAAAAAAGATTTTTGGTTTCCGCGATTGGCGCGCCCTCTCTTGTTAGCTGTCGGTCACTATGAATGGGACCTGCCGAAGTTAGTCTCGCAGATCCGTTACTTGCAACCTTGTTTCACATCTTACCCGTGGCGAACGGGTTGGGTCATAAAAGACGTCACCTCGTCTTATAAAGTTTAGCAAGGTAGTCTCTATCTTGGGCTAGACGGGCGGTCAGAGAGGACCCCTCCGATCAATCGGCTGGTCACGTCAAGCCCTAGCATCTATATGATTTTCCCAACCTTATTGCCCTTATGGCAAGCCCCAACCCTTTTTATCATATGGGTGCTAGAAGGCGGTAACTGAGGGCCTACATGTCCTGTGAATGACGTTAAACTCTATCTGATGGTGAGGTTCCAGTTTTGGAGGTTTGGGGAATGTGGAGCACCCCTTCGTCGCCATTGCTCCCTGGTCCACTCTGACCCGGACTGGTAGTACCTGTTAGGGTCCCATCTATGGGTTAAATATAAAAATGTATTTATAAAAAAATTGTATTATCCATTAAGAATTGATTTATTTCAAAACTTTATCTGCATTAAATGACCCACTGAGGTTGATATGCCGTAAAACAAAACAGACCAAACAGACAGACCAAGGTAGTCTCACAGATCATTTACTACTGAATAGCGACTTTGATCCTCGCTGGATGCCCCATACTCGCAACTTTGCGTCACAATCTCCTAACCCTAACCCTAGCTTCGAATAGCGGCATATTGAATTAAGGACCCCAATACTTCTAAATCGTGCTCAAATACTTATGGACATCAAATACAAAGACGAATATCATGATATTTTCCACGTACCCCACTTGTACGGGTCAGGCACAAGGCTCTATTAACGTGGGACCACCCACAAACCGAAGCTCATGGGGTGGCGGGTGAAAAATTGCGTCGATCCCGTCGGCATTCCCCCTCAAGGGGGCGCCTCAGGCACTGGGCAATAAACCCAGCCCTGTCCCTTTAAATCAAGGGGGCAGGTGTTGCCTGGGGGGGGGGTGGCCCCCTGGGATCGACGCTATTAACTCGTAAAGATCCAGGGCCGAAGCCACTGGACCCCCACCCTGTTGGGCGGATTTACATACAAAGACGAATATCATGACCACCGGCTTGCTTATATACTTACTATAATAGGGTATCACATAAAAAAAAAGTTTGAGACCAACCGTATACAGCATGAGCAGTTGAAACGAGATATTCGCAAGAATAAAAAAGTAGACAACCAAGGGCTTCAAATCGGTCTACTATGTGACCAGTGTGGAAGGCTATGTATGAGCAAGGCTGGCTTGATCAGTCACCAATCTGTGCATCGATGGGATGGACTAATGTTGTGGGGTTTTAAGGGGTCAAATAAGAACAAAACGACGGGTAACAAATGTAGGAAAATGTATTAACAAAAGAGTAGACAATTACAGTACAGAGAAGTGGGAATTACGCCCAACAATAGAGTTATGAGCTGACTCGCATTGGCTTACTCTTCAAGCCATAATTGTCCCTGTTACTTATAGTAACCGTCGGCGCATTCCATTAGTCTATAGGGTATATCGCCTATAACAACTAATAAAATACCCT
This sequence comes from Doryteuthis pealeii, assembly GCA_023376005.1. NCBI lineage: Eukaryota > Metazoa > Mollusca > Cephalopoda > Myopsida > Loliginidae > Doryteuthis > Doryteuthis pealeii. The sequence goes on along the minus strand of CM042176.1, from coordinate 19,950,264 downwards.
GTGCTCCCTGGAATTACCTGTAAATGTGGGAAGATGGCAGGACTAAGGAGCCACTTTCGTGCAGCTCATTGTTGAACTTTTTGAAGCTCACCATTATATTCTTTGAACTGTTGAACTTTAAAAAAAATGTTTTTATATCAAGCAATGGCAATACTTGAACATGAGTTTGCTGCCATCATCATCACTTCGTGGCATAATGGTTTGAAAGCTAGTCTCGCAGATCCATTACTTGCAACCTGTTTCACATCCTACCCGTGGCGAACGTGTTGGGTCATAAAGCGTGTCCCCTCGTCTTGTAATGGTTAACTAACTAGTCACACAGATCAATAACTACTGAATTGCAAATTCGATCCTCGTTAGATGCCCCATGCAAGCTTGCGTCACATATTTCCAAACCCTAAACACTAGCTTCGAATAGCGGCATATTAAATTAAGGACTTCAGCACTTCTAGATCGTCTTCAAATAATTTTAGACGTCAAATACAAAGACTATTATCATGTCGAACGGCTCACTTATATATATATATATATATATATATATATATTATATATATATATCTTATTATAATGGAGATTGTGTGTTTTTCTGTCTGTAACCGAAACTATATTACTATTCAAGTAACAATTCTCTTAGTTATTGATATCACATTCTCCATGATTTTATTTTTATCTAAACCTCAATTATTAATAAAATTGTCTTATATTATTAATACTATGTCTACATACTGACAACATGCAATTATATTTATATATACAACAAAATAGCGCTTTAAAATGTGAACGGGAAGGCTAATTTGCATATTAATATTAAAAAATCGAATTTAATAAATATGTGCTTAGTATTATTGATTTCTAACTGTTTGGTTTTATTTTAATGAATATAAGCAAAAATCTCTTCACCGAATCTTAAATGAAATCCATTAACAAGATAAAATAACTGTCATTTTATTCTTTACTTCCTCTTTTAACTAAATACTTAAATTAGAAAAAATAACAATGAAAGACGAGAGTGATGGAAGAGTAAGTTTCAGTTGTTCTATTTTTTATTATACTCCCTCTATTTCAAATCTTTTATTATACTCCCTCTGTTTCAAATCTTTTTATCTGTATTCTTATTTAGTTTCATTAGCCTTTCTAATTTAATACAATATTTTATTACATTAAAACATAAATACTTGCACCCGGAGGGTGCATATATTTGCTAGTATATATAAGTTAAAAGAAAGGAAATGAATCCGACGGTATGAGTATAGATAAAAGGATATGAAAACAACACAATATGCTGTTAAAGTGAAAACATTTTTATAACGAGCTTCTTCAGACCACTGATATATAAAATATATCAGTGGTCTGAAGAAGCTCGTGAGCATACTCGCGAGTGGAAATGGTCCATAACCACGATACCCATGGTATTTAAGGCCTTTTTTATTCCCAAAATATATATATATATATATATGTATATATATATATATATATATACAACAAACTAGTGTCACCTTCTACCCGTAGCGAATGAATTGGTTTAAAAATGTGCCCCATTGTTGTGTAATTGCTAACAAACTAGTCTCACAGATCAATTACTACTGAATAGCGAATTCGACCCTCGTTGGATGCCCCATGCAAGCTTGCGTCACATATTTCCAAACCCTAACCCTAGCTTCAAATGGCGGCATATTAAATTAAGGACTCCAGCACTTCTAAATCGCCTTCAAATAGTTTTGGACATCAAATACAAAGACGAATATCTGTTAATTCGTCTTGTGTTTATCAGACTGGCGACTAACTCTGAAGTATTCGCTTCATTCAAGGTTTTTTCTTTCTCTCTCCTCCACCCTCCAACCACCAAGTCAATTGCCATAGATTTGGACAGATTAACATGGATTATGAGAGAAACGGAAGTACGTAACATTGAATACGCGCAGGCGCACGACGGGTACAAACGCCAAAGCGCATGTTCGAGGCGTCGCACGTATCTGCGTCTGTGTGAGGATGAGGACTCAAATAGCCATTTTACGCTTGATGCTTTCGCGGTTGAACACTTTTATCGAAGACTTCAAAAGTTTTTGGTTTCTTGTGTAGTCGGATGCGCCTATACTTATTCTGTGCGTACGCCATTGTTTGTCTCTGAAATACATAAGTTTCACAGTGTGTCTGTGCGTATGAGGGCGTGTGTGTGTGTGTGTGTGTGTGTGTGTGTGTGAGTGTGTGTGTGTGTGTGGTGTGTGAGTGTGTGGGCACTATTGTTCTTACCCTTCTTTTTATATATTTCTTTGTTACCTCTATCCTAACTTTTTGTCTTATAACTGGTATTATCTCTGTTTGTTCAAATCTATCTATCCATATCATTTCGTTCAAGTTTATCTATCTATCTATCCATCTATCTATCTATCTTATTTCGTTCAAATTTATCTATCTATCTATCTATCTATCTATCTATCAATCTCTGTTTGTTCATATCTATCTATCTATCTATCTATCTATCTATCTGTCTGTCTCTGTTTGTTCATATCTATCTATCTATCTATCTGTCTATCTCTGTTTGTTCATATCTATCTATCTATCTATCTATCTACCTCCTTACTTATCATATATCTATCTATCTCATTCTGTGCGTACGTCATTGTTTGTCTCTGAATATATATAAGTTTCACAGTGTGTCTGTGCGTATGAGGGCGGGTGTGGTGTGTGTGTGTGTGTGTGTTGTGTGTGTGTGTGTGTGTGTGTGGTGTCTCCTGTGTAGGCACTATTTTTCTTACCCTTCTTTTTATCTATTTCTTTTTCACCTCTATCCTAACTTTTTGTCTTATAATTGGTATTATCTATAAGTTTATCTCTCTCTTTCTCTCTCTCTCTCTATCTATCTATCTATCTATCTATCTATCTATCTATCTATTTATCTCAGTTCGTTCAAATTTATCTATCTATCTATCTATCTATTTATCTATCTCTGTTCACATCTATCTATCTATCTATCTATCTCAGTTCGTTCAAATATATCTATCTATCTATCTATCTATCTATCTATCTATCTCAGTTCATTCAAATTTATCTATATATCTATCTCAGTTTGTTCAAATCTATCTATCTATCTATCTACCTACCTATCTATCTCAGTTCGTTCAAATTAATCTATTTATCTATCTTATTTCGTTCAAATTTATATATCTATCTATCTATATATCTATCTATCTATCTCAGTTCGTTCAAATTTATCTATCTATCTATCTATCTATCTCAGTTCGTTCAAATTTATCTATCTATCCATCTATCTATCTATCTCAGTTCGTTCAAATTTATATATCTATCTATCTATCTATCTATCTATCTATCTATCTCAGTTTGTTCAAATTTATCTATCTATTTTTCTATGTCATTCAATTCATATCTATCTATATATCTATCTATCTATCTAGTGTGTGTGTGTTTGTGTGTGTGTGTGTTTGTGTTTGTGTGTATGTGTATGTGTGTGCACGCGTGTGGTGTCTATCTATCTATCTACCTATCTATCTCAGTTCGTTCAAATTTATCTATCTATCTATCTATCTATCTATCTATCTATCTATCTCAGTTCTTTCAAATTTAATATTATATATATATATATATATATATATATATATATATATATATATATAATATCTCAGTTGGTTCAAATCTATCTATCTATCTATCTATCTATCTCGGTTTGTTCAAATCTATCTATCTATCTATCTATCTATCTATCTTTCAATGTCATTCAATTCATATCTATCTATCTATCTATCTATCTATCCATCTATCTATCAATCTCTGTTTGTTCATATCTATCTATCTATCTATCAATCTATCTATCTCTGTTTGTTCAAATATATCTCTCTATCTATATATCTATCTATCTCTGTTTGTTTAAACATATCTATCTATCTATCTATCTATCTATCTATCTATCTATCTACCTACCTACCTACCTACCTTCCTACTTATATATATTTCTATCTATCTCAGTTTGTTCAAATGTATCTATCTATCTATCAATCTATCTATCTATCTAGTGTGTGTATGTCTGTGTGTGTGCCTGTGTGTGCGTGTGTGTGTATGTGTGTGTGTTTGTGTCTGTGTATGTATGTGTGTGTGGTTATCTCCTGTGTGTACACTCTTTTCCTTACCTTTCTCTACACCACTGTAAAATGTAATTAGTTCAAGTAATTAAACATTTGAATGTAACACGCACCTGCAATTAATTGACGTAACAGCGGGTATTTTGACATTAAATAAAATATCGTTTTTTTTTTGGCATTACACTACGTACTTCCATTTATACCTGATTTACAGCACATCTCTAAGTAATATTTTTACGCATATTAACCCTTTTCGGGTGTGCAAAATCCCAGTTAATCGACAGAATTAAGGCAGTTTTTGAGACACTTCCCAGGGAAACTGTAACATCAGTTTGCTCCAGGTTCGGAGCAGGATTGAGGCTATGATCAACGCTAATGGTGGTTATTTTTAGTGGAACTTGTTGACAGTAGAGTAATTTCCGTGCCTGTTGAAATTCTTTACAATCCATTAAATATTGTAATTACCAAGCACTTTTTCTTTTACCTTATGGAACTGTCAAATTTATCCCAAACACCCTAAATATATTTCACGAGTGCGTATATGTGTGATTCTATCTGTGAGATTATTCATTTAAACACATCACTTTCTATATAAAATATTGTGAATATATATATGTATCCAACTTTGTTCATATCGATCTAACTATCTCACTCTGTTCATCTATCTATCTATCTATCTATCTATCTATCTATCTTTCTTTCTTTCTTTCTTTCTTTCTTTCTTTCTCACTGTTTATATCTATCTATCTATTTATCTTTCTGTTCCTATCTATCTATCTATCTATCTATCTCAGTATGTTTAAATCTATATATCTATCTATCCATCTCACTGTTTATATCTATATATCTATATCTATATATATAATATATATATATATATATATATATATATATTATATATCCATCTCAGTATGCTTAAATCTCTCTGTTTGCGTGTATATATATATAATATATATATATATTATATATAATATATATATATGTATATATATATATATATATATAATATATATATATATATGTATGTATATATATATATATTCCAATATTTCTATCTATCCATGTTAAATTGTTCAAATATTATTCTCTCTCTCTCTCTCTCTCTCTCTCTCTCTCTCTCTCTCTCTCTCTCTCTCTCTATATATATATATATATATATATATATATATATATATATATATATATAAGTTAGATAGATAGATAGACATTTACTATGATATATATATATATACATATATATCGCTAGTGAAAAGGTGATAGACTCCCTCGCTGATTGGCTAATACCAATTTTAGGCCACCCCGACGACTTTACTTTTCCTTTTTATATATATATATCTTAGTAAATAGCTATCTATCTATCTATCTCAATATGTTTAAAGCTATCTATGTATCTATTTATCTATCTATCTATCTATTCATATTCACCAATAAATTAATCTTAATCTGTTTCTATCTGTCTATCTATCTTTCTATTTATCTGTTTCACTCTCTTCCTATCTATCTATCTATCTATCTATCTATCTATCTATTTGACTCTCTTCCTATCTATCTATCTATCTATCTATCTATCTCACTCTCTTCCTATCTATCTATCTATCTATCTGATCTATCTATCTATCTATCTATCTATTTCACTCTGTCACTCTATCCTATCTATCCTATCTATCTATCTATCTATTTCACTCTCTCTCTATCTTCTATCTATCTATCTATCTATCTATCTATCTTCACTCTCTTCCTATCTATCTATCTCTATCTATTAATCTATCTATCTATCTATTTCACTCTCTTCCTATCTACTATCTATCTACTCTTTCTATCTATCTCTATCTATCTAATCTATTTCACTCTCTTCCTATCTATCTATCTATCTATTTCATCTATCTCATCTTCTATCTTCTATCTATTTCATATCTATCTATCTATCTATCTATCTATCTATTTCATCCTATCTATCTATCTATCTATCTATCTCTCCTTCTATCTATCTATCTCATCTATTTCACTCTCTTCCTATCTATCTATCTATCTATCTATCTATCTATCTATCTATCTATCTTTCACTCTTTTCCTATCTATCTATCTATCTATCTATCTATCTCAATTCATATCTACACATGCATGTATGTATGAAACAATATGAATCAATAACGACAGAGAAAACGAAAAAGAGAAAGACACAAATTGAATTGTTGTCAATATTTAAATTATATGCAAATTATG
>CM042176.1:19876447-19938947 GCA_023376005.1 Doryteuthis pealeii | reverse complement strand
GAGAGAGATTTAATCATATCTCACTTTCTTTCTATCCCCCCTCTCTCTCTCTCTCTCTCTATATATATATATATAGGTTTATTCATCTCTTTCTATCTATATACACACACGCCTATACATTATAAATATATAACTTACTATATATATAAAAGTAATTGGTAATTTGCTTGAAGCATTGTTAAGTATGTTATAAAATAATAAAATTCGAAGGCAATACAATGCGTAAAAAATAAAGACAAAAAGATGTTTATATGTCTAATCGATTTCAAAGCGAAGCTTTATCATCAGAGTTTTATTTCAGAAATGACGTGCTTATGTTTTTTTTATTTGTGTGGTTATAATTTCTCTTCTTTTTTCCTTTTCCTCTCCTTTTTTTCCTCTCTTTCTTCTTCTCCTCCTTTATGAATGAAATGGGCGAATAACTGTAATTTCTTATTTCTCTCTTTCTTTTTTTTCTTTCTTAAAAAGTTTGTTGAGAACAAGGCTGACATCCGGTAAGATGTTGCAATGTGTTGCAATGTGTTGCAACCGTGTGAGCATGTCATAATTTCAAAAACAAAAATGAACAAATAAATAAAAACCGTTAATAGAAAAATTTTTTTTACAGCTTAGCCTTGTCATTTCTTATTCTTTCTCCCCCTCTTTCTTTTTTTTTGTGTTATTTCTCTTCTTTTCTTTTCTTTTTTTTTCCCCTTTATCCCTTTGTTCTCTAATTTAAATTATTTTTTTTATAGTAAATAAGTAAATAAAAGATTATCTTAAATTATGTATTAGTATTGATAGAAAAATAAATAATTCTTATTTATTTTTTTTTTAAGAAAATATCTTTATGAGTACTTTTTTCTCTTTCTTTTAAACTTTTTAAGAAATTATTTTATTTTTTCTATCAATACTAATACATAATTTAAGATAATCTTTTATTTACTTATTTACTATAAAAAATAATTTAAATTAGAGAACAAAGGGGATAAAAGGGGAAAAAAGAAAAGAAGAGAAATAACACAAAAAAAAGAAAAGAGGGAGAAAGAATAAGAAATGAAAGGTGAAGCGAAACAAAAGCTAAGTATGTAAAAAAATTTTCTATTAACGATTTTTATTTATTTGTTCATTTTTGTTTTTGAAATTATGACATGCTCACACGGTTGCAACACATTGCAAACATCTTACCGGATGTCAGCCTTGTTCTCAACAAACTTTTAAGAAAGAAAAAAAAGAAAGAGAGAAATAAGAAATTACAGTTATTCGCCCATTCATAAAGGAGGAGAAGAAGAAAAAGAGGAAAAAAAGGAGAGGAAAAGGAAATAAGAAGAGAAATTATAACCACACAAATAAAAAAAAACATAAGCACGTCATTTCTGAAATAAAACTCTGATGATAAAGCTTCGCTTTGAAATCGATTAGACATATAAACATCTTTTTGTCTTTATTTTTTACGCATTGTATTGCCTTCGAATTTTATTATTTTATACTATATATATATCTTATTATAATGGAGATTGTGTGTTTTTCTGTCTGTAACCGAAACTATATTCCTACTCAAGTCACAATTCTCTTAGTTATTGACATCACATTCTCTATGATTTTTTTTATCTAAACCTCAATTATTAATAATTGTCTTACATTATTAATACTGTTAACTATGTCTACATACTGACAACATGCAATTATATTTAATAATACAACAAAATAGCGGTTTACAGTGTGAACGGGAAGGCTAATTTGCATATTATATTAAAAAATCGAATTTAATAAATATGTGCTTAGTATTATTGATTTCTAACTGTTTGGTTTTATTCTAATGAATATAAGCAAAAATCTCTTCAATAAATCTTAAATGAAATCCATTAACAAGATAAAATAACTGTCATTTTTATTTTTACTTCTATTTTAACTAAATACATAAATTAGAAAAAATAACAATGAAAGACGAGAGTGATGGAAGAGTAAGTTTCAGTTGTTCCTTTTTTATTATACTCCTCTGTTTCAAATCTTTATTATACTCTGTTTCAAATCTTTTATTATACTCCCTCTGTTTCAAATCTTTTTATCTGTATTCTTATTTAGTTTCATTAGCCTTTCTAATTTTAATACAGTATTTTCTTACATTAAAACTTAAAAACTTGCACCCGGAGGGTGCATATATTTGCTAGTATATATTATATTAACTCATTGTAAATAACTTAATATTAATATAAAATAATACATATATATATATACACACACACATATATATATGTATATATAATATATATCATTATATTCATATCTATCTCTGTATCTATCTATCTACCTGTCTGTCAAAAATCCGTGACATTCACCAATCACACCTGAGCACCATTCTTAATTTATCTTACCTTTCGCATTTTAAAGGAAAATCAAGAAATGTCAGAAAAGCCTCCTGCACATCCATTAATTCTTCAATTCTTTAGTGACTCTCTCTCTCTCTCTCTCTCTCTCTCTCTCACTCTCTCTCACGCACCTTCACTGACACTCACAGTCTCTCTCTCTCTCACATACATTCTCATTCTCTTTCTCACTCTCTCTCTCTTTCTAACACACACACACACACACACGCACATACACACACACACACATACTCACACACAATCTCTCTCTCTCTCTCTCTCTCTCTCTCTCTCTCTCTCTCATATACACGCAATCTTTCTCTCTCACACACACATTCTCAGTTTCTCTCTCTCTCTCTCTCTCTCTCACGCACACACACTCACTCTCTCACACACCGTCACTCACAATCAGTCTCTTTCTCTCTCTCTCTCTCTCTCTCTCTCTTTCTCGCTCTACCTCTCACTCTAATGCACACCCTATCTCTTTCTAACACACACATACACTCACACACACAATCTCACTCTCTCTCTCTCTCTCTCTCTTACAAACACATACTCTCTTTCCCTCTCTCTCTATCTCTCTCATACACACACTCTCTCTGCCTCTTCCTCTTTCTCTATCATTCTCTCTCTCCCTCTCTCACACACAATCTCTCTCTCACACTCTCTCTCTATCCCCCTCTCTCTCTCACACACATACAATATTTCTTTCTCTCTCTCTCCTTTTTCACTCTCTTCGACAATTCTTAGGGGGAGTGCAGACCCCACAATGACAGACCATCACCACCACCGCTAAAACAAGACAATTGTTTTAGCGTTACTCCCTAACCATTTCCTTCAATTTTCCCGCCCATTTCGCGTCACTTTTTCCATTTTCAGACATGACGTGAGAACGCCATCTGTTGGCCAGCCTCGAAGCCACTTCATATTTTACCGAAATTGTCCAGAGTCCAAAATGGCAAATTGACATCTTTTTGTCAGCTTCTCGGAAAGATTCTTCCCGCTGTCCAAATTTACCATTCCTTATCGCCCCCTCCCCTCTTATGAAATATTCCTGACAACCGACTTGTCTTGTTACGTCACTTACCAATTCCGAAGACAAGTTCTTCAAAACTTTTAGCAACGCCATACTTTATTTGTGATGGCACTGCACAGCCGTTGGACGCCACAATCATCCTGGATCGATAAATTGCATTTGCTTTCGTGGCATTTGTAAATTGATGTTGGGTGTTGGTATCGAAGGTGGAGATCTCGAAATTGTAACCATCGGTTCGAGTTCAAACCCTGGTCTCAGCCAGTGAATAATTTTTTTTTATATATAATTGACACACCTTATATCTCACTTGTTGTCAAACTCTAGAAAACAAGAACGAGGCCAATTCAGCTCAAATCACTTTTAGAATTTATGACTTTTTTCAGTCACAATAAAAAGATAAAAACTTGAAGATCAATTTTTGATTATATATATAAACGCGACGCTCTTCTCTATAAGGAATGGAGCACTCTGTGACAGCCTTTACACACAAAACGATGTGTGTATCAAAACAGTTAAAATCCCCTTCCCATTCTGTAAGTGATGACAGCCTAATCGTTAAGGTGCCGGACTGACACCCAACTGATCGGATTTCAAATCCGGCTGTAGGTAGTTTCCAAAATGTCTAGCCACACTGGGGAGACTTGCTAAGTCGAAACACGTGTCTGTGGATGGCCCTATATATAAACCTCTGATAGTTGTTATTCATATATATATATATTCTTTTGAATGAATAACCACTATCAGAGGGTTTCTTATTATTTGTAAATTGACGTGAGAGTTGGTATCGAAGGTGGCGATCTCAAAATTGTAACCATCAGCCCGAGTTCAAACACTGAAGAATTTTTTTATTAGTTAACACACCCCATATCTCACTCGTTATCCAAACAAACAGCAGAAAACAAGAAATACCTCTAAAAATAATCTGAAAAGAAATACATCTAAAACATTATACACGCGTAACTTGAGTACCAACTTTTATCTCACACTCTAACAGTTTTTATGGCATTAAGTAACCCACAGCGTTTATATACCATTAAACAAACCAAACTGAACCAAACCAAATTAAATGAAGTTAACGAAAATTATTCATATCTTTTTGAAGAATTTAAGAACTTGAAACATATAAATGTTTATCAAAATAACTTGTTTCGGCATTAAATGGCTCAAAATAAAAAGAAAAGGGNGATTATAGCCCAATCGAGTTAGACGACGCGCGGAAAAAGTAATGAAGCAGAACCACAGAGGATGACGATGACAGCAAACACTATAGAGACAGTGACGTCCAAAGAACAACCAAAGGATCATAACCAAAAAACATAATAACGAGGAACGCCAGAAAGAACAACCACAGTGATACAGACTACACCCAACAGATATTAAGTGGAGAGATCAGCAGAAGAACAACCTAAGAGATATCAGAATAGAAGACATAGCCAGTATAACTGAGGAGCCAACAAGAAACAAACACAAGGATTCAGTAGGGAAAAGGAGAAAAAACAGTAGTGCCACCCAAGGCGATGATACGTACCCAAAAGACAAACAATGCCAAAGGATCAGGAGGAGGTATGTATCCAACAAGTGGTTAGGATGGGGAATAGCAGAAAATGGGGAAAGTGTACCAAGCGTGGAGAATCACAACACGGAGGAGTTCCAAGATAAAAAAAAATTTAGGAACACCAAAAGAGAGACAACACAAAAGGAAATCATACCCGTAACACTTAACGGGAGCGCCAAAGCGAAACAACGCAAAGGATATGACCCAAGCAATAAAACGACGCAGTAAGACAGAACCATACGAGAGAGAGTCAACACCCACACACTTCGCGCCAACACCATCGAGATGCCGCGCCACACCACAGCCCTCACTCAACCCCCAACGAAGCTCATTGAACCGGGACGACCGACACCATACCAGTGAACAACCAAAAGGGAATACTAGTACCCAATAACATTAAGCTCGACAGCGCGAAAGAACAACCAAAGGGATAGACTAGCCATGAGAGCCAAAAAAAAGAAAAAAGAAGGAAAAAAAATCCGAATATAGGATGAGAGAAGACGACCGAGCGGCAGCTATGACCCCACATTAACGGACGAGACACAGAAGAACAAACAAAAGGCATACATGACGCACTCTCGACCATAAGGATTCGAATCGACCCACATTTAACGGACGGCGCGAGAAACGAGACAACGCAAGGAGTCATAAACAAACACACTCTAGAACACCAAAAAGAACAACCAACAGGATAATAAAATTACGACGCGATGAACCAGGGCATAAAGCATTAACGGAACGCCCAAAAGAACAACCAAAGATCATACCCAACATTTAACGGACCCAAAGAACAACCAAGGAATCATACCCAAGCATTAACGGAGCCAAAGAACAACCAAAGGATCATAACACCAACATTAACGGACGCCAAAGAACAATCCAAGATCATTACCCAACATTTAACGGACGCCAAAGAACAACCAGAACATACATGAACCAAAAACAACAGATCGATACCAACTGTGACGACCAAGAACAACCTAAAGGAATATACCCAACATTTAATCGGATCACCATTAAGAACAAGCCTAAAGGATCTATACCCAACATTACACGGACGCAAAGCAACAACAAAAGATATCACCCAACAATTAACGGAACGCCAAAGAACAACAAAGAACAACATAGTCACACAAGGCATCATACCCAACATTAAACGGACTCCAAAGAACAACCAAAGCGATCATACCCAATCATTAACGGACGCCAAAGAACAAACCAAAGGATCATACCCAAGCATTAACGCGACGCCACAAGAACAACATGAAGGAGCACCAATTTTACGGAGCCCAAACCAATGATCATACGGAACATTTAGACATCAAGAACAACCAAAGGACTCAATACCCACATAACGGACGCCAAGAACAACCAAAAGGGATCATACCCAACATTAAGGAACCCAAAGGAAAACCCAAAGGCATCATACCCACACATTTAAGGACACCCAAAGAACAACCAAAGGATCATACCCAACATTAACGGACGGCCAAAGAACAACCAAAGGACATACCCAACATCTGGAAACGAAAGAACACCAAAGAACAACCAACCAACGACGCAGATATCCATACCAAGTCATCCAACATTACGGCACGCCATAAGAACAACCAAAGATCATACCCAACCATAACGGACGCCACAAGAACAACAAGATAGCATAAGCCCAAACATTACGGACGCCAAAGAACACCAAGGATCATACCAACATTAGGTACCAGAACACCAAGAGATCAGACAATAAAGCCAAACCAAAGGAATCATACCCACATTGAACGGACGCCAAAGAACAACCAAGGATCTACCAACATTAAGGACGCCCAAAGAACAACCAAAGGATCATACCCAAGCATAAGACGCGAAACAACGACACCAATAACCCGGCGACGAACAACACCAAAGGATCATATCCCAACATACCGGACCACAACAAAGAACAACCCAAAGGATCATACTCCCAACATTTACGGACCAAAGAACAACAAGAGATCACACAGCCAACATTATACGGACGCCAAAGAACAACCAAAGGATCCAATACCCAACATTAACGGACGCCAAAGAACAACCAAAGTCATACCCAATCATTTAGGAACACAAAAGAACACCAAAGGATCATACCCAACATTTAACGTGACGCCATAAACAACCAAACGGATCATACCCACAGTTAACGGACCCAAAAACAACAAAGGATCATACACCCATTAACGGACGCCAAACGAACACCAAAGGATCATACCCAACATTTTAGGAACACCAAAGATAAACAGACCAAAGATCTAACCCAACATAGGCCAAAAAGGTAGACCCATTGGACGCCAAAGAAGCACCAAAGGATCATACCCAACATTAGGAACGACCAAAGAACAACCAAAGGAGTTCAATAGCCCAACATTAACGGAACGCCAAAGAACAACCAAAGGATCATACCAACATTAGGAACGACCCACAGAAGAACACACCAAGGAATCTCATACTCCCAACCACTTCCTAGACCCAAAGAACAACCAAAGAGGATCATACCCAACATTACGGCACGCAAAAACAACCAAAGATCATACCCACACATAACGGACCGCCAAAAACAACCAACAGGAATCATACACCCAACATTTAGGAACCACCACAAGAACAACCAAAGATCAGTACCCCAACATTAACGGACGCCAAAGAACAAGCCAAAGGACATAACATTACGGCGCCAAACATAACGATTAGCAACTACACCAAAGAAAACCAAGGATCATACCAAGCATTAAGGACGCCAAGAACAACCAAAGGACTCCATAACCCAACATTTTAAACACCCAAAAAACAACAAAGGGATCATACCCAACATTTAACGAGCACAAAGAACCACAAAGGAGTCATACCCAACATTAACGGACGACCAAAGGAAACAACCAAATGGACTCATACCCAAGCATTAGGAACGGACCCAAAGAACAAACAAAGGATCAATACCCAACATTTAACGGACGCCAAGAGAACAACCAAAGGATCATACCAACATTAACGGACGCCAAAGAGAGCAACAGAAGGATCCATACCCAACATTAACGGACGCCAAAGAACAACCAAAGGATCATACCCAACATTCAACCGGACCCCAAAAGAACATACCAAAGGATCAATTACCCAACATTTACGGACCAACAAGAACAACCAAAAGGATCGATACCCAACAAGTTAACGCGCCAAAGAACAACCAACAGGAGCAATCCAAACACATTAACGACGCCAAAGAACAACCAAAAGGATCTACCCAACATTAACGGACGCAACAGAACAACCAACAGATATACCCAACCAATTTAGGACACACCAAAGAAAAACCAAGATGGATCACCCACATTAACGTACGGCCAAAGAACAACCCAAAGAAGCTCATACCACATGTCACGCCTGACAAACAGATTATACACTTACGATCAAGAACAACCCAAAGGATCATACCCAACATTAACGGACGCCAAAAACCAACCAAAGATCATACTCCAACATTTTAAAGGCATCACCAAAGAAAACAACAAGGATCATACCCAAACATTAACGGGACGCCAAAGACAACCAACAGGATCAACCCAACATGTTAGGCACACACCAAAACAACCAAAGGACATACCCAACATTAACGGACGCCAAAGAACAACCAAAGATCATACCCAAACATTAACGCGGACGCCAAAGAACAACCAAAGGATATCATACCAATGCATTAATGAGAAAGAACAAATCCAAGCTAGAACAACCACAAAGCCCAAAGATCATACCCAAACATTACGACGCCAAAGAACAACCAAGGATCATACCCAACATTAACGACGCGCAAAAGAACAAACCAAAGATCATAGCCCAACGATATGACGCAAAGACAACAAAGCACAACAGGAACAAACCAAAGGATGCATACCCAACATTAACGGACGCCAAGAAAAACGCAAGGATCATACCCAAACATTTAGGAAACCAAAGAACAACAAAGGATCATACCCAAACATTAACGGACGTCCAAGAACTAACCAAGAGGATCATACTCCACATTTAGGAACACAAAGAACAACCAAGGATCATACCCTCAAGCATTAACTGTACGCCAAAGAACAAACCAAAGGATCATACCAAGCAATTAACCGAGACGCCAAAGAACACCAACAGGAATCATACCCAACATTAACGGACAGCCAAAGACAACCAAGGATCCATAACCCAAATTTAGGAACACAAAGAACAACCAAAGGATCATACCCAACATTAACGAACAACCAAGGTCAAACTTTAGGCACCAAAGAAACAATCCAAAGATCATACAATCATTAACGGACCCAAAGAACAACCAAAGGATGATTACCCAACATTTAGAAACAAGACAACAGATCCAAAATTGACGAGCAAAAAACCAAGGATTCATCCCAACATTAACGAGCGCAAAAACAAACCAAAGGATCATACCCAACTTTAGGGAACACCAAAGAACACCAAGGAACAATTTAACGGGGCAAGACAGACATACCCAACAATTAACGCGACGCCAAAGAACACAAAGGATCATACCCAACATTAACACGCCGACAACAGGTCTACCAACAAGAACACCAAAGAAACAGGATCATACCCAACGATTAACGGAACGCCAAAGAACAACCAAAGGATCATACCCAACATATATCGGACGCCAAAAGAACAACCAAAGGATCATACCCAAGCATTTAGGACACCAAAGAAAACAACCAAAGAGATCATACCCAACATTAACGGACCCAAAGACAACCAAAGGATCGAGTGATCCCAACATTACGACGCCAAAGACACCAAGGTCCACAACGGAGCAAAGAACAACCAAAGGATCATACCGCAACATTAACGGACGCCAAAGAACAACCAAAAGGATCATACGCCAACATTATACGGAACGCCAAAGAACAACCAAAGGATCATACCCAACATATTAGAACCAGCACAAGCATCAACCCAAACTAGGACGAAACAACCAAAGGAATCTGTACCCAACATTAACGGACGCCAAAGAACAACCAAAGGAATCATACCACATTTAGGAACACTCAAAGAACAACAAAGATCATTACCCAACATTAAACGGACGCCAAAGAACAACCAAAGGGATCGAAACCCAACATTTTAGGGAACAACCAAAGAAACACCAAAGGATCATACCAAATCATTTAACGGACGCCAAAGAACAACCAAAGGATCATACCCAACATTAACGGACGACCAAAGAACAACCAAAGGATCATGATCCCAACATTAACGGACGACCAAGAACAACAAAGGATTCATACCCAACATTATCGAACACGCGAAGAACAACCAAAGGATCGCATACCCAACGTCATTTAACGGACACCAAAGGAACAACCAAAGGATCATACCCAACATTAAAGGACCATCAAGAACAACCAAAGGAATTATAGGCCCAACATTAACGGAACACGCCAAAGAGATACGCAACACGAGGGCACAAGAAACGCATAGATATACCCAACATCTAACGGACCCAAGAACAACCAAAGGATCATACCCAACTTAAAGCAAAAGAACAAACAAGATCATCCCACATTAAGGAACACCAAGGACAACCGACACATGGAATATACCCAACATTAACGGGACGCCAAAGAACAACCAAAGGATCATACCCAACATTAACGGAACGCCAAAGAACAACCAAAGGATTCATACCCAACATTAACGACGCCAAAGAACAACAAAGGATCATACCCAACATTTAGGACACCAAAGAACAAACAAAAGGATCATACCCAACATTAACGGACGCCAAAAGAACAACCAAGGATCATACCCAACATTAACGGACGCAAAGAACAACCAAGGATCATACCCAAACATTAACGGACGCCAAAGAACAACCAAAGGTCAATACCCAACATTTAGGAACACCAAAAACAACCAAAGGACATACCCAACATTAACGACGCAAAGACACCAAAGTGATCCATACCCAACATTAACCGACGCCAAAGAACAACAAAGGATCATACCCAACATTTAGGAACACCAAAGAACAAACCAAAGGATCATACCCAACAACTTACGGACGCCAAAGGAACAACCAAAGGATCATACCAACATTAAACGGCGCCAAAGGAACAACCAAAGGATCAACCCAACATTTAAGGAACACCAAAGAAACAACCAAAGGATCATTACCCAACATTAACGGACGCCAAAGAACAACCAAAGGATCATACCCAACATTAACGGACGCAAAGAACAACCAAAGGATCATACCCAACATTTAAGGAACACCAAAGAACAACCAAAGGATTCATACCCACATTTAACGGACGCCCAAAGAACAACCAAAGGATCATACCCAACATTAACGGACCGCCAGAAGAACAACCAAAGGATCATACCCAACATTAACGGACCGCCAAAGAACAACCAAAGGATCATACCCAACATTAACGACGCCAAAGAACAACCAAGGATCATACCCAACATTAACGGACGCCAAAGAACAAACCAAAGGGATCATACCCAACATAACGGACGCCAAAGAACAACCAAAGATTCATACCCAACATTTTAGGAACACAAAGGAACAAACAAAAGATCATACCCAACATTAACGGACGCCAAAGGAACACCAAAAGATATACCCAACATTTAAACGGACGCCAAAAAGAACAAACCAAAGGATCATACCCAAACATTAACGGACGGCCAAAGAACCAACCAAAGGATCATACCAACATTTTAACGGACGCCAAAGAACACCAAAGGATCATACCCAACATTAGCAACACAAAGAACACAAAGGATCATACCCACATTAACGGACGCCAAAGAACAACCAAAGGAATCAACCAACATTAACGACGCCAAAGAACAACAAGGATCATACCAACATAACGGACGCCAAAGAACAACCAAAGGATCATTTACCCAACATTACGACGCAAAGGAACAACCAAAGGATCATACCCAACATTTAGGGAACACCAAAGAAACACCAAAGGATCATACCCAACATTAACGGACGCCAAAGAACAACCAAGGATCATACCCACATTAACGGACCGCCAAAGAACAACCAAAGGATTCTATTACCAACATTAACGACGCAAAGAAACAACCAAAGGATCATACCCAACATTAACGGACGCCAACAAACCAAAGGATCTACCCAACAAGGAACAACCAAAGAACAACCAAAGGATCATTACCCAACATTAACGGACGCCAAAGAACAACCAAAGGATCATACCCACATTTAGAACACCAAAAGAACAAACAAAGGATTCATACCAACATTAAGGGACACCAAAGAACAACAAAGGATCATACCCAACATTAAAGGACACCAAAGAACAACCAAAGGATCATACCCAACATTAACGGAGGCCCAAAGAACAACCAAAGGATCATACCCAACATTAGGAACACCAAAGAACAACCAAGGATCATACCAACATTAACGGACGACCAAAGAACAACCAAGGATCATACCAACATTAACGGACCCAAAGAACAAACCAAAGGACCCAACATTTAGGAACACCAAAGAACAACCAAAGGATCATACCCAACATTAACGGACCCAAAGAACAACCAAAGGATCATACCCAACATTTAGGAACACCAAAGAACAACCAAAGGATCATACCCAACATTAACGGACGCCAAAGAACAACCAAGGATCATACCCAAAAACGGAACACCAAGAACAACCAAAGGATCATACCCAACATTAACGGACGCCAAAGAACAACCAAAGGATCATACCCAACATTAGGACACCAAAGAACAACCAAAGGATCATACCCAACATTAAGGACGCCAAAGAACAACCAAAGGATCATACCCAACATTTAGGAACACCAAAGAACAACCAAAGGATCATACCCAACATTAAGGGACGCCAAAGAACAACCAAAGGATCATACCAACATTAACGGACGCCAAAGAACACCAAAGATCATACCCAACAGGAAAACCAAAGAACAACCAAAGGATCATTACCCAACATTAACGACGCCAAAGAACACCAAAGGATCATACCCAACATTTAGGACACCAAGAACAACCAAAGGATCATACCCAACATTAACGACCGCCAAAGAACAACCAAAGGATCATACCCAACATTAACGGACGCCAAGAACAACCAAAGGATCAACCCAACATTTACGGACGCCAAAGAACAAACCAAAGGATTCATACCCAACATTAACGGACCCAAAGAACAACAAAGGAATCATACCCAACATTTAGAACACCAAGAACAACCAAGGATCATACCCAACACTTAACGGACGCCAAAGAACAACCAAAGGATCATACCAACATTAACGGACGCCAAAGAACAACCAAAGGATCCATACCCAACATTAACGGACGCAAAGAAAACAACCAAAGGATCATACCCAACATTAACGGACGCCAAAAGAACAACCAAAGGATCATACCAACATTTAGGAACACCAAAGAACAACCAAAGGATCATACCCAACATTAACGGACGCCAAAGAACAACCAAAGGATCATACCCAACATTTAAGAACACCAAAGGAAACAACCAAAGATCATACCCAAAACATTAACGGACGCCAAAGAACAACCAAAGGATTCATACCCAACATTTAGGAAACACCAAAGAACAACCAAAGGATCATACCCAACATTAACGGGCCAAAGAACAACCAAAGGATATACCACATTTAGGAACACCAAAGAACAAACCAAAGGATCATACCCAACATTAAGGGACACCAAGGAACAAACCAAAGGATCATACCCAACATTAACGACACCAAGGAACAACCAAAGGATCATACCCAACATTAAGGACACCAAGGAACAACCAAAGGATCATACCCAACATTACAACCATACCCAACATTAAGGAACACCAAGGAACAACCAAAGGATTATACCCAACACTGAGGGACACCAAGAAACAACCAAAGGATTATACCCAACATTAAGGGGACACCAACGAACAACAAGGATCATACCCAACAGTAGCGGAATACCAAGGAACAACCAAAGATTTCCCTCACAATAAGGAACACCAATGGACACCAAGAACGACCAAAGGATAATAACCAACATTAAGGAACAATCAAGGATCATACCACATATTAAGAGAGACCAAGGAACAACCAATGGTGTCTTCAATAAGAACCGCGCTTTCTTAACACTGGGATCTCCGCTGAACAGTGCTCTTGCTTGAAGTCTAAAGGGTGGCCACTAAAATCATAACAAATATGTAAGATACATTTGACATTTGGTAATTTTATTCATGTATATGTCATGACATTATAAAATAAGTCACGAAACGTTTTGTTTTCAAAGGTCTTTTTTGTTACAAAAACATCTGCTATTGTCATAAGTTGCTAGTGAAATATTTATTGCTGTTTTTTATGTTCTCTTTTATTTTAAATTCTTTTCATCCTTTAAAATGCAAAGCTTTTGTGAAACAAACCTTTGTTCAGTCTGTATTGACCAGTCCTTCTATTTTAAGGATATTGATCATCGGGAACCTTCTTGTTGAACTTGGGAGCCCCCATGTCGTAATTGGGAGTTTGTACCCGGTCATTGTTAACGGAACGAGAACAATCTACCCGAACGGATTAAATAAAGGGTTCGGTTCGAAGATCCGTTAAGGTTCCCGATTATGACATGAAGGCTCCCGAGTTCGACAAGAAGGTTCTCGTGTTGGAAGAGAAGGTTCCTGAGCTCCAAGAGAAGGTTCCCGAATCCGGCAAGAAATACCTGAACGAGGCCGGAGGGTACATTGACCGAAATGTTGTGTAGATACAAATAAAGATGAGATAATATTCCGAATAATCCAAATAGTACAAATTATCGAGCCTCATCTAAAAGATTCAGAGAAATAGTGTAAATAACAATAAAGATGAGGACAATAGTCCGAATAATCCAAATAATATTAATTATCAAGCCTCATCTAAAAAATTCAGAGAAATAGTGTAGATAACAATAAAGATAAGGACAATAGTCCGAATAATCCAAATAATATTAATTATCAAGCCTCATCTAAAAAATTCAGAGAAATAGTGTAGATAACAATAAAGATGAGGACAATAGTCCGAATAATCCAAATAATATTAATTATCAAGCCTCATCTAAAGAAATTCAGAGAAATAGTGTAGATAACAATAAAGATGAGGACAATAGTCCAATAATCCAAATAATATTAATTATCAAGCCTCATCTAAAAAATTCAGAGAAATAGTGTAGATAACAATGAAGATGAGGAATAGTCCGAATAATCCAAATAATATTAATTATCAAGCCTCATCTAAAAAAATTCAGAGAAATAGTGGAGATAACAATAAAGATGAGGACAATAGTCCGAATAATCCAAATAATATTAATTATCAAGCCTCATCTAAAAAAATTCAGAGAAATAGTGTAGATAACAATAAAGATGAGGACAATAGTCCGAATAATCCAAATAATATTAATTATCAAGCCTCATCTAAAAAAATTCAGAGAAATAGTGTAGATAACAATAAAGATGAGGACAATAGTCCGAATAATCCAAAATAATATTAATTATCAAGCCTCATCTAAAAAAATTCAGAGAAATAGTGTAGATAACAATAAAGATGAGGACAATAGTCCGAATAATCCAAATAATATTAATTATCAAGCCTCATCTAAAAAAATTCAGAGAAATAGTGTAGATAACAATAAAGATGAGGACAATAGTCCGAATAATCCAAATAATATTAATTATCAAGCCTCATCTAAAAAAATTCAGAGAAAATAGTGTAGATAACAATAAAGATGAGGACAATAGTCCGAATAATCCAAATAATATTAATTATCAAGCCTCATCTAAAAATTCAGAGAAATAGTAGATAACAATAAAGATGAGGACAATAGTCCGAATAATCCAAATAATATTAATTATCAAGCCTCATCTAAAAAAATTCAGAGAAATAGTGTAGATAACAATAAAGATGAGGACAGTAGTCCGAATAATCCAAATAATACTAATTATCAAGCCTCATCTAAAGAAATTCAGAAAAATAGTGTAGATAACAATAAAGATGAGGACAATAGTCCGAATAATCCAAATAATACTAATTATCAAGCCTCATCTAAAAAAAATTCAGAGAAATAGTGTAGATAACAATAAAGATGAGGACAATAGTCCGAATAATCCAAATAGTATAAACATGTCGGGAAGTTTGCCTTTCCAGCGAACTACAGAGTGAAAATAAAAGAAAATGAAAGGATAAACAAATACTTGGATCTTGCCAGAGAACTGAAAAAAACGGTGGAATTTGAAGGGGAAGTTGATACCAATTGCAGAGGTACAGTCGTTGCATTCTAACGCCCCAGCTGACAGGGCGGCTGAAAGAAAGAAGGAATGAATGAATGAAAGAAGGAATGAGAGAAAGAAGGAATGAAAGAAGGAATGAATGAATGAAAGAAGGAATGAAAGAAAAAAGGAATGAAAGAAAAAAATGAAAGAATGAATGAAAGAATGAAAGAAAGAAGGAAAGAAGGAATGAAAGAAAGAATGAAAGAAGGAACGAAAGAAGGAATGAAAGAAAGTAGGAATGAAAAAAGGAATGAAAGAAAAAAATGAAAGAAAGAATGAAAGAAGGAATAAAAGAATGAAAATGAAAGAAAGAATGAAAGAAGGATTGAAAGAAAGAAGGAATGAAAGAAGGAATGAATGAATGAAAGAAAGAACGAAAGAAGGAATGAAAGAAAGTAGGAATGAAAAAAGGAATGAAAGAAAAAATGAAAGAAAGAATGAAAGAAGGAATAAAAGAATGAAAATGAAAGAAAGAATGAAAGAAGGATTGAAAGAAGAATAAAAGAAGGAATGAATGAATGAAAAGGAACGAAAGAAGGAATGAAAGAAGGAATGAAAGAAGTAGGAATGAAAAAGGAATGAAAGAAAAAAATGAAAGAATGAATGAAAGAATGAAAGAAGGAATAAAAGAAGGAATAAAAGAAGGAATGAATGAATGAAAGAAGGAATGAAAAGGAACGAAAGAAGGAATGAAAGAAAGAATGAAAGAATGAAAATGAAAGAAAGAATGAAAGAAGGAATGAATGAAAGAAGGAATAAAAGAAGGAATGAATGAATGAAAGAATGAAAGAAGGAATGAAAGAAGGAATAAAAGAATGAAAATGAAAGAAAGAATGAAAGAAGGAACGAAGAAGGAATGAAATAAAGTAGGAATGAAAAAAGGAATGAAAGAAAAAAATGAAAGAATGAATGAAAGAATGAAAGAAAGAATGAAAGAAGGAATAAAGAATGAAAATGAGAAGAAAGAATGAAAGAAGGAATGAATGAAAGAAGGAATAAAAGAAAGAATGAAATTGATGCCTTGGAATGGTCATGGGGAGTGGAGACAAGAGGAATTGGAAATCAAAGACCGTACAGATTTTTTACAGCATTTTTAAGATCTGTTAGAATATTCAGAAAAGTTCTTGAGACCTGAGGAAACTTGTCACTCAGACTCCAGGGAAAGACAACCAAATCAGGAAACTATAAAATCACTTGATGAAAGTGAAAGCTACAAATACTTAGGAATTTTAGAAGCGGACAATATCATGCAAGCAGAATTGAAAGGAAAAGTTTAAAAAAGAATATCTCAGGAGAACTAGAAAACTCATAGAAACCAAACTTAACAGAAATCTAATCAAAGGAATTAATACCTGAGCTGTCCCCATTATAAGTTTTTTCTTTTTATCTTTCTAACATTTTTTTTAATGTTACCATCATGAAAGGAATTAATAAATTATCCGAAAGAGTTTTCATTTTTGGATCAAGTACTTTCAGTTCTCTTCTGAACCATTATCAAGGCTGTTAAGTATGTAGTAAATATTTTTGTACTACACAATCTGAACTTATTTGCTACACTTGCTATCAATTAAATAATGAATAAAGAAAAAAATTTTGGAAGAATATGAAAAAAATAAATGTTAATTGGTTGAACCCTGAAACCTTGCAAGTCAGTTACAATAATTCACTCGTACCGAATTAGAAACATTAATAT
Source organism: Doryteuthis pealeii (assembly GCA_023376005.1). Taxonomy (NCBI): domain Eukaryota; kingdom Metazoa; phylum Mollusca; class Cephalopoda; order Myopsida; family Loliginidae; genus Doryteuthis; species Doryteuthis pealeii. The sequence goes on along the minus strand of CM042176.1, from coordinate 19,920,968 downwards.
CAACTTGCCCTTCAATGCCATCAAAACTGACATGAGGAGAATGGAAATTTGAATGAACCAACATCTTCCTAAATGTCGCATATCGTACACAAAATAAACGCTAGAAAACAACAGCTGTTTCAACAACATGTTGTAACCAATGACAAAGCACAAACAATTGTTTTTAAAGAAAGTTTTTCAATTCAATAGAAAAAAAAAAAAAATTGCTAAATGTCATAAGAGTGGTCAAAATTTTTTGTATTATTCTCAGAGTTCCGTCCCGGTCTCCTGCCTTAAAAACCACTAGTCCGTGATAGTGTGGCTGACCGGAAGTTCTTACTTCAGCAAACAAAAATCAAATGACAAAAATAAATAGTTTGCGCATGGAATTGCGCACCTTAGTAAAAAGAAAATTAAAATAAAAATTTGTACAATTTCAACCAATAAGAGACGTTTCGCGCCTAAAAGGAAATTTATCAAATAGACCTTTCGGAAGCCTAATCGAATGGTATTTAAAGCCAACTTTTTCATATTCCAGCCAGAAAGATCTAACTTGCCTAAGGGAATTCACGTCACCCTTTTTAAGAACATTTCGCATACATGCTGAAGGTATGAACTATCTCTCTTTAGATAACCTACGCTATCAGAGATAAACATTAGATGCATTCAACTTATGCCTGACTGCTGTTGTGTTGACTTTAAACTTTCACCTTTTCTTTCTCACTTAGAGATTTATAACATCTCTGCTTATATTTTACGTTGAACTTTTCAAAAAGCACCTTTTTACAGAACTTTGCCAAGTATTCTGTATTACCTTTTGTAAACTTCATGTTAATACAATGTTGTTTGTTTTAATTGTGAGTTCTTGTCTTTTATGCCATTTGCTTATATAAATATATTCTTATAGTGTGATGTGTACTTTGACTATATAACCTACAAGGTTTTGAAAACCCTAACCTCTATAAATTAGTTACCCCTAAAACACCATCCTCTATAATAGCTGAAAAACCGTAAATGCGTTATTTTACTCTCTCCAGTCTTTTTTCGACAAGTAAATGTAAATATTTTAACCCTCTCCCTCTTTAAAAAATAGGGGGGGGGCTAAATATTTACATTTACTTGTCGATAAAAATATTTTAACGCCTTCAAACCACTAAAAAAAAAAAAATTTGTCAATAAAAACGCCTTCAATCTGCTAAAGAAATTTTTTTTTTTTCGGTATTTTCATTTTTTTTTTTCGATAATCAATTACAAATAAAAAATCAAAACATTTTTTTCGGTATATTTATTTTATTTTAATATATTTATTTCCAACAATTAACTAGAAATAAAAAATCAAAATGTTTAGATATTCTTTTTTCTTTTAACTAAAAACAACAGCAACGAATGAAATCCCTAGCTGTTGTTTTTAGTTAAAAGAAAAAGAGAATATCTAAATATTTTTATCGACAAGTAAATGTAAATATTTACCCCCCCCCCCAAATATTTTAAAGAGGGAGAGGGTTAAAATATTTACATTTACTTGTCGAAAAAAGACTGGGCGGAGTAAAATAACGCATTTACGTTTTTTCATCTATCACTGCCTAGCAGTTTTTAAGGCAGGGGGCTGGGACCAAACTCTGCGAATAGTACCAACTTTTTTTCTCTGAATTTCCAATTGGACACATAGCCTAGTGGATAAAGGACTTACCGTATTTGACGGCATATAAGACGCTTTTTTTTCCCCAAAATTATGGCTCAAAAAATTGCCCTGCGTCTTATACATAAAGATTTGCGTTTGAGTTTGAGTTTTGTTTAACGGCATATCAACCTCTGTGGGTCATTTAATGCCAAAAAGGTTATTTTGGATTTCAGACTTTAAAGTAGTGGTTCTATGGAGATAATTGGTTATGTTCTGTTATATTTTGTTGAAAAGGTTGCTTTTTTTAATAAAATTTAAAATGTTTTCAGGGTTTGTATTCTTAAAGATGTCTTTCAGGTTTCTAGCTTGATAGTAATTTGCGCGGATATGTTTAAGTCTGTTACAATTTAGAAGGATATGCTTGGTTGTAAGTTGTACTTTGCATGTTGTGCACACTGGGGCACCTCCCCTTTTAACAGGTACGAATGGGTAATGTGGGTGTGCCCAATACGCAATCTGGCGAGTATTACTTCTTCTCTTCTAATACTTCTGTGGCCCGTCGGCCACTCTCCAATAACTTCTTGTATTTCGTGGAGCTTGTTTTGAGTCAGATTGTCCCATGATTTCTGCCATTTGTCTAATATAAATTTGTTTATGGTTGGTTTCAGATCTGTATATGGGATTTTAGATTTGCTCATATGTGTCTGAAGTGCCTTTCTTGCGGCTTTGTCTGCCTTTTCATTTCCTTGGATACCAATGTGACTTGGTATCCAGAAGAATATAATGTTATTATTTTCAGAGAGGGTGTTTAGTTTGTTTAGGAGCTTCGTGATCAGAGGAGATGATGTGTTTTTGTTATGTAGTGCTAATAGGACTGATTTAGAGTCCGTGCATATAATAAATTTGGAAGCTTTGTGATTTGCTACTATATTCATAGCTAGATCAATGGCTGTGGTTTCTGCACTGTAAAGATTTGCATAATATATATATGGGAATAATTAGCATTATGATTTTAACAAAACAGGAATACTAATTATCTCTTAGACCCTATCTCTCCACTGGACCATCTAGTTATTTCCCTTACCTCTAATTACCTTCGTAAATAGGAACTAATTCCTAAGGCATCATCTAATCTTAGCCTTACGGTGCAAGGCGCGCTATTTCATTCTTTTCAAATCACATTACAGTCTTGTGAAGACATACATAACATGAATTCACATTTTGAATTATATCAATTTAATAAAAATTAGGAACACAAAAGACCTTATAAAATTTCTGAGATATTATTCAGCAAAAAAAAATGAATAAAGGAAAAAAAAAAATAACACCTCAGAATGGACGATGATCACATCCAATCATTATTCCAGGTCCTCAGAGAGTCTGGCAGAATCTTCATTGTGTGATTGGAGTTAAGTGGTCATACAGTTACTTTTCTTGTGGGGGTGCTGTTTCTTGGATTTGTTTAAGACACTATGTGTAGGGTCCATAGGAGTACCTCACTTACTACTTTTTTTTTTATTTTTATTTTTGCTAACAGGATGAACATATCTTTAATTCAATAAAAATTAGAAACACAAGAGACGTTATAAAATTTCTGAGATATTATTCAGCAAAAAAAAATAAATAAATAAAGGAAAGAAAAAAAAAATAACACCTCAGAATGGACGATGATCACATCCAATCATTATTCCAGGTCCTCCAACACTGCTTACTCAGAGTCTGGCAGAATCCTCATTGTGTGATAGACTGAGATACTAATTATCTCTTAGAACCTATCTCTCCACTGGACCATCTAGTTATTTCCCTTACCTCAAATGGAACTAATTCCTAAGGCATCGTCTAATCTTAGCCTTACGGTGCAAGGCGCGCTATTTCATTCTTTTCAAATCACATCACAGTCTTGTGAAGACGTACATATTCGCCTCCTTTGCAACTTAGCCATGGAGTCAGTGTTGTAGCCCTTGATTTAGTACTTTTCAGTTTGTTTCACTGGCATGCATATGATATACAATCTGAGATGATTTGTTTCTGTTGTAATATAAATTATTTATTTAGAGTAAGGATTTAGTTACAAGGGACATTGTATTAGTTATTGTTAATCTTTAATACCGGAGACTATAAGTCTGGAATTAACTTTGTGCTAGTATTGTGATTGTTCTAGTTGTTTATTTCAAACAAAAGAATAGTCAAGGGTTAACCAGGTCAAGGAGATGATGGGGGGGAATTTTATATACATATATATAGTCAAGTTCAGTTCAGGAGCAGTTGAAGTCGGAGGGGAGTTGAGTTGAGTTCAGTTGGCAGTTGAGTTGGTTTGAGTTTGTGTCATACATCCTGTAGATGAACAGTAATATGTACTGTTGCATACCTCCTATTATTTCTTTAATATTTCTTTAATAGTCTTTAATACCAGAGACTATAAGTCTGGAATTAACTTTGTGCAGTATTTTTTTTATTTCAAACAAAAGAATAGTCAAGGTTAGCCAGGTCAAGAAGATGATAGGGGGAATTTTATATATATATATATATATATATATATATAGTCAGTTGAAGTTTCACAATTGAAGTTTGGCAGTGTGAGTTGAAGTTTCGGAGTGGAAGTCGAAAGGCAGTTGAGTTGGTTGAGTTTGCAGAGTGGGGAGTTGGGCAGAGTTGAACCGAGAGCCGAGGCGAACATTTGGGCTCTCTCCCCCCCCTATTCGACTGGACCAACAATGATAGAGTAACAAAATAGAACCGCCTGGTGCCATAATCTCTTCCTAACCACTTGGACTCTTCACCCTAACCTGCCTTGTCCGTCTCTCTTTGTTTGTTGCTGTTGTTTTCCTTATGACATATGGGTGCGTGGGGGTTGACATTTGACGATAAGACGGCCAGTGACAGAGATCGATCCGGACAGACTGCTATTGCTCATCAATATTCTCTTTGGGCGTCCTGTACGTAATGATTCGGGGTATCGATCTGGGAGACTGCTATTGGTGGTGATCGATATTTTCCCAGACGACCTGAACAAGAATGGTGAAAGCGAAGACGACGGCACGCGAAAACGGGACGTGGGCCCCCTATGTGTCATAGAGTGCATTTTAAATTATTTAGCAGTAAAAATAAGGACAAACAGTTCGAACATCAAAATTATTCAGGATGAACATATTTTTTTAAATTCAATAAAAATTAGGAAAACAAAAGACGTTATAAAATTTCTGAGATTTTATTCAGAAGAAAAAAAAAAAAACAAAATGAAAAAAATAACAAAAATAAAAAATAACACCTCCGGAATGGACGATGATTGCATCCCACCATTCCCCAGGTCTTCCAACACTGCCGCCTCCGAGAGTTTTGACAGAGTCTTCATAATAGGGTCACAGCCCAAATCTGGGGTCAACGGCTAAATTGAAACAGTTGGCACACACACAACAGGAATAAGAGAGCCTCACGAGAAATTGTTTGGGACACTGTTTTAATGTCTGTTGAGCAAGTTTTGTTTTAAAAACCGCACCGAAACAGACGGGAATACAAAATTTGGTTCCCAACCACCAAAAAAATATAGAAATGGACTTACGAACGAGCAAAGGTCTTTCATTTTGTTTTGTTTCTTTGTTTAATGGCATATCAATCTTTGTGGTTATTTACTGCCAAAGGCATCCTTGTAGAAAAACAATAGTGGTACTATTTAATGCATGGCTTAGGGGTAAGGGGTTCATACCTTTCTCAAAGAAGAAGGAAGAAAGAAAAAAAGAAGGAAGAGGAAAGAAGGAAAAAGAAAGAAAAAAAAAGACTAAATGTAAACGTAATAGTGCAACTGAAGATTGAACTCGTTTACTATGATTTCACAGTTCAGCACATTAGCCACTACAACCAAGTTTTTCATAAATGGAATGGTTTTCAAGTGGAAATTTTTCTTCTTCAGTAAATGTAAAAAAAAATCCTTAAAAAAATCTTAAAACCACAGCCGTCCACAAAGTCTATGTGCATTTTAAATTATAAATCTTTAAAAAAAAATGCACACTGACTTTGTGGACAAATTGTCCATAAAGTCCGTATGCTTTTTTAAAGAATTTATAATTAAAGGTGCACACGGACTTGTAGACAGTCTGTATTATCCAAACTAATTTTTTAATGCTAATAATAGAGTGTCCACAAAGTCCGTATGCACTTTAAATAATTTATCTTTAAAAATTGCACACGGACTTTGTGGACATCTCTGTCTAATCTCAAAACTTAAGTATACAGTCCAATTTAAAAAGCACAGTAAGGGTAAAACAAAGTTTTTTTAGACCCTATTTTTTCCGATGCAACAATCATGGGGAACGAGAATAAAAATATTTGGCAAACAGTCCAATGGTAACCGCATTGGAAAAATAAGGTTTAAAAAGTTCGGCATCACTTTTTCAACCTGGACTGGGTAGAATTTTTTTTTTTTGTAAAGCGTATATTCGTAGAACTTAGATATTTCACACAACAACATTTTTAATTTAACATCATCAGCAGCAGATTTCTTATTAGGGAAATTAATTTAGATGATCTTAGATAGGGAAATTAATTTAGATGATGTTAGAGGGCAAATTGTTGTGAGGTTTAAGCACAGATACTTTTAGATCTGATAGGTTTTGGTAAATTAAAAAAAAGTTTGGCACAAAAGGGGAATTTCTATTTATTGGTATGTAAAGTTTTAGAGTTGGGGATTTAAGAAGGAAAATAAAGAAGGAAAAGAAAAAAAAGGAGAAGAAAAAGAAAAGAAAGAAAGAAAGAAAAAAAGAAAAGAAAGAAAAAGAAGAAAAATGGGAAAAAGAAGAAAAATGGGAAAAAGAAAAAGAAAGGAAAAAGATGCAAAGAAAGAAAGAAGAAAGAAAGAATTAAAGAAAGAAAGACGAAGGAAGAAAAAAGAAAGAAAAAAGTAATAAAAAGTAAATAAATAAAGTTAAAAGTGTAGTAAGAGTAACCCAAAGCCAACATTTTTTCTGATGCAAGTATCATTGGGGAACGAGAAAAGTTTGGGGAACAGGCCAATGAATACCTGTATCAGAAGAAAATAAAATAAAGAAAAAAAAAAAAAAAAAAAAGAAATAGAAAATTAATAAAATAAAAAAAATCCCTTTCCAAAATGCTTAGTCATCTTTTTTTGTAAACAAAACCAATTTCTTATAAAATTTCATTTCTGGCCAAAGAAGAACGGAGAGAGAAAGAAAAAAAGAAATGTTAGTTAAAATTATTTGACGTTGGAGATGAACAGATTGTTTTTTTGAAAATACACATGAAATATCAAAATATAATAAACTCTTTTTCGTATTGAAGAACCTTTTTCCCATTTCTTTACTCTTTAATTCCTAGATATGTTGTGTCAACTGTTAAGGGTCCCCACTACTGACAGAAATTCAGTAATGGGGAGTTTACCTGCCTCATCCACCACAGCCATTGGGGTGGGCTCGGTCCTAGAAGAAAAGAAACAGAATTAGATTTTAAGAAAAAGGAAGAAAAAATAGTCAGTGGAATAAAAGAAATTCGGTAATCTTCAACTTGTTCCTCGTAATATTCCTGTCCCGGATGACGTATGGATCGTCCCGGATGTAATTTTTATTGTCCCTGAGACGACATAATGTCGAGCCCTGATATCCATGGTGTAGTACTTTCCAGTCTTTCGTGTGTGTAGTTTGTGTAATGAGTTACGCATACACACCACTCCACTACACACAGCATTATATAACACATCAGAGACACACTCAAAAACACAATGAAAAAACTCTAATGGGCCAACCACTTTTGGGAGGGGATGGCAGGGCAGTTGAATGGTCTATTTAACCATTTCAAATAAAAGTTCTTTATACACAAATAATGAACACCTTTTCATTTCTAAGGTAGTAACAATATTCTATCAAAAAAATTTTTTAAATAAATTTTTAAAAATCAGGTAATCCTTAACTATTTCCTCGTAAATTCCTAACCATAAAATAAACTGAAACCCATTTTATGTCCGTGTATTAAATGTCTTATTTTTTTTGCACCGTTATGTTACAATACTAAATATATTTTCTTAATTTTAATATTCACTTCAATGTGTATATTCTAAAAGTTTTTATTTTGTGAGAATGGTTAGTTTTAAAGTGGGGATTCGTTTTACACTTCAACTTTTTACTCGTAAATTTCTACCATAAAAATGCCCAAGCCTAATTTTATGGTAGGAATTTACAAATAAAAAGTTGAAGATTACCTTTTGTTGTTGTTATTATTTCTTTTTTATTTATTTTTTTTAGCTTTGGTACTCTAAATAAAAAACGTCAGATTTTAATAATCGTTGACGAAAAACAAAATTACGGTCAATAAAAGGAGGATCTAATTTATGCCTAAGTTGTAAAATGACCCCCACTTTAAAACTAACCATTCTCACAAAAAAAAACTTTTAGAATATACACATTGAAGTGAATATTAAAATAAATAAGAAAATATATTTAGTATTGTAAAATAACGGGTGCAAGAAAATAAAACATTTATTGCAAAAACACGGACATGCATGTTTTAACACGAAAAATATCATAAAATGTGTTTTTAATAACAATTAAGTTCATTTCAAATAATGCACAAGCAAAATTAAGAAGACAGTTAATATATTTTCGTGTTTAAAAAAAATTCAGCTGTATTGATTCAAACAAATTCGTATTTTCAGTGTAGATTTATGGTGAAATGAAAATGGCCGACCAAAATAGACGGCTTCCTCAAAGTGAAGAAGAAACAAGTGGAGGTTACTCTCATTTATGTAGCTAATGTTCAGATTACCCTATAATGAGCCTTTTTAATGAGTTGTGTGGCACCTGAGAACTTTACGCAATAAATTTCATTATCATTATTATATTATAATTATTCATTCTTCTATTTTTATAAAGTCTATAGAATTAAAATTAATTTCATATTAAATTTAAACCGATTTTATTATTTAAAAAAATATTTACTTTAGGGGGGTTTGTTTTGTTTTATGGCATCAACCTCAGTGGGTCATTTAAGGCCGATAAAGTTTGAAATAAATTCATTCTTAACGGATACCCAATTCTTTTTATAACAGGTACTACACCACTCCGGGTCAGAGTGGACCAGGAAGCATGGTGATGAAGGGGTGCTCCACTTTCCCCAAACCTCCAAAACTGGAACTCACCATCAGATAGAGTTTAATGTCATTTCCAGGACATGAAGACCCTCAGCCACCGCCTTCTAGCACCCATATGATAAAAAGGGGGTTGGGGCTTGCCATAAAGAGAAAATAGGGTTGGGACAGTCATATAGGTGCTAGGGCTTGACGTGACCAGCCGATTGACCACTGACCGCCCGTATAAGCTTAATTAAGGTCTATGTGGAGTATTGCATGTCATGGACTGCTTATCCACCAGGATTCCATCCTTAAGCATCAGGATCGCCACCCACGCCAACAGGTGGCCCTATTAGAGGAGTCTTACCCCTGCATAGGTGCAGTCGGTTTTTCTAATGGCCAAGCCGACAGGCGGGTCAGTCGGGGGGGGGGGGAGCAATCTTACAAAAAGTCTGCAATAATATCTAATGACTGATCTTAATGTTCATCTGAAGTTCATAAGATAAAAATCTAAAAAAATATCAAAACAAAAATGAATCTATGAGTACAAACCTGACCAAAGCCTAATCTCCCCATGCGGCGTCGAGGTGGAGGCGGAGGGCTGGATAAAAAAGAAAAAGAAATGAGAAAGTCAATGAATGCAATACAAATGAAAGTTGAAAGAACAAAGGCAGGTAACTCTGTGTTGCTTTTTTATCTTAATGCTCATTATATATTATATATATGTATATATAACAACACACCTAAAAAATGCACAATGTTTCCTTGCGATACACACACCTACACCGTCCCATACTCACGCCATAAAAGAGAATATTGACGTCATATTTTAAACCGTCCTTTTTTCAAACATCAAAAATGTTTAAACAGACTGAATAACAATGACTACCACTTGCTTTTCTCGTTATTCTGTGATAAATAATTTCTTTATCACCTTCCATATACCAATAAATGCCCTGAAGATGATCTAATTAATAGATCGAAACACTGCAGAGTCGGCCATAAACTCAACACTTAAGCAATTTAAACCTGTGTTTTTTTCATTTTTCTTAATATACTACATATGTAATATATATATATATATATATATATATATATATTATACCTATTTAATGTACATTATATATATATTTTCTCTATTTTAATGCACATCAAATTTTTTTCTTTACTATTTTTTAATGCTCATTAATATATTTTTTTTACTTATTTTTAATAACATTAAATATTTTTTTTTACTTATTTTTAATGCTCATTAATATATTTTACTTATTTTATACACATTAAATATATTTTTTACTTATTTTTAATACACATTAATTTTTTTTTTTTACTTATTTTAATACACATTAAATATTTTTTTTTTACTTATTTTTAATAACATAAATATTTTTTTTTTTACTTATTTTTATACACATTAAATTTTTTTTTTTTACTTATTTTTAATACCCATAAATATTTTTTTTTTTTATCTTTTTTTAATACACATTAAATATTTTTTTTTTTTACTTATTTTTAATACACATTAATATTTTTTTTTTTACTTATTTTTAATACACATTAAATATTTTTTTTTTATCTGTCTGAATTTGTTTAGATGAGGCTTGATTGTTTTATTATTAAGATTTTTCAGACTGTTGTACTCATCTTTATTGTTGTTTATATGCACAACATTTCGGCAATGTGCCCTCTGGCTTTCTTCAGATGTTTCTTGTTGAAGCCTTCATGTCATAATCAACCCCAGTGTTTCAAAGCTAACCCACAACTGAATTAAACTTGCAAATTTTGTCAAAATTAAAAAGGAAAATTTTTGACGACGATTTGCAACACATTAAACTAAAAAAAAATTTTTTAAAAAGCAAAAAAAAAAAAAGGAATCTTCTGTAGATGAGATTTTTATCCCGAAATATTAATTGAGAATAAATCACAGGTTAACAACCACAACCACAGTTACCTTCTTTTTTCTTTACACTTGCATTGGATAGCCTTCAAAACAAACCAGCAACCAAATATAACACAATGCTTCAAGCAAATTACAAAATCCTTTTACATTAAACTAAATTTTGAAATTAAAATTTGTTAAAAATCAGATTCAAATACTTGACTTTTTTTTTTGGTAAGTCAGGTTATGAAATGCCAACATGTGTTTCGTTAAATTTCATTAAACTATTTTTATCCATTCAATATTTTCTTTTTATTTATTTATTTATCCTTTCAACATATTGTCGGATTCATTTCCACTTTATATATATATATATAATATATATATATGAGAAGTAAACAAACAATGTGTTTTGATATGGCTTTAGCCGACAATTTTTGGGAGAATATGTGCTTAATTGAAGTCGTACCTAATTTTGAAAATAAATTAATTAATAATTAATGAATTAGGCGGGCATACCTATTCAAATGTGAGGCTAAACAAATCAAGAAAAAATCAATCTCTGTATGACATTTCGGCCTATTAGGCCTCATCAGCAGAGCTATAGACAGGAAGACCGCTTTTGTTTAGCCTCACATTTGAATAGGTATACCTGCCTAATTCATTAGTTATTAATTAATTAATTTTCAAAATTAGGCACAACTTCAATTAAGTACATATTCTCCAAAAAATTGTCGGCTAAAAAAAGCCATATCAAAACACATTGTTTGTTTGTTTACTTCTCATATATATTATATATATATATATATATGAAATAAATATTTTAGAAAAACAAACACATGATATTTTTTCTAAAATATTTATTTCATACGGTCGGATTCACTTCCATTCACTTTTCATATATCTTATATAATGGAGATTGTGTGTTTTTCTGTGTGTAACCGAAACTAAATTCCTACTCAAGTCACAATTCTCTTAGTTATTGACATGACATTCTCCATGATTTTTATTTTTATCTAAACCTCAATTATTAATAAATTTGTCTGACATTATTAATACTGTTAACTATGTCTACACTACTGACAACATGCAATTATATTTATATATACAACAAAATAGCGGTTTACAGTGTGAACGGGAAGGCTAATTTGCATATTAATATTAAAAAATCGAATTTAATAAATATGTGCTTAGTATTATTGATTTCTAACTGTTTGGTTTTTATTTTAATGAATATAAGCAAAAATCTCTTCAATGAATCTTAAATGAAATCCATTAACAAGATAAAATAACTGTCATTTTATTCTTTACTTCTCTTTAGCTAAATACTTAAATTAGAAAAAGTAACAATGAAAGACGAGAGTGATGGAAGATTAAGTTTCAGTTGTTCCATTTTTTTATATACTTCCCTCTGTTTCAAATCTTTTATTATACTCCCTCTGTTTCAAATCTTTTTATCTGTATTCTTATTTAGTTTCATTAGCCTTTCTAATTTAATACATATATTTTATTACATTAAAACTTAAGTACTTGCACCCGGAGGGTGCATATATTTGCTAGTATATATATATATATATATATATATATATATATATATATATTAAAGGAGTCGTGCTTGTTTTTGATGTGTATGTATCGATCCAGAAAAAGAGATGTCATTGAGCATAAAATCATATATACACTTTGATATTTTTATAATAAGGAAAAGTACAAAATTCAGTAGTTGATTATTACTGAATAAATGATATAAAACAACTATAAGATCAATTCGATTTCCAAAGTCACTAAGGAATTTTTTGGGATCAGGAATTTGAATACAAAACCAGAAGAGAATTTGGTGAATCTATGAAAACATTCAACTTTTCACCATTGAAAAATCAACACGATTTATTTCCGAAATGAAGAAAGGGGAAATAATCAACCCAAAAAATTACATAGAGTTACCCTCCTTCAACTATGAAACAAAGTAAAAGATTTTATATAGAAATTTGAAAACATTTTCAAAATTTAACTTTTTTCATACTAAATTTCACCCAATTTTTCTTGGTATATTTTACCTGTATGATGGGATCTTTCAAAGTTCAACTATCTATTCACCTCAGAACTCATTCTATTCAAATAAAGTCCCTTTTATTATTGTAATTCTGAGTCTTCTGTGAGCAGCTTAAAGTAGACAAAGTAAAATTTACTCAATTATAGAAATGAATGGAATCTAATGTGATCAAGAAATGGGGGATCAGTTTACATTTGGTTACAATACCAAATGATCCCTCTCTTTACATCCAGTTGAGGTATCTGGTTGATGTAACAACACCGGTTGAGGTATCTATGAGAATACTTAACTCTTTGCCTACCAAATTTCCCTTACGGTTGTACCAAATTTTCTTGGTATTTTTTACTTGTATGATGGGATATTTCAAATTTCACTAGCTATTCACCTCAGAACTCATTCTATTCAAATAAAGTCTTATTGTTAATTGTAATTTGAGTCCTTCTGCTCATTATAAATGATAATCACCCAGCGCATATGGTAGAATGGAAGCGGTGGGAGAGCCACTGTGAGTGGTTTATGGCAGGATCCCAGCGGTGTGAGTGTTAAAGTAAGCAAAGAGTTAAAGAGATGCATTAAGCAGAAAAAAACACACTTACAAAATCTTAAATGATAAACGTGCATTGATAAAATAATTTTGATTTTGGGACTATGGTCATCATCTTTATGAATATTAACATACAAATAAAGTGAGTAGTTAAATATGTCTCTCTCTCTCTCTCTCTCTCATCACTACCCATCTCCTCTTACTCACACAGATAAACTAACATATATAATGAGGAGGTAATCAAGAGACACATGGAGAGGGGGCAGAATGTTAACTCAGGGGCGGGTCAGTTTTTTGACTTAATTGCAAATTACGAATAATTAGAACCAATTAAAATGAATTTATTTCAAAACATAATTCAATCCTAAAACAAAGGAATAATTTAGTATAATTTTCATGTAATTAAAATAACCAGTAAAACAGCTTTAGGAAAAAAAAGTTGATTCGCTCAGCTTTAGTATAATATATATATATATATATATATAAAAAGTAAGTCGTTGGGCGGCCTAAAGTCGGTATCAGCCAGTCAGCGAGGGAAGTCTATCCCCTTTTCACTAGCGCTAGACCAAGGAGATTATTTTAGTGTCTGGGGTGGAGCGCCACATCTACCATCAGCACCTTACTTTACCGCATAGATCCCTGTGCTACTCATACGCTGAGTGGCGAGGGCGGGTATCGAACTAGGAACTTGGGGTTTCTAGCCGAACGCTCTACCGACTGAGCTAACCCGGCCCCATAAATATATATATATGCACTTTTCGGCTGTTGTATCCATCCGGCTTTCCAATAAAGATGAGGACAATAGCACCCCCTCAAAAAAAAAAAAAAAATCGAAATTATTCAGATCAAGTCTCATCTAAAAAATACAGGTAAAACGTATATTGATAGAATAATAATATTTTTGTAAGAAAAAGAATTTTTCATCAGCAAAAGATAATTAGAATAATATTTCAACTGTTCTTTCAATTCTGTGTCCACCATACTCTACACACCAACCCCCTTCCTTCATTCTTGATCTTTGCTTTGATTGGTTGACTGAGAAATATTTTTAAAAAGAAATTAATTTTTATTGGTCCTTACCACTCTGCCATCTGGTCTGTAATCATACTGTAGTTATCTCCATATTTTTGTCATTCATTTTTAAAAAGAAATTAATTTTATTGTCCTTACCTCTCGCCATCTGGTCTGTAATCATAACTGTAGTTATCTTCCATATTTTGTCATTCATATTTTTAAAAAGAAATTAATTTTATTGGTCCTTACCTCTGCATCTGGTTGTAATCATAACTGTAGTTATCTTCCATATTTGTCATTCATATTTTTAAAAAGAATTAATTTTTTATTGGTCTTACCTCTGCCATCTGGTCTGTAATCATAACTGTAGTTATCTCCGTATTTTGTCATGTTGGGCTGAAAGGAAAATAAAGAGTGAATTAAATAAAACAATGTATATGATTTCAAGTATTCCTATCTAATACTAACACTATATCATAATTATATAGTTATACATTCTATCAATGCTAATAATTGGAAAGTTAATTGGTTTCAAGTATTCTTATCTAATACAAATAATATGCACACAGTTGTATGGTTTCAAATATTCCGTTTAATTCCTAGTTGAGTAACATAATATTACAGGGTGACCCAGAAAAAACAGAACCCCATTTTTTTTTCCCCGTTAAACTAACCTAAACCTACCCCCCCCCTTTTTTGAGTAATATAATATTACAGGCTGACCAGAAAAACAGAACAAAAAAATTTGTAATAAACTTAATTTTCTAATTTTTATTTAAGTTCAAGTCAAACAAGGGTTAGGGTTAGGGCTGGGGTTTAGGGTTAGTTTAATGGAAAAATTAATCATAATTTTGGGTTCTGTTTTTTTCTGTGTCACTATGTATACAGGGTGACCCAGAAAAAATAGAACCATAAATTTTGTAATAAAAATATCATATTAAATTAGAAAGACTAATGAAACTAATAAGAATGCAGATAAAAGATTTGAAACAGAGGGGTGTATAATCGAAAAAATAGAACAACTGAAACTTACTCTTCCATCACTCCCGTCTTTCATTGCTAAATTATAGTATTTCTCCTTGTTAATGGATTTCTTTTAAGAATTTATCTCAGAGACTTTTGCTTATATTTATTAAAATAAAACCAAACAATTAGAAATCAAATACAAATATTTATCAAAATCAAATTTTTAATATCAATATGCAAAATTAGCCGTCCCGTTCCTACTGTAAACTGCTATTTTGTTGTTATTTATAAATACAAATGCATATTATTAGTATGTAGATATGTAAAACAATTTATTAATAATTGAGGTATTTATGAGGAAGTGCGTCCGCGGTCTCCTGCCTCAAGAAATTGCTACCGGTGACTATTAAAATAACGTCCACAGCTATGGCGTCTCAGATTTTATTTTATTCATGTTTGTTTAATGTCTTGTTTTTAGTTTCAATAAACAAGAATTACGACAAAAAGAAGCGACACCCCACAAATACATTTACTTGTAGAAAATATCTATCTCCATTTGTTCATATCTATCTATATTATTTTGTTTATCTATCTATCTTCAGTCTATTCCAAACTATATATCCTCTTCATATCTAAACAAGAAATTACGACAAATTTCTATAAATGAAACAAGAATTACGATAAATTACGATAAATAAACAAGAAATTACGAACAATTTCTATAAATAAACAAGAATTACAACAAATTTCTATAAATGAATAAGAATTATGCCAAAAGAGAAGCACCCCCCTCTAAAATACATTTAACACCCCAAGTTGGTTGTTTCTTTCAAGTAACACGACATAGTTGGGACGTTATTTTAATAGTCACCGGGTAGCATTTCTGAGGCAGGAGACCGGGACCGCACTTCCTCTAAATTACCATAATTGATGTTTAAATAAAAATAAAACCATAGAGAATGTGACATAAATAACTAAAGGAATTGTAACTTGAGTAGTGGTATAGTTTCAATTACGACATAGAACACAACCAATCTCCATTATAATAAGATACTTACAGATATTAATGTCCGGAAACTTCAGGGGGTCATCAAAGATGAACAAGAAGATGAAAAAGAAAAAAGAAATAAGAGAAATGTTAACATTATTTTTACAAAATTCACAATTCCTAACTTTTTTTTATCCAAGTAAACTTTTAGCCAACAGACAAATCTTTAAAATTTAAAAAAAATTCTTTTTTCATAGGAAACTTTTACAGAACAGGTAATTTTTTTTTTTTTTTTATTCTTTTTTTCCCCCCCCAAAGAAACTTTTTAGCAGATAGGCAAATTTTTTAACTAAAAAAAAAAAATTTTTCATTGGTAACTTTTTATCGACAGGTAATTAAAAAAATTTTTGGGGGGGGTGGGGAGGTACTTTTACAGACAGGTAATATTTTTAATTCTATTTTTTTTTTTTTTTTTTTTTTTTCCCAAAGAATCTTTTAGCAGGTGTTATTCTTTGGTAGCAATGGTAACAAATGAGTGACTCGAGATGCCCCAGATCTTTAGATCTGGAACATCACATTTAGTGTCATACCTAGGTTTAATTAAGGGTCATTCATGTCAAAACACCAGCAAAAAGTGGAAATCTGCACCCACGACACTAAATTACTTGAAATTGCGGCACAGATATTCCCCTTCAAGAGTTAGGAAAGTCGTGCCAAATTATTTTGTTTTAAACCTTATCGTTCCGACTTTAGAGGGGGAGTTATAATTTTCCTATTTGCCTTTAAATTAAGCCGTGCGGTGTCGCAGAATCTCAGTGTAGCTGTCGCCTTTGAGTGTGCCTAATAGTTAGATATATTTATTTCTACCTCAAAAAATAATATACCTTAAATATGGACAGTGGTAAGGGAAACAACTCTGTTAGGGTCTCATAATCGAGGGACAACCGAGCCTGAATTGCATTGTGGGAATATCAACAGGTTTCCTTAGGGCAAAATAGCGACTTCCGCCTGGCTGATGCAGCAAAAAGGTTGTGTGGAAAATATCGTCCTAAAATTAGAACTTTAGTCTTTTAGTTAGTTCTCGGTACTGGTACGTGCGCACAGTATTTCACTGTAGCAGTTCCCTGGTAATATTTTCTGGTGATGTATTGATGACACGCAAAGACGACTGGTGTTTGGAAGTAAATAAAATATTCTACGTTCACACATCAGTCGTCTGAAAATATTACCGGGAATGCTACACTCAGTATCTTTTAAAAATTAAAAAAAAAAATACTTCCATACATCTTAACAACAGCAACCTTGAGCACCTTTTTGATCTCCATCCTTTAACACACGTGGGCATGCCTACAAAGTCAGAAAACAGCACTGCTCCGTGACTTTCGGAAACATTTTTTCACGCTGCAGAATTGCGGAGACATGGAATAAACGGCCGCGCATCTGTTGTAGGCTGCCGGGAAGCACTGCTCTTTAAAGCCTCATGCTTCTGTAGTCCGCCGACACTATACCTGATGCCACTCTCCACCCAATACATATGCCTCACACACGCACCATACATGCAATTAACTACTGGTAAAACTGTTTCATGTCCTGAACTAATACATTGTTTCTGTATGTAGCTTGACATGAGACTTTGATGAGTTGTGGTGCAACCTTGAGCATTGTAACAATAAATTCATTTTTTCATTATTATTACCATATTTTGAAATTTGGTATGTAAGGGCAAATAGGAGGCAAAATCATTGTGTTCTTTCTTCTGTTCACCAATAAGGTGGGCTGCCATTAACACGTGTCATACTCCACAGTCATTATTTTAGTTAAAGGAAAGTAAAATTTAATACTACCAATAAACTATGAAGTTGTTTAAACCCAAAACACTTCTGGGATGATGGGACAAAGTCCGCAAGAGCGATCGATTGTCCATCATATTAAACCTGAAGAAAAAGAATAAAGAAAAAATATTATTTGTATCAGCAAATATATGCCATCACTCCGTGGTGCAAGTATCTTAAGTTTTAATGTAAATAAAATATTATATTAAATTAGAAGGTAAATAAATCTAAATAAGAATGCAGATAAAAAGAATTGAAAAACAGAGTGCAAGTATTTAAGTTTTAATGTAATAAAATAATTATATAATTAGGAAAGGCCAATGATAACTAAATAAGTAATGCAGATAAAAAGATTTGCAACAGAGTGACAAAGTATTCAAGTTTTAATGTAACAAAATATTATATTAAATTAGAAAGGCTAATGAAACTAAATTACGAATGCAGATAAAAAAGATTTGGAAACAGAGTGCAAGTATTTAAGTTTGATGTAATAAAATATTAATATTAAATTAGAAAAGGCCAATGAAACTAAATAAGAATGCAGATAAAAAGATTTGAAACAGAGTGCAAGTTCATACAGTTTTATGTACACAGAAATATTATATTAAATTATGAAAGGCCTAATGAACTAAATAAGCAAGCAGATAAAAAATTTGAAACAGAGTGCAAGTATTCAGTTTAATGTAACAAAATATTATATTAAATTAGAAAGGCCATGAAACTAAATAAGAATGCAGATAAAAAATTTGAAACAGAGGCGCAGTATTTAAGTTTTTAATGTAATAAAATATTATATTAATTATAAAACAGGTAAATGAAACTAAATAAGAAATGCAGATAAAAACATTTGAAAGAGGTGGTTATAATAGAAAAAAATAGAACACCCTGCATTTACTCTTTCTATCACTCCTGTATTTCATTGCTAAATATTCCAATTTAAATATAGTTAAAATAGGAAGTAAAGAAATAAAATGTCAGTTTATTTCTTCCTTGTTAAAGGATTTCTTTTAAAGATTCAGTGAAGAGGATTCTTGCTCACTATTCATTAAAATAACGTCAAACAATTAGAAATAAATACTAAGCACATATTTATTAAAATCAAATTTTTAATTCAATATGCATTAGAACTTTCCCGTTCATACTGGTAAACCGCAATTTGTTTGTACTATTAAATACAATTGCAATTTATAATAATAACATTTCATAAAATAAAACAATTTTTATCAATAATTGAGATTTAAATAAATAAATCATGGATAATGTAAACATAAATAACTAAGGGAATTGTACTTGAGGAGTGATATTAGTTTCGATTAACAGACAAACCCAATCTCCTCATAAGAATTTATTTGACTCATAAATGAGACAACACCATTGAAACTTGGGTCATAATAGTTTCCTCGCACCCCTACTAGGGATATCTTGTTCCTCTTAGGGAATAATAATAAATAATAAATAAAATAATCATAATAATGTGGAAAAAGATGAAACCTGTCAATCAATAAGTGAATGCAGTAACTTGCAACAAAGAGAGTACAAAGCCTATACCACGATTGGGTGGGAAGGGATTCACTGGGAACTGTGCAAAAAATTCCAATTTTTACATTCACTAATGGTAAATGCACAAGCCTAAATCTGTCCTGGAGATGAGATGCACAAAATTCTCTTGGACTTTGAGGTCCGACGTATCACCTAATCTGACCTAAAATTTGATTGACAAGAGAGAAGCCTTGTCATCTTTTTGGATTTTGCCGTCCCAGCCAATCACAGAGTAATTTAGGGCCTTTGGAACGTTCTCCCAGGGGTCCTGGAAAAGAGTCTGGATGAATTGGAAATCAGAGGAAGGATCGAGACCATCCATACTACATAGCATTGTTGAGATCGCTGGAATACTCAGAAGATTGTCCTGGAGACCCTGAGAACTTGCTTCAACTCAGCCTCCGTGAACACAACGCGGCTATGGTAAGTGGTGAAAACTCAAACCTGGAGTGAATAATAAATAAATTTAAAAAATAATTTTTTTTAAAATTTAAAAAACACAACCAACAAAAATAAACAGTAGGCCTTGGGTGTATTTAATAGGTCGGTTGCGGCACAGAGTCAGGGAATGAAGAATATATCGTAAACAAGGAATTTAAGGGCAAACAAGAATATTTTACATACAAAAGTAAAGCCATATCGACAAATAAACAATGTAAAAGTAAAGACATCCGAGGGATAGCTTTTGCGTCTGAGGTGGAGCACGGCAAACCTACCATCGCTTTACTTTAAAACCGCACAGATCCTGTGCTACTCATATGCTGAGTTGGCGAGGGCGTAGTAAAGTATCAACCAGACATTCAAGGAGTCTATCCCTTTTCACTAGCGCTAGAATAAGGGAGATTGCTTTTTGCTAACAAAACCTGCATTACTTTTTGACTCACTTATGTGGAGAAGTAGGAATTGATTCACAACAGAGGAACCAGCTTCATTTTGATGTATAATACATGTTCCTGTGTTGGTAATTAATACCTGTCCTAAAATGGCATTACTTTTTGATTACCCTGTATCTTGAGTCTTTCTCTGAAAACCATCTCCTTCCATCTTCTTTCCCCCCCCGCCCCTGTGTCCAAACCTGAGGAACGATCCTTTGTACATTTTGTTTATGCATATCAAACCTTGTGGGCTACTTAATGCCAAATCTGTCCTTTTGTATATAGTAAATTTACTAAGTTGGTTAGATCGTGGCACAGGCCAATGGGCCCAAATCCAGAATCGAACTCACTAACATGGTCTGCGAATCCTAGCTTGTTAATCATACACGACATGAGGTGTCCCTTGTCTTTTTTGTATATATGTTTTTTTAAAGCAAAGAGTTTGGTAGATAAATTATTGGTTTGCTTTGGTTTTATTAACTGTAGAAATAATTTTCATTAACTCAATGTGTATCAACTATTGGTGAAAATTATTTTATATTATAATATATTAATAAAATTCTGAAGGCAATTACATGGCGTATAAAAATAACACAAAAAAAGGATGGTTATTTTATTTATTTAAACAAAAATTAACAATTTTTTGTTTTTGTTTTTATACGCATTGTAATTGGGCCTTCAAATTATTTAATTATTATAACATACTTACAATGCTTCAGCAAATTACCTAATTACTTTTAATTCTATCATAGATTTTTCAATTAACTTCAGTTTGTTTAATATCTATTCTCTATCTAATATGCGGCGGGGCGTATCAGTATCGTTTTGGCGATACAGGCATGCATGGAGCTTTGAAAGATGCAGGTGTTTTGGCAGCCTACAACGGTGCAGGCAGTTTATTCCATACCTTGGCAACTCTAAGTGGTGAAAAAGAAATGGTAATTTATGAGGGAATTGCGTCCGGCCTCCTGCTTCAGAAATTTGCTACTCGTGACTATTAAAATAACATCCCAGCTATGTGTCCTCAGCCGTGTTACTTGAAAGAAACAACCAACTTAGGGCGTTAAATGTATTTTAGAGGTGGGGGGCTTCTCTTTTTTTATATGACAATGGGTGGAATAGTATATATATAAACAAAGTAAAATAACATTGAGATAGATAGAAGATATCCATCTTCATATCTAAACGATTACGACCAGATTTTCTATAAAACAAGAATTACGACAAATTTCCTATAAATAAAATTTATAAACAAATTACGATAAATTAAATAAGAATTATGACAAAAAAAGAGAACCCCCCCCCCTTTAAAATACATTTAACGCCTCTAAGTTGGTTGTTTCTTTCAATGTAACAAGGCCAGAGACGACATGCTGGAGAACGTCATTCTTAATAGTCAGACTGGGTAGAAATTCTGAGGGCAGGAGAACCGGTGACGAAACTTCTCATAAATTAACAAAAAAATCTTTCAGCAGTCATTGTGAGCTATAACTGTTTTCTGACTTGTAGGCATGCACACCACGTGTGTTAGGAAATATGGAGATCAAAAAGGTTGCTCGAACGGTTCTCGTTGTTCAGAATCGATTAATGACCTTATGTAGCGTTTACAGGTTCAGTGCCAGATCCTGAGTTTAACACATCCATTCCAGGGCACGCAGACATATATATAACTATCTACCTATCTTTGAATCTAATAGTCTATCTTTTATTATCTAATCTTTACAGTTTTTTTTTTTCATTTTACAACATACCTATTTTTGTGTGTTCTTTATTTGTCTATTTCGGACTAGGTATCCAATAGATTGACACGCCAGCTGGGAGTGTTTTGAAAAGAACACTTTTTGCTTTTCCCGGTCCAACTCCCGGGTTGTTTGTTTACAAACAACGACAATTTTTTTGCATTAGCATGTGTCACTGGTAAGAATTTTTTTTAAAAGTTTGTTGTCGTATACTTTACAACCCAAAGGCACGTTTTATAGCTAAAATAGGTTTCTTTGATTTTAGATTTAAAAAAGCAGTTTATTTGCATGTTTGGTTTTGTTAATTCATAGGAATTTGTTTTTAATTATAATAAATTACAAAAGACCACATTTTTTATACTTAAAATAGTGTGTTATTTTTCATCTTTTTTTTTTTACAAAGTTATATGATATCAAGTAATTATACTTATATTAACCTACTTCTAATACAAATGATTTACCGTTATATGATATCAAGCGTTCCTGATCTTAATACAATAATTTCCACTCAGTTGTATTCCCTATCTAATACCTATAATATCTTAACGGCGTTGCATTCAGCATGGCGCTAATACCCTTGGGAAAGGTGATAAATCAAATCCCCCCCCCAAGCTTGAGCAAATACGCAGGCAAGACTGGACTCTTTAACCATGGCTAGGTTAACCAGTCTAGGAGAAGGAAAACATCTGAATCAAACCTGTTAAAACTCTAGTTTTAAGAAAATTGACTTTGTGTCACATCCTGCTTGTGCGGGCAGGTGTAGGTAAGTTATATATGGGGTTCAAATTAACACAACTCCTACCGCCAGCTATGTTATGCAAGAATGAGGAATCAGGATACCCCGTGGAACTGAATAAAGGGTTAGCTTCAAAGTTCCTGTGATGGCTCCCGATTACAACAGGAAAGTTCCCCCGGAGTTCAACCAAGAAAGTTTCCGATTCAAAAGAAGGTTCCCGTGAGTCCCCAAGACAAGAATACCTGAAAGAAGGCGGAGGGCATATTGGCGAAACGTTGTACAAATAACAATAAAGATGAGGAACAATAGTCCGAAATAACAGCAGATAATTCTAATGTTTAACAGATCTATTTTGACCCATAGATGAGACCCTATAGATGAGAACCCTAACAAGGTACTTAACTACTCCTGTTGATTGGTTTGATGTAATTTTAACAATAAACGGCAATATCCAGTACATGTGGGTTATTTTACGCCTATAAGGTTTAGGGATCATCTACATTGTATGTTTGTCGGGAAATGTTCAGAGGCGCATATCCCGACGCCAGGGGGAAGGGGCCAGTAGCGAGCTTTAATGGGGTACCACGCAGACCAGGTAAATAAAGTGGTTTGTTGCGATATTTAGTGGCCTTTGCAACAACACTTCAAAACCGTGCGACCGTACTGTTACTCGTACTGGGTCAATTTTAGTTGTAGGGGAAAGAAGTAATGTGGATTGCCCACATAATAAAGAACTCGCTTTCAGCTTGTTTGTTCACGTGAAACGATTAGCGTGCCCAGATGCGCAAGCCGACTTTTAAAGGTCTTGGTATAACCACAATGTGGGGGTGTCAGCTTTAAGCCGAGGGAAATGAGACAACCCAGTCGGGGCCGACCACATCACCAACTCGGCTACCAGGTTATAGAAGATGGGGCGCTGGGGAAAAATAATTCTCACAACGTCTATATTTACACTTTTGGGTTACCCGGTTTTAACAATATGTTAGCATTGTCGGGGTTACTATTGTATGGTATTGATTAAGGTGGACCTGGAAAGTCATGGGCAATGAAGGGGTACTCCACATCCAAATGCATGGCCCACATATGACTCATTACTATCTACACAAGGATTGCGTTTTTTTAATTATTTATTATTATATTTTTTTTACAGGAGTCTTACCCCTCGACAGGGGAAACAGTAACATATTTTAATTCCTGTCCCAGGGACGTCTGTTTTTGTTGTTTTGTATTTCCATAAAGGTGGAGAATTTTTGTTAACGNTCATCCTTCTTTCATTCTTTCAATTCATTCTTTCATTTTTTCTTTCATCCTTTTTTCATTCCTACTTTATTTCATTCCTTCTTTCGTTCCTTCTTTCATTCTTTCTTTCATTTTCATCTTTATTCCTTCTTTCATTCCTTCTTTCATTCTTTCATTCATTCATTCTTCTTCTTTCATTTATTCCTTCTTTCATTCTTTCATTTCATTCTTTCTTCATTCATTCCTTTCATTTTCTTCATTTTCATTCTTTCATTCTTTTTCATTCCTTCTTTCGTTCTTCTTTCATTCCTTCTTTCATTCATTCATTCCTCTTTTATTCCTTCTTTTATTCCTTCTTTCATTCTTTCATTCATTCTTTCATTTTTTCTTTCATTCCTTTTTTCATTCCTACATTCTTTCATTCCTTCTTTCGTTCCTTCTTCATTCCTTCTTTCATTCATTCATTCCTTCTTTCATTCCTTCTTTCTTTCAATCCTTCTTTCATTCTTTCTTTCATTTTCATTCTTTATTCCTTCTTTCATTCTTTCATTCTTTCTTTCATTTTTTTCTTTCATTCCTTTTTCATTCCTACTTTCTTTCATTCCTTCTTTCGTTTATTCTTTCATTCTTTCTTTCATTCCTTCTTTCCTTCTTTCTTTCATTCATTCTTTCATTTTTTTCTTTCATTCCTTTTTTCATTCATTCATTCCTTCTTTCATTCCTTCTTTCTTTCATTCCTTCTTTCATTCATTCATTCCTTCTTTCTTTCAGCCGCCCTGTCGGCTGGGGCGTTAGAATGCAACGACTGTACCTCTGCAATTGGTATCAACTTCCCCTTCATATTCCACCGTTTTTTTCAGTTCTCTGGCAAGATCCAAGTATTTGTTTATCCTTTCATTTTCTTTTATTTTCACTCTGTAGTTCGCTGGAAAGGCAAACTTCCCGACATGTTTATACTATTTGGATTATTCGGACTATTGTCCTCATCTTTATTGTTATCTACACTATTTTTCTGAATTTCTTTAGATGAGGCTTGATAATTAGTATTATTTGGATTATTCGGACTATTGTCCTCATCTTTATTGTTATCTACACTATTTCTCTGAATTTTTTTAGATGAGGCTTGATAATTAATATTATTTGGATTATTCGGACTATTGTCCTCATCTTTATTGTTATCTACACTATTTCTCTGATTTTTTTTAGATGAGGCTTGATAATTAATATTATTTGGATTATTCGGACTATTGTCCTCATCTTTATTGTTATTTACACTATTTCTCTGAATCTTTTAGATGAGGCTCGATAATTTGTACTATTTGGATTATTCGGAATATTATCTCATCTTTATTCGTATCTACACAACATTTCGGTCAATGTACCCTCCGGCCTCGTTCAGGTATTTCTTGCCGGATTCGGGAACCTTCTCTTGGAGCTCAGGAACCTTCTCTTCCAACACGAGAACCTTCTTGTCGAACTCGGGAGCCTTCATGTCGTAATCGGGAACCTTAACGGAACTTCGAACCGAACCCTTTATTTAATCCGTTGGGGTAGATTGTTCTCGTTCCGTTAACAATGACCGGGTACAAGCTCCCGATTACGACATGACGGCTCACAAGTTCAACAAGAAGGTTCCCGATGATCAATATCCTTAAAATAGAAGGACTGGTCAATACAGACTGAACAAAGGTTTGTTTCACAAAAGGTTTGCATTTTAAAGGATGAAAAGAATTTAAAATAAAAGAGAACATAAAAAACTGCAATAAATATTTCACTAGCAAACTTATGACAATAGCAGATGTTTTGTAACAAAAAAGACCTTTGAAAACAAACGTTTCGTGACTTATTTTTATAATGTCATGACATATACATGAATAAAATTACCAAATGTCAAATGTATCTTACATATTTGTTATGATTTTAGTGGCCACCCTTTAGACTTCAAGCAAGAGCACTGTTCAGCGGAGATCCCTAGTGTTAAGAAGAGCGCGGTTCTTATTGAAGACACCATTGGTTGTTCCTTGGTCTCTCTTAATATTGTGTATGATCCTTTGATTGTTCCTTAATGTTGGTTATTATCCTTTGGTCGTTCCTTGGTGTCCATTGGTGTTCCTTATTGTGAGGGAAATCCTTTGGTTGTTCCTTGGTATTCGCTACTGTTGGGTATGATCCTTTGGTTGTTCGTTGGTGTCCCTTAATGTTGGGTATGATCCTTTGGTTGTTCCTTGGTGTCCCTTAATGTTGGGTATGATCCTTTGGTTGTTCCTTGGTGTCCCTTAATGTTGGGTATGATCCTTTGGTTGTTCCTTGGTGTTCGTTAATGTTGGGTATGATCCTTTGGTTGTTTCTTGGTGTCCCTTAATGTTGGGTATGATCCTTTGGTTGTTCTTTGGTATTCGTTAATGTTGGGTATGATCCTTTGTTTGTTCCCTGGTGTCCTTAATGTTGGATATGATCATTTGGTTGTTCCTTGGTGTCCCTTAATGTTGGGTATGATCCTTTGGTTGTTCTTTGGTATCTGTTAATGTTGGGTATGATCCTTTGTTTGTTCCTTGGTGTCCCTTAATGTTGGATATGATCATTTGGTTGTTCCTTGGTGTCCCTTAATGTTGGGTATGATCCTTTGGTTGTTCTTTGGTATCCGTTAATGTTGGGTATGATCCTTTGTTTGTTCCTTGGTGTCCCTTAATGTTGGATATGATCATTTGGTTGTTCCTTGGTGTCCCTTTGGGTATGATCCTTTGGTTGTTCCTTGGTGTCCTTAATGTTGGGTGATCCTTTGTTTGTTCCTTGGTGTTCGTTAATGTTGGGTATGATCCTTTGGTTGTTCCTTGGTGTCCCTTAATGTTGGGTATGATCCTTTGGTTGTTTCTTGGTGTTCGTTAATGTTGGGTATGATCCTTTGGTTGTTTCTTGGTGTCCCTTAGTGTTGGATATGATCATTTGGTTGTTCCTTGGTGTCCCTTAATGTTGGGTATGATCCTTTGGTTGTTCTTTGGTATCGGTTAATGTTGGGTATGATCCTTTGTTTGTTCCTTGGTGTCCCTTAATGTTGGATATGATCATTTGGTTGTTCCTTGGTGTCCCTTAATGTTGGGTATGATCCTTTGGTTGTTTCTTGGTGTTCCTTAATGTTGGGTATGATCCTTTGTTTGTTCCTTGGTGTCCCTTAGTGTTGGATATGATCATTTGGTTGTTCCTTGGTGTCCCTTAATGTTGGGTATGATCCTTTGGTTGTTTCTTGGTGTCCCTTAATGTTGGGTATGATCCTTTGGTTGTTCCTTGGTGTTCCTTAATGTTGGATATGATCATTTGGTTGTTCCTTGGTGTCCCTTAATGTTGGTATGATCCTTTGGTTTTCTTGGTGTCCCTTAATGTTGGGTATGATCCTTTGGTTGTTCCTTGGTGTTCCTTAATGTTGAATATGATCATTGGTTGTTCCTTGGTGTCCCTTAATGTTGGGTATGATCCTTTGGTTGTTCCTTGGTGTTCCTTAATGTTGGATATGATCATTTGGTTGTTCCTTGGTGTCCCTTAATGTTGGGTATGATCCTTTGGTTGTTCCTTGGTGTTCCTTAATGTTGGATATGATCCTTTGGTTGTTTCTTGGTGTCCCTTAATGTTGGGTATGATCCTTTGTTTGTTCCTTGGTGTCCCTTAATGTTGGATATGATCATTTGGTTGTTCCTTGGTGTTCCTTAATGTTGGGTATGATCCTTTGGTTGTTTCTTGGTGTCCCTTAATGTTGGGTATGATCCTTTGGTTGTTCCTTGGTGTTCCTTAATGTTGGGTATGATCTTTTAGTTGTTCCTTGGTGTCCCTTAATGTTGGGTATGATCCTTTGGTTGTTTCTTGGTGTCCCTTAATGTTGGGTATGATCCTTTGGTTGTTCCTTGGTGTTCCTTAATGTTGGGTATGATCTTTTAGTTGTTCCTTGGTGTCCCTTAATGTTGGGTATGATCCTTTGGTTGTTTCTTGGTGTTCCTTAATGTTGGGTATGATCCTTTGGTTGTTCCTTGGTTTTCGTTAATGTTTGGTATAATCCTTTTATCATTATTTTATGTCCACTTTTCCTTTTTCCTTACCCAATACTGTCGAATTTTACACCAACCCTCCTATCTTCAGGCTGTGGTTATATCAGTGCTGCTGTATGGCTGCACCACCTGAACCCTGACAAAGCGCCTCGAGAATAAGCTAGATTGTACCTGCACAAGAATGCTGCGAGTAGTCCTGAACAACTCTTGGAAGCAACACCCCACAAAGAAGCAACTATATGGTCACCTGCCCCCCATCTCACAAACCATCCGGGTGAGACGGACTAGACATGCAGGACACTGCTGGAGAAGCGGGGATGGGCTCATAAGCGACGTTCTCCTGTGGAAGCCAACACATGGACATGCTAACGTAGGACGCCCGCTAAGGACCTAAATTGACCAACTATGAGAAGACTCTGGATGCTTCACAGAGGACCTCCCAGGGGCCATGAGTAATAGGGAAGGTTGGCGAAAGATTGTCATGGATATCCGTGCTGCTTGCGCGACATGATATATATATATATATATATATATATATATATATATATATATACATATGGCTATATATATATATATATATATATATATATATATATATATATATATAAAAGCCAATCTCTTTCTTTCTACTTCTCTATTTCTTTTATCAGTCTATCTCTCTATCTATCGAATTCTTTTGATATCTATCCAAATCTGTGCTTATAATAGATGATTATACTGTATTACGTAGTGCCTTTTCCTTGACGGTACCAAATATCTATATGTTATATACTTCTCTTACTTCTTACTCTGTCGTCTATTCTTCTGGCTGGATCTGGTATATCTTCTAAGGTCTCGTCTGGTCTTCTATTGAGGATTCCGTGTCTGGCCTCTGTTGCTAGGGATTTCTTGTTATCAGAAGCCCTGTGCTATTGTTAGCTTTTAGTAATAACAACAAGACTTCGATTTACGATGATGTTACTTTATTCCATAAACCCCCAGACCAGACAATGCGCGCGGATCCTTACATCTTGCTAGCTTCGCTTCTAAGTTCTAACTGTAACTGACTGAGTTGCTTACCCCTTAAACCGGAAGGGCCTTCTATCGGCTTCCGATTCTCACGATCATTCCCAGAACGCAAGGTCAGAGTGAGGTCAAACGCTGTCACTCACCCTCAAGGCCATCAGCTGCACTAATATGATTTCTACACTATTGTCATAATCATTAGGTATCTAATGATTATGTAACAACTGGCCTGCGATGTTTTTTTAAGGTCGAATATATGATAGCTGATTTTAAGGCAGTTTTTTATGCTGAATCCAAAAATTATACTCATTTTTTAAACAGTATTGTAGCTGTGACAAGTAGTCTATTGGCTTTTGAATAAGTGTTATTATGTAAAACTTATTCAAGCACATCTTAAAAACCAGACCTGAAAAAACACAATGAATGGTATTTTTTAATTCAGCATAAAATTAACGCAGGCCAGTATTATCTACTTATATATAAAATACTTTAAATATAATTTATGATTTTTGCATGTGAATATCACAGAAATTCCATTTCTCGTTTAAGTAAAATGAAATTTAAACCTTACATCTCTGATTACTGTTTCTGTATCTTGCGTGGTTAGTGTCATGCCTAACAGTTAGGAAGTAAAATATGTTGTGTATTTATATTTATACTTTTGTAGTAATTGATTTTAACAATGTGTTAGCATCAATGGAGGTCACGTTGTATGGTATTGATTAGGTTCATGTCTATATGTAACGTAGCGGCGTCGTCACGGTACTAAATAGATATATGTTGCATAGCCTTCTTACCTGGCACTAAATATCTATATGTTATATACCTTCTCTTACTTCTTACTCTGTCGTCTATTCTTCTGTCCGGATCTGGTATATCTTCTAAGATCTCGTCTGTTCTTCTATTGAGGATTCCGGGTCTGGTTTCGGTTGGGGATCATTTCTTATCAGAAGCCCTGTGTCATTGTTAGCTTTTAGTAATAAACACAAGACTTCGATTTACTTTTGATGTTACTTTATTCCAGATCCCCAGACCAGACAATCACGCAGCGAGACTCACATCTTGCTAGCTTCGCTTCTAAGTTCTAACTCTGACTGACTTGCTTACTCCTTAAACCGGAAGGGGGCCTTCTATTGCCTTCCGTTTCTCACGATCATCCCCAGAACGCAAGGTCAGAGTGAGGTCAAACGCTGTCACTCACTCTCAAGGCCATCAGCTGCACTAATATGATTTCTACACTATTGTCATAATCATTAGGTATCTAATGATTATGTAACATATATTCTATGATATAATTTTATTTTCCTCAAAAAGGACAGAATGTCTTCTATGTTGAAATTTGGAAGGACTTACGAATCTAAATTATTGTAACGTAGCAATGAGGTGCTTTTCATCAATTTATTCACTTAATGCAAGTTATTGAGAGAGAGAGAGAGAGAGAGAGAGAGAGAGAGAGAGAAGAGAGAGAGAGAGGGGGGGAGTCGGCTTCATTAATAGATATGTTTTTAACTTCGTCCAGTGTAAAATATTAAATATCAGGCTTCACACATCAGCAACACCATGCCTCGGTTCCAGGACCTCAGTCGCTCGCCTATGACTACTCCGGCAAAACTCCCAGCCCCGACTGCTCTCGGCAAGTCCCGTCAACCCGACTGTCAAACCAACACCACTGCCCCAGACCAACTGTCGCAAATTCTAAGGTTCCCTCATTATATAGAAATGGGTGTGGAGCTTTCTAGAACGTTTTGGAACTTTTCGAATGTTCTAACTGTTTTACCAAATTGCACGTGTCAATAATAATAATAATAATAATAATAATAATATCTGATTTCACATTATTTAAATAATATTGTAATACGCCTACTTTCACTGCGTCAACGGGTCAACCATCCTTTCTTCTGACAAACCGATTAAAATAAATTTTATAGCAAAATCCCAGACTTCCTGGCTACGAATCGACTCACAGGTGATAATGAGAATTACATTACCCTCTTGCTTGCCCACTCCCGTAAGGTCTGAGAATCATGTTGCATCCCATTAAGGTTTCTCTGTGTTTGGCACAAGGCCACAAATATGGTGTTCCGGGTAAGACGCGTTAATTATGCTACATTATACCTTATCCAAACGACAGGTTTAAACCAAATCAAAACGTATTGATCGTACAGTGAGAATTGATCTCACTGACAATTTTCAATAAGACTAGTTAACTAATAATAAATAATAATAACTAATAATAAATAAATAAGTTAAATAATAATAATAATAATAATAACTAATAATAAATAAATAAGTTAAATAATAATAATAAGTTAACTAACCATTGCTCCATATGAGGTCGTCCTTTATTTGCCTCTAAATTTGGGAGGACTTATGAATCTAAATTACACCTTAACCAAATGACAGGTTAAAATCAATTAAAATTTATTGGCCACCCAATTGAACTCCCTAAAAGGTTAGAGTCGTAGGAAATGGACTCGGCAACCCGCATTCAAATCCTGGACGAGGATAGCGCTAATACCCTTGGGAAAGGTATGAATCCATATATTCTCCCTCAATACAATCAATAAACTATATTTCTGAGATTAATCACATCTATAATAATAATAATAATAATAATAATAATAATTTGAAATAAAAACGAATCACCTTATCCCAGCAAGAAGGCCAGACCTAGTGTTGATAAACAAAAAAGAAAGAACTTGTCAACTGGTGGATTTTGTAGTGCCAGCAGATCACAGGGTGAAGTTAAAGGAAAATGAAAAAATGGACAAATATCTGGACCTTGCCAGAGAACTAAAAAAGTTATGGAATATGAAAGTGAAAGTGATACCAATTGTAGTTGGTGCACTTGGAACAGTCCCAAAAGGATTGGAAAAGGGCTTGGAAAGTTTGGATATCAGAGGAAGGATTGAAACCATTCAGAACACTGCACTGCTGCAATCTGCCAGAATACTCAGAAGAGTCCTGGAGACCTGAGGAGACTTGCTGTCACTCAGACTCCAGTGAAAGACCATCAACTAACACTGATGTGAAAACTCAAAAGGAGTAAATAATAATAATAATAATATCTGATTTCACATTATTTAAATAATATTGTATAAAATACAACCTTGGACAATTAAGGTATGAATCCATATATTCTCCCTCCAGCTATGGGTAAATTACTATTGCCTCTAAATTTGGGACGCCTACTTTCACTGCGTCAACGGGTCAACCATCCTTTCTTCTGACAAACCGATTGAAATATGTATGTAAAAAAAAAATTTCTATTAACGGTTTTTATTCATTTGTTCACTTTTGTTTTTGAAATTATGACATGCTACACATTGCAACACATTGCAACATTGCAGCATCTTACCGGATGTCAACCTTGTTCTCAACAAACTTTTAAGAAAGAAAAAAAAAGAAAGAGAGAAATAAGAAATTACAGTTATTCGCCCATTCATAAAGGAGGAGAAGAAGAAAGAGAGGAAAAAAAGGAGAGGAAAAGGAAATAAGAAGAGAAATTTTAACCACACAAATAAAAAAAAAACATAAGCACGTCATTTCTGAAATAAGTCTCTGACGATAAAGCTTCGCTTTGAAATCGATTAGACATATAAACATCTTTTTGTCTTTATTTTTTACGCATTGTATTGCCTTCGAATTTTATTATTTTATACGATTGAAATAAATTTTAATAGCAAAATCCTAGACTTCCTGGCTACGAATCGACACACAGGGGTCATTAACCTTTAAATGATGCGTTATGTGTTGGGGAAAAGTGAACTTTGATTTTCAGATCCAGCATTAAAAAAAAAATTTTTTTTTTTTTAAATTGACCATGTGTCGATTGTTAAAATATCGACCTTTTTATTATAACTATTGTACGTGACTATTCATCATTGGTTGGCTGTTAACATATATAGATTATTCTATAATACGCCTACTTTCCCCGCGTTACTCTAATCAAAAGTCGAAAAACTTTTATATATAAGAAAAACTTTTATATATAAGAAATATATCACGCTCGTTACCAGACCCTTATCAGATAAACGTGAAACTCTCCACTTTTCTGCACATAGGAGTAACCTTGGACACTCATGGCTTAGCGACAGCGAACACTCTAAGGACACTTTGGGACATACGGTATACCGGTCGGTGAATAAAACGACATTGATGTTAGATGAACAACAATGAAACAAGAATTTATTAGAAAAACACTCATTTCTTAAAAAAAATCCCTTCGGTCTTCCCAATTGACATCAACAACATGGGGCGTATCAACTTACTCAGAACAATAATCATTGCCCTGGGGTTGGTGACAATCATAGCTTTTTTCATCGACTCCAAACACACCATAAAACAATTATCAACAAAGCTATCCAAACTAGAGATTATCAGGGGTACAGTGCAGTCAGCTCCCAATCCACCTCCATCTATTCACCGGGATTACGTTCTGAATTTTAATCGTTCAATCAACCCACCGGTACAGTGCATCCCGATAAAAACCACACACGGAAAGATACCTATCTGTGTCCACGACGACCCAACTGAGTACATCACGAATCAAATCCGAAATAGTGGAGAATGGGAAGGAGATATTTCAAAAATCGTCGAAGATGTCCTCGTAGAGAATCCAGATTACGGTTACCTTGATATTGGAGCCAACTTAGGAATGTTCAGCCTCATTGCTGCTAACCTCCAAAGACCGACACTTGCTGTAGAAGCTATGGATATTAACATCGAGAAATTCCATCAGTCTATTTTCATTAACCGTTTTGAGAAATATATCACGCTCGTTACCAGACCCTTATCAGATAAACGTGAAACTCTCCACTTTTCTGCACATAGGAGTAACCTTGGACACTCATGGCTTAGCGACAGCGAACACTCTAAGGACACTTTGGGACATACGGTATACCGGTCGGTGAATAAAACGACATTGATGTTAGATGAACTTATAGATTTGATGCCTCGGAAAAAAGCGGTTATGGTCATCGACGTGGAAGGGAATGAAGGAAAGATTATCCGGGGAGGTCAGAAATTCTTTGACGCTATATTCATCAGTCACGTGATAATGGAATGGAACCTTTTAGATGACAATGATCGCAAATTTCTTGTGGATTTCTTTTCGAAACGTGGATATAAGGTTTACAGATTGTCATCTTTTAAAACACCTTTGGATTGGTCAGATTACGAAAACTGGCCGTCAAACATACTGTGGAAAAAAATAGATAAATGAAAAATATATTTAAATGAATTACATTTTATGAAAGTCTATCTATCTATCTATCTATCTATCTATCTGTTCTATATATCAATCTATCTATTCTATCTATCCTTCTATCTCAATGTATTTCTTTCTTTTTATCTCAGTCTGTTCATATCTATTTTCCGTCTGACATAATTTAAAAAAAAACTCAAAAAACAATGAACCGAAAACCATCAAACATACTGTGGAAAAAAATAGATAAATGAAAAATATATTTAAATGAATTACATTTTATGAAAGTCTATCTATCTATCTATCTATCTATCTATCTGTTCTATATATCAATCTATCTATTCTATCTATCCTTCTATCTCAATGTATTTCTTTCTTTTTATCTCAGTCTGTTCATATCTATTTTCCGTCTGACATAATTTAAAAAAAAACTCAAAAAACAATGAACCGAAAACCATCAAACATACTGTGGAAAAAAATAGATAAATGAAAAATATATTTAAATGAATTACATTTTATGAAAGTCTATCTATCTATCTATCTATCTATCTATCTATCTGTTCTATATATCAATCTATCTATTCTATCTATCCTTCTATCGCAATGTCTTTCTTTCTTTTTATCTCAGTCTGTTCATATCTATTTTCGTCTGAAAAAAAAAAAAAAAAAACAATGAACCGAAAACCGTTAAACATACTGTGGAAAAAAAATAGATAAATGGAAAATATATTTAAATGAATTACATTTTATGAAAGTCTATCTATCTATCTATCTATCTATCTATCTATACATAATTTTCCGTAAAAAAAAAAAAAAAAACAATGAACCGAAAGCCGTCAAACATACTGTGGAAAAAATAGATAAATGAAAAATATATTTAAATGAATAACATTTTATGAAAGTCTATCTATCTATCTATCTATCTATCTATCTATCTGTTCTATATATCAATCTATCTATTCTATCAATCGATCTATCGCAATGTCTTTCTTTCTTTTTATCTCAGTCTGTTCATATCTATTTTCCGTCTTACATAATTTGTAAAAAAAACTCAAAAAACAATGAACCGAAAGCCGTCAAACATACTGTGGAAAAAAATAGATAAATGGAAAATATATTTAAATAAATTACATTTGATGAAAGTCTATCTATCTATCTATCTATTCTATTCTATTCTATTCTATATATCAATCTATCTATTCTATCTATCCATCTATCTCAATGTATTTCTTTCTTTTTTATCTCAGTCTGTTCATATCTATTTCCGTCTGTTTTATTTTATTTTTTATCTATCTATCTATCTATCTATCTATCTATCTATCTATCTATCTCAAATTACAAACATATCTCATAATATAAAATAGGTGATGGGGGTAGACCTCGTAAAAGAAATATTTCCCCTTATATATTTTCGTGAAAATCGGACCATTAATTGATTTTTCATTGTATATTTTAAAAATCCTCTTGTCGTAAGTTGTTTTTGGCTACGTAAAATTTCAGTTGATTTAACTGTGCAAAAATGAAAACATTGTTTTTCAATCATAATTTTCATTATTTCCGTTAGCTGAAAATTATTTTAAAAAATCATCAGTAGTTTGTTTAATGTATCTTCTTTCGAACTGAAAATTTTTTTTCAAGATAATATGAATTTTTATGCAAGTTTTATTGTGTTAAATATAGGGGTGGGGTAAATTTCACAGGGAAAATTGGTGGTAACTAATAAGAGATAATTATTTATCAATTTTTTAAAAAAATCGCCGAGAATTCTCTAATGAATAAACGGTCGAAATAAATGTTATATTCAAGACACTAATATGAATGAATTAAAGTGATTCCTAAAGTTTAAAAAAAATGTTAATAAATGATTAAAAGAAATCTCGAGATAAGGGCTGAAATTGAAAAACGGTCGGGAAAATTAGGGTGACCAAAAAAAAAAAAAAAAAAAAAGCAGAACCCAAATTATTTATTTCCCATTAAACTAACTCTAAACTCCAACCCTAACCCTAACCCCCTAAACCCCCTTAATTAAAATTAAGTTTTATTCCAAAATTTGTGGGTTCTTTTTCTTCTGGGTCACCCTGTATATAGGTGACCCAGAAAAAACAGAACCCAAATTATTTATTTATTTTCCCATTAAACTAACCCTAAACCCCAACCTCAACCTACCCCCCCCCCTAGTTAAAATTAACAGTTTTATTACAAATTTTGTGGGTTCTGTTTTTCCGGGTCACCCTAATTTTTCGACCGTTTTTCAAGCTCAGCAGAGATAAATTCGAATGACCATTTCTGACGGTTTTTAGTAAAAAAAAAAAAGAAAGAGAGAGAAAGAAGTGGTGACTTAATTTGGCGGAACTGAACTTTTGGAACCCCCCGCCCTCTAAAATTTTCTTTTTAATTTTTTTTTCAACGTATTATTATCGATTGCACACCAATCCATCCGATTGTAAAAAAAAAAATTAAAAAAGTTATTTATTTTTCGAGTTTTCAGGGGTACTCATTCCCCCGTATAAGTTTATCGTAAACGATCCCCCATATCGGAACTGCTGAAAAAAAATTTTCTTTATACTTTCTTTTCTTTTTCTTCATTTGTTCCGTCTCATGTCTTCCAAATTCTCAGTGTGTGTGAGGGGGGGGGCTTGTTTATGTGTGTGTTTGCTTTCTTTTTTTTTTCCTTTTTTTGTTAATTATT
Organism: Doryteuthis pealeii; assembly: GCA_023376005.1. NCBI lineage: Eukaryota > Metazoa > Mollusca > Cephalopoda > Myopsida > Loliginidae > Doryteuthis > Doryteuthis pealeii. The sequence continues at coordinate 19,883,958 of CM042176.1, read as the reverse complement.
ATTCCAGATTTGGCTCGCCTTAGCATGTTTTTTTTGTTTACTAACAGGACCATCTGATCTGTTTTTTTTATTAATATGTGTCTGAGATTAACATTCCAGATATCGTTTGATTGTTTATGGGTGCGGGTGTGTAAATTTACTGTCTATCCTTTTGTGTGTGTGTGTGCGGTGTATTTGTTATTAAAACAAATACACCGCACACACACAAAAGAACAACAGGTGATTTTGATAGACAGTAAATTTATTATTAATATTTTTTTATTATTAAAAGCCAATATTATATTGGTTTTTAATTTTTTTTTAAATCTTCATTATTTTGTTACGTATTACGAGAAACTCGAAAGTTAAAAGGGAACACCCCAGAACATTCTGGAAACTCCGTGACGTCTGAGCCGAGGTCCGTGTCCCACTAAATGACCCTGTGGCGTTACTTTCGTATTTGCCTGAGATTAGTTCGCTGGTTCCCGTTAGGGGCCTTTGATATTTAAGCGGCTGATTTGAACGTCTCTTCCACTTTTCCTGTTGCTAGACCCACTAGATACCACTATGGGTTAGACTCTGGTCTACCCCCCTCTTGTTGGGGCTTTGGCCCCCCTTACATTACTGTAAGTGATTCACACAGCATGGACTACTCCTAGTCTCATGTCTGTGGGTTTATCTTTTTACCATTCATGAATGTGTCATTATCTCTACTTTTGTATGTATGTTTATGTACACCTCTATGTATTATGTACCCCCATTATTCTGTGCTGTATATTAAATGTTTTGTCTATCAACCTTTGTCGGAGTTTTATCTGCAAGTATTATCACTTTAAATCTTACAACCCCAATCTGGAGCAGAATCTCTTTGACCAGTGTTGTTACGTCGGCCGGTCTCTGAAAAAGAGGAAAGCAAAGAGATGAACAGAGAGAGAGATTATGTTGAAATGAAAAAATAAAGGAAAAGAAAATGCTTGAAATATATATAATTCTTATTATAATGGAGATTGTATGTTTTTCTGTCTGTAACCGAAACTATATTACTATACAAGTCACAATTCCGTTGTTATCTGCATCCATTTTCCATGATTTTATTTTTTATTTAAACCTCATATTATTAAATAAATTGTTTTACATCATTAAGACTGTTGACACATATCTACATCACAAAATACATGCAGTTGGTTTATAATATATACAAAGAAAACAGCGGTTTACAGTGTGAATGGGAAGGCTAATTTGCATATTGATCCTAAAAATTGATTTTAATAAATATATGCTTAGTATATTGATTTCTAATTGTTTGGTTTTATCTTATTGAATATGAACAATTCTCTTCAAATAAATCTTAAAAGAAATCCTTAACAAGAAGAAATGACTGTAATATTATTCTTTACTTTCCTATTTTAACTAAAACAGTTTAATTAGGAAAATTTACCAATGAAAGACGGGAGTAACGGAAAATGATGGAAGAATTAGTTTCAAAAGTTGTTCTATTTTTCAATCAATACCCCCTCTGTTTCAAAATCTTTTTTATCTACATTCTTATTCAGTTTCATTAGCCTTTCTAATTTAATATCATATTTTATCATAAAATTTACTAAAATACTTGCAACCCGGAGGGTGCATATATTTGCTAGTATATATATATATATATATATATATATATATATATATATTTGAGGTGAATGTTAAGTATTTGTATCCGTTTTAGGAGATACTTATACTAGCTTTGGGCTGAGGAGTGAAGCATTAACGTACTTATTATGCTAATATTGTTAGTGTAATATGTTAGTTGAGGAATAAATATCTGAAGCTCTAGTTTGTTTTGAGTTTCATTTATTTAACCGGGTAAAATTTTCGGGACGACAACATCCCTTCGACTGACCGTGGCTGGTGGTGAGGTTCTTGACAAGTACCTTAGACAATATTAGCATAATAAGTACGTTAATAGTTCACTCCTCAGCCCAAACCTAGTATAAAGTATCTCCTAAAACGGAAAAATACTAACATTCAGCTCAAATATAATATACCCCACCAGAAGCATACGGAGACACAAATCCACATCATATATATATATATATATATATATATATAATATATATATATATATATATGAGTAAGAAAAGGTGAATGAAACATCACACAATGCTGTTAAAGAAGAAAACAATTTATAATATAATCATAGCTGATACTGATCAATATTTCGATTTTCAAAAATCATCAATCAGAGCTCATTCACTCCCGTAGTTGTTTGGGTCGGAGAGGAAAGTTAAATGAGTTTACAAAACAAAAAAACCTTAATACTGCAAAAACGAAAGACGTTACAATATTCACCAACGTGGGCATTCGCGCCATATATATGTCGGTCATGTCTCATATGTATACCTTTTGTCATCCAAATGTAGCGGATTTTTTGAGATGTTGGGCAACAGAGAAAACAATTTAAACGGAAGGGGATGGGTATTAAGAAATGTGACCGGTTGGAATTCAAAAGATTTTTTAGTAAAGGAATTTTTTTTACGATTATTGTTTTTATTTTTCTAAATTTTTATTTTTAAGTTCTGTTTTTCATAAATGATTAGATATTTACTGTATTTTGTTATATATATATATATATATATATTATATATATATATATATATATATATATATAGTTTTGTATATATATGTATTTTGTTATATATATATATATATATTATATATATATATATATTATATATATATATAGTTTTTGTTATAAGTATTCTTTATACCAACACAAAATTTTCGCTATTTGAGAGAATTTGATTTTTTTTTTAAAAGTGAAAATCAACCTATCCTAATGTATAAGTTCTTCATTGTATCATTTTGTAATGAATCTTTATTGTTATCTATACAAATTTCGGTCGATGTGCCCTCTGTCCTTCTTTACAGCTTAACACCTGTACCCCAGCTATGGTTAGAGGAATAAGAACAGGATACCCCCATGGATTGAATAAAGGGTTGGATTCAAAGTTCCGTGATGGCTCCAAATTACGACAAGAAGTTTGAGTTAAGATTAAGTTAAATGTTAAGGAATTAATTTTTTTCAAAGTTTAAAATGAATAAAAAAGTTATTTCTTCTTGTGAGAATTTGAGTATTAATAATTTTCTTAGATTTTATATATGCGCTTTTAAAAATCTTTAAAACGTCTTTGAATGTCTGCCTTATTTGGTCATGAGACAAACAAGAAAGAATTGGAATAATTTGAATGATTCCATTTCAAATAGAGAAAATATCTTTTTTTTATTTGTCTTTTTATTTAGATGGAATGGTAAAAAATGAAATGATTGCTTCAAAATAAAGAATTCAATAATGGTTTTTGAATGGGGTGGGAAGAATTAGAAAGAAAGAAAAATGAAACAAAGAAGAATAGAAAAGAATGCTAATGAAAGAAGAAGGAAGGAAAGAATGAGTGGAAAAAGAAAGAGAGAGAGAGAGAAAGAAAGAAAGAATTGAAAAGAAAGAAAGAAAGAAAGAAAGAAAAAAAGAAAGAGGGAAAGAATGAGTGACAAAGAAGAGAGAAATAAAGAAAGAAAGAATTGAAAGAAAGAAAGAAAGAAAGAAAGAAAGAAGAGAGAAAATAAAGAAAGAAAGAATTGAAAGAAAGAAAGAGAAGAAAGAAAGAAAGAAAGAAGAGAGAAATAGAAAGAAAGAAAGAAAGAAAGAAAGAATTGAAAGAAAGAAAGAAAGAAAGGGGGAAAGAATGAATGGACAAAGAAAGAGAGAAAGAAAGAAATAATTGAAAAAAAGAAAGAAAGAAAGGGGGAAAGAAGGAGTGAACAAAGAAGAGAGAAAGAAGAAATAATTGAAAGAAAGAAAGAAAGAAAGAATGGTTCAATAGGAAAGAAAGGAAGAAGAAAGAAAGAAAGAAAGAAAGAAAGGAAAGAATGGTTCAATAGGAAAGAAGGAAGAAAGAAAGAAAGAAAGAAAGAAAGAAAGAATGGTTCAATAAGGAAAGAAAGGAGAAAGAAAGAAAGAAAAGAAAGAAAAGAAAGAAAGAAAGAAAGAATGGTTCATAAGGAAAGAAAGGAAAGAAAGAAGAAGAAAGAAAGAAAGAATGGATAGAAAAATTTCCCGAGTTTAAGAAGGCTTCCGAGTCTAACAAGAAATACCTGAAAAAGGCCGGAGGGCACTTTGGCTGAAATGTCAGATAACAATAAAGATGAGGATATATAGTCTGAATAATCCAAATAATCCTAATTATTTTTTTGTCTTCTCTCTTTTGTCTCTTTATCTAATGAAGGGACAACTCAAAACAATGAAAGAACTTTCAGTTTTTATAACTCTGAATCCATCTTAAATTTTTTACTTTCTTTATCTTCATATATATATATAATATATATTTTAATTTTAGTGTCGTCATTAAAGCCCATTTGCCCACAAGTCCACCACTCAACACAGACCCCTTCATTATTAGCACATTCCTCAAGTGCCAATGGAACCTTGGGTCCAGTTAGGTTCTCTCTGAACAGACATTCACAGCTGCCTCACAAGTCATTGCTACAAACTCCACTAAATTAAAGTATGTATATTATATAGTTTCCTTCTTATGATGTTGTCTTTTTATAAAATATTTTTTTTAAAAAAAAGCTTACATTGTATCATTCTATTCTTTAAGTTTTCTCAGTCAAATAAAAACTGTTTTTTGTTAATTCGTTATGAATTTATATATATATATATATATATATATATATATATATACTATATAATCTTAGCCCTGAAGAGCAGATCTTAGCCTGAAGAGCATTAAGCGAAACTAATAGTAGGTTCTCTGACTCATTAGATTTATCTTTTATTATTTGCTCTACTCTTAGGTATTGATTCACATTTTTACTTTATTAGCTATTCTCCTAGACGGTTATATGATATTATATATATATATAGTATATATATATAGTATAATATAATATATATATATCTTATATACATATATATACATATAAATTGTTTTTTCTTTGGCCAAATACTGTTACAATAGATTATTTTTTGTTGGTACGACTATCTTGGTCTTTTCTTTTTTGCAAATTTTTTTTCTCCGCCGGTTGATGTTTGGTAGTATATTTTTAATCAAACTATTTGCTGTTTTTTTCTCACCGCAGATATATATATACTATAATATATATATATATATATATATATATATATACTATATAATTCAACTAAATGGATTTAAATTGCAAATACACTGAAGGGATTAAACGCAGATATCGGAATTCTCCGTTATTACAAATATTTTCACAAACGCTGGCCACTGTCCGATAACAAACGAGACAAAGAAACCGTTGAATCAGTAACATTTGACAAAGGGTATCTAACGAAATCTGAAAAATTTTATGAGAAAAAATAATATTAAAAATAGTGAATTCCAATAACTCCATATATCGAGTTCATTCATTTATTTATTTTAATGCTTCACAATAACGCCCAATTTAAAAAAACATTTTTTTTAAAAATATATATATATATATATATATATATATATATCTATTAATATAATAATAGTTTTTTTTATAATTTATTTATACCAACACAAAATTTCGCCATTTGAGAGAATTTGATTTTTTTAAAAGTGAAAATCACCTATCTCCTAATGTATAAGTTCTTTCATTGTATCATTTTGTAATTTTTTGTATTCTACTCCTATTAAGTTTTCTCAGTCAAATAAAAACCTGATTTTGTTAATTCGTTATGAATTTATATACTATATATATATATATCTTATTATAATGGAGATTGTGTGTTTTTTCCTGTCATGTAACCGAAACTATATTACTACTCAAGTCACAATTCCCTTAGTTATTGACATGCACATTCTCAATGATTTTATTTTTAATTTAAACCCAATTATTAATAAAATTGTTTTACATTATTAATATGTTTAACTATTCTCATACTAAAACATGCAATTTATTTATATATACAAAAAAATAGCGGTTTACAGTGTGAACGGGAAGGCTAATTTGCATATTAATATTAAAATTGATTTTAATAAATATGTGTTAGTATTATTGATTTTAACTGTCTGGTTTTATTTTAATGAATATAAGCAAAATCTCTCAAATGAATCTTAAATGAAATCCATTAACAAGAATGAAATAACTTCATTTTATTCTTTACTTCCTATTTAACTAAATATTAAATTAGAAAAAAATAAAAGCAGACTAAAGAGCGGAGTGTTATTGGACATTTTCAGTTGTTCTATTTTTTCGATTATACTCCCTCTGTTTCAAATCATTTTTATCTGCATTCTTATTTAGTTTCATTAGCTTTTTCTAATTTAATACATATTTATTTTCATTAAAACTTAAATACTTGCACCCGGAGGGTGCATATATTTGCTAGTATATATATTATATATTATATATATATATATATATATATATATCGACACGAGAATACATCATAGTACAATAAAGTGTCAGGGTTTGTTCAATCTCAACTACGGCCCACTAATATATACGGCCCCACTTTCACATAAGCAGGCAGAATTTCTAACTGGATGATTCGTTTTATAGTCAATTTATGTCTGTTTCAAAAGAAAAAAAATGTTAAAATATTAAACTTTGTCTTTTTTCATTCAGAAATGTAATAAATAAAAGATTGTAAACAAAATAAAAAATTTTTTTTTTTAAATAGATTAAAAAATTATGCAGTTATACAAAAACAATTTATCTATGATTTCAGGTTAATTCAGAAAGAAAAAAAAAACCTTTTTAAATGTGAAATGTATTCCCTGGTCATGGTACGGCAAATCAATTCTATCGGATTATTGCTCTTTTTCTTGCCTTTAATAAATCACATTCCTTGACTGCAAGATCGGCGTAATACGGACGAAATCATTCAGACCCTTGATTTGTTCTGAGTTGTCTTCATCGCTTTCTTTGCCGTCAACTTTCCTTTTATCTAACCTCATATATTTAATACTATCCACTAATAATATATATATTGTTACCGTTAATAGTTCTTACATGGTAGTACGGAATAATTCGACTCGAAGTTTTCATCATAAGGATCGGCCTTACTAACGTATTGAGCACTTATATTTGTCTATAACACTGACTTATCCGATTAATACTTGGTATCAAATACAAGTACCTGAGGTTACTCAGTAGTCTTTTATGGGAAGTAATTCCATTTATCTATCATATATATTATATATATATAATATATATATATATTATATATTATTAGATTCTCAGACGAAGCTGTTGCATTTTACAATGGCGCTAATACCTTTGGGAAAGGCTAATGAATCATATATTCTCCCTCCAGCTATGGTCGTAATAGTAGGGCAGACTGCGCGCCCTTCAGCCTTGCGTAGGTAACCAGTCTAGGAGAGAGGATTACTATGAATTTATTGTAGGCCAATGAAAGCGGGCAGAATCTCTAACTGGCTTATAAGTAAGTAAATCATCAAATTCATTAAAGGATTAGAAAAATAAACAATTTGAAATGTAAGCTTTAAATATGTATTAAAATAAAACAAACTATATATAGATATATAATA
>CM042176.1:19836447-19861447 GCA_023376005.1 Doryteuthis pealeii | reverse complement strand
GACGCTATATTCATCAGTCACATCTTTATGGAATGGAATCTTTTACATAACAATGACCGGACATTTCTTGTAGATTTTTTTTCAAAACGTGGATATGAGGCTTACAGGTCACCATCTTTTGAAGAAACTTTGGAATGGTCAAAATATAATCGCTGGCCAACAAACGTATATTGGAAGAAAAAACAAAACAATAAACGGTAAATTATAATTTAAATATAAAATTATAATTAAAATAAATTATGTTTTATATTGGTCAATTTGTTTCGAAGTTATTTTAAATGAAGCAAAATTCTATATTTCTGGTAAGTCTTCTTTTTTTCTTTCTTTCTTTCTTTCTTTATTTATTTCCCAGTATATTTCGATGTGTTTCTATCTATCTATCTATCTATCTATCTATCTATCTATCTAACTATCTATCTATTCCAGTCTGTTTCTATCTATCTATCTATCTATCTATCTATCTATCTATCTCAATGTCTTTCTGTATTTCTTTCTATCTCAGTATGTTCATATCTATTTCAGTATATGTTTTTTTCGTTCTATCTATCGATCTATCTATCGATCTATCTATCTATCTCAATGTGTTTCTGTCTTTCTTTCTATCTCAGTCTGTTCATATCTATTTCAGTCTGTGTAAATATATTATGTTTTATATTGGTCAATTTGTTTCGAAGTTATTTTAAATGAAGCGAAATTCTATATTTCTGGTAAGTCTTTCTTTCTTTATTTATTTATTTCCTAGTATATTTCGATGTGTTCTATCTATCTATCTATCTATCTATCTATCTATCTATCTCAATGTCTTTCTGTATTTCTATCTCAGTCTGTTCATATCTATTTCAGTCTGTGTTTTTTTCTTCTTTTTATCTATCTATCTATCTATCTATCTATCTATCTATCTCAGTCGGTTTCTATCTATCTCAGTCGGTTTCTATCTATCTATCTATCTATCTATCTATCTATCTATCTCAGTCTGTCTCTATCTATCTATCTATCTATCTATCTCAGTCTGTCTCTATCTATCTATCTATCTATCTATCTATCTATTTATCTATCAATCTCAATGTATTTCTGTCTTTCTCTCTATCTCAGTATGTTCATATCTATTTCAGTCTGTTTTTTTTCTATCTATCTATCTATCTATCTATCTATCTATCTCAGTCTGTTTCTATCTATCTGTATATATTCATCTCAATCTATTTATTTCTATCTCAGCTTAGACGTTTTCTTTCTTTCCTTCCTTCTTTTTACAAGCTCCTCAACTTTGCTTTCAGAAATCTTCTGACGAAGGGATCTTTATCCAGAAATATACTAAGAAAATAAATGTATACAAACAACATCATAGTTACCCCATTTTTCTTTACGCTTTCACTGGGATAGCCTTCAAAATCAACCACCAAATCAATATACATACATACATACACACACACACACACACACACCACACACATATATATATATATATATATATATATATATATATTTGGTAGATTATGTGCTTAATTAAAGTCATACCTAATTTGTTAATTAATTAATTATAATTAAATGAATTAGGCGTGCATATCGGTTTAAATATAAAGCGTAAACAAATCGAGAAAAAGTCGATCTCTGTATGTACGTTTCAGCCTATTAGGCCTCATCAGCACGCCTAATTCATTTAATTATAATTAATTAATTAACAAATTAGGTATGACTTTAATTAAGCACATAATCTTCCAAAAATTGTCGACCTTTGCCATTTTCAAACACATTGTTTGTTCACTTCATATATATATATATAAGTAAAAATATAACAAAAGACAAAATATCTTATTATAATGGAGATTGTGTGTTTTTCTGTCTGTAACCGAAACTATATTACTACTCAAGTCACAATTCCCTTAGTTATTGACATCACATTCTCCATGATTGCGTTTTTATTTAAACCTCAATTATTAATAAAATTGTTTTACATTATTAACACTGTTGACCATATCTACATACTAATATCATGCAATTGTATTTATATATACAACAAAATAGTTTTTTTTACAGTGTGAACAGGAAGGCTAATTTGCATATTGATATTAAAAATATGATTTTAATAAATATGTGCTTAGTATTATTGATTTCTAACTGTTTGGTTTTATTTTAATGAATATAAGCAAAAATCTCTTCAATGAATCTTAAATGAAATCCATTAACAAGAAGAAATAACTGTCATTTTATTCTTTACTTCCTCTTTTCACTAAATACTTAAATTAGAAAAAATAACAACGAAAGACGGGAGTGATGGAAGAGTAAGTTTCAGTTGTTCTATTTTTCGATTATACCCCCCTCTGTTTCAAATCTTTTTATCTGCATTCTTATTTAGTTTCATTAGCCTTTCTAATTTAATATAATATATTATTACATTAAAACTTAAATACTTGCACCCGGAGGGTGCATATATTTGCTAGTATATATAAGTAAAAATATAACAAAAGACTTAGAATTTTTGCATTATAGTCTATTTCAGGGAGCTTAGACAAGGTGTCTAAATCTCCGAAATCATCAGATGCTAATGATGAATTCTTTATTACTTTTAAGACATTTGAAAACAGATTTTTTAAATTTACTAGCAAATATATGCTCCCTCCTGGTGCAAGTATTTAAGTTTTAATGTAATGAAATATCGTATTAACTTAGAAAGTATAATAAGAATGCAGATAAAAAGATTTGAAACAGAGTGGGGGTATAATAGAAAAATAGAAATTAAACTTACTCTTCCATCACTGCCGTCTTTCATTGCTGAATTTTACTTATTTAACTATTTAGTTAAATTAGGAAATAAAGAATAAAATTACACTTATTTTTTCTTGTTAATGGATTTCATTTAAGATTCATTGGAGAGATTTTTGCTTATATTCATTAAAATAAAACCAAACAGTTAGAAATCAATAATACTAAGCACATATTTAATAAAATCACATTTTTAATATCAATATGCAAATTAGCCTTCCCGTTCACACTGCAAACCGCTATTTTGTTGTATATATAAATACAATAGCATGTTATTAGTATGTAGATATGGACAACACTAATAAAAAGGTGAAGCAATTTTATTAATAATTGAGGTTTAAATATAAATAAAATCATGGAGAATGTAAATAACTATGTTAATTGTGACTCGATTAGTAATATAGTTTCGGTTACAGACAGAAAAACACACAATCTCCATTATAATAAGATTTTTTTATTTTGTTTTCCTGTTTCCCTATGCTGTATGGCCATAAAAAAGATATTTGACCATTTGTTGTCGTAATTTGTTAGGAATTTCTGTTAAATCAACCCACATAAATTTGCCCTGTGACTCTAACAATAAGAGTACACATTGAGCTCTGCAAACTGCGACACGTTTAAAAAAAAAAAACAAAAAAAACTCCTATATCGTAAGGAAGATTTCAGGTTCAGTGCTAATAAATTTACCACTCATTCTATCAGAACCCGCGTGCATTAACACCAATGCAAGTTTGTTTGATTATAATGTTTTTTAAATACAAATTTAACGTCATGACATTACATCACGTGAATACAATCCACGTCACATAAACGTTAAACATGCCACAGTTTAAAAAAACAATTTTTAGCTTTACATTTCCCATCGCGTGAAAAACGCTTCATATAAACGCTAAAAAATTTTATTTTCAACATCTCAACCATTTCACGACTGGTTTTTGACATCTCAACCACTGATCTCATCTGATGATTGGATTACCATGAAACTTTAAGTTATGAGTGTGAAACCATAATATTACCATTGATTATAAATCTGCTCTGCTTTATTAGCATGGAGCACCTTTCCAGGCAAATACTTTTCTCATTTTTTCATTCACTATTCATATATATATATATATATATATATATATATATATATATATATATATATATATATACTTAAGAATTACTGAAAAAAATTTTTACAAGAGATTTCACCCATGGGTAAAAAAAAAAGATTTTAAGAGAAATACTTTGTGGAAAAAGTTTTAAAAGTTTAAAAGTTTTTTTCCTTGAGAGAAATGTTTTTTGGGGAAAAAATTTCCTTAATTCTAAATAATTTAGAAGCATATGCGAAGACTTGCATTGCACATATATATATATATATATATATATATATATATATATATATATATATATATATATATATATATATATATATATCAGTCTGTTTCTATCTATCTATCTATCTATCTATCTATCTCAGTCTGTTTCTATCTATCTATCTCAATCTATTCTTATCTATCTATTCTTATCTATCTACCTATCTATATATCTATCTATCTCAGTCTGTTTCAATCTATCTATCTATCCATCTATCAACCTAACTATCTCAGTCTGTTTCTATCTATCTATCTATCTATCTATCTATCTATCTATCTATCTCAGTCTGTTTCTATCTATCTATCTATCTATCTATCTATCAACCTAACTATCTCAGTCTGTTTCTATCTATCTATCAATTTACCTTAATCTCTTCATATCTATCTATCTATCTATCTATCTATCTATCTCAGTCACGCAGATCCATTGCTATTGAATTGCTAGTTCAATCCTCGCTGGTTACCCAATATTTTCAGCCTTCTATCACAATCTACCCATGGCAAACATGTTGTATAAATGTATTTCTTTCTGTATCTATCTATATATCTATCTATCTATCTATCTATCCCAGTCTGTTTCTATCTATCTATCTATCTATCTATCTATCTATCTATCTATCTGTCTATCTATCTCAGTCTGTTTCTATCTATATATCTCAATCTATTCTTATCTATCTACTTATCTATATATCTATCTATCTCAGTCTGTTTCTATCTATCTATCTATCGATCTATCTATCTCATTCTGTTTCTATCTATCTATCTATCTATCGATCGATCGATCGATCGATCTATCTATCTATCTATCTCAGTCTGTTTCTATCTATCTATCTATCGATCTATCTATCGATCGATCGATCTATCTATATATCTCAGTCTGTTTCTATCTATCTATCGATCTATCTATCTCAGTCTGTTTCTATCTATCTATTGATCTATCTATCTATCGATCTATCTATCTATCGATCTATCTATCTATCTCATCTATCTATCTATCTATCTATCTCTATCTCAGTCTATTTCTATCTATCTATCTATCTATCTATCTCAGCCTGTTTCTATCTATCTATCTATCTATCTATCTATCTATCTCAGTCTATTTCTATCTATCTATCTATCTATCTCAGTCTATTTCTATCTATCTATCTATCTATCTATCTCAGTCTATTTCTATCTATCTATCTATCTATCTATCTATCTCAGTCTGTTTACCTATCTATCTATCTCTATTCATCTATTTATCTATAAATGTCAATGATCTAATTACACAACAGATGTCTCTCTGCCCATGTATCTTTAGGAAAGACAAAACTGCTTCAATAAACTGGGCAATAAACAGGTATTTCCTATGTATTTCCTAGGGATCGTTCCCCTGAGATCACGTTAATTTCAGTAATTTCACGGTATTTTTTCATTAATAATTTCAATGCTATTTATATGTATATTTTGATTTTTTACATATCTTCGAATATAAATGAATCTTCATAATTTTTGCACAAAAAGCAAGAGCTGGTGATATTTAATGTGTTTGTATATTTACTTCGTTATTAATTGTTTTTTTTTTCGTAGTTTCCTCCGGACATAGATACATACAATTGCCCTTTATACATACATAAATTATGGACTCTCTCATCGATTTTTCGACACAATGAACACCCACACAGTGATTTGTTTATAGAGGTGAAGGCTTGTATTGGACCATCCACACTTTTGTGTGTGTGTGTGTGTGTGTGTGTATGTGTGTGTAGTAAATATATGTGTAGTAAATATGTGTGTGTGTGTGTGTGTGTGTGTAGTAAAAATGTTCATAAAACTAATTCCCTAAATCGAACAAACTACACAACATATTCAACAAAAACGCACTAAAACCCTGTATATATATATATATATATATAATATATATATATATATATATATATATCCAGTTTTGGAGGTTTGGGGAATGTGGAGCACCCCTTCATCACCATTGCTCCCTGGTCCACTCTGACATGGAGTGGTAGTACCTGTTAGGGTCCCATCTATGGGTTAAATAGAAAAATGTATTTATAAAAAAATTGTATTATCCTTTAAGAATTGATTTATTTCAAAACTTTATCGGCATTAAATGACCCACTGAGGTTGATATGCCGTAAAACAAACCAAACCAAACCAAACCATATATATATATATATATATATATATATATATATATATATAGAGAGAGAGAGAGAGAGAGAGATGGATAGATATTATACCAAAGCTGAGTGAATCAATCATTGTTTGCTGAAGTCTTTTTTTCTTTTTCAGCTTAATTACACAAAATACATCCCAAAATATTCCTTAATTTTGGGATTAAGTTATGTTTGAAAAATATTCATTTTATTTGGTTCTAATTAGTCGTAATTTGCAAAAACCCACCCGTCTCTTACTTCACATTCCGTCTGTCACTTTACTACCCTCTATACATATCTTGATTAACTACTCTTTATATATTTTAGTTTTTTTAGTTTATCAAAGTATCTATGAATCTATTTGTATTAATTAGACTAGCAAAAAGCAAAATAGCCTCCGGTAATTAATGTTTATACATAAGCCCTGGTGATATTTAATGTGTATATAAATATGTACTTTGTCGTTAATTGTTTTATTTTCGAAGTTTCCTCCGGACATACAGATACACACAACTGCCCTTTATATATGTAAAGAAAACCAAGCCCTGGTGATATTTAATGTGTATATAAATATGTACTTTGTCGTTAATTGTTTTATTTTCGAAGTTTCCTCCGGACATACATATACACACAACTGCCCTTTATATATGTATAGATAACCAAGCCCTGGTGATATTTAATGTGTATATAAATATGTACTTTGTCGTTAATTGTTTTATTTTCGAAGTTTCCTCCGGACATACATAGAAAACCAAGCCCTGGTGATATTTAATGTGTATATATATTTTTAGTTTTTAGTCGTCGGGGCGGCCTAATGTCGGTATCAGCCATTCAGCGAGGGAGTCTATCCCCTTTTCACTAGCGCTAGACCAAGGAGATTGTTTTTAGCATCTGAGGTAGAGCGCCACACCTACAATCAGCTCCTTACTTTACCGCACAGATACCTGTGCTACTCATACGCTGAGTTGGCGGGGACCGGTATCGAACTAGAAACCTAGTGGTCTCTAGCCGAACGCTCTACCGACTGAGCTAACCCTCGAAGTTTCCTCCGGACATACATATACACACAACTGCCCTTTATATATGTATAGTTATAGATAGATAAGGTGAATTTAAAAAAAAAAAGGAATTATTAAATCTTTATCCTTTTCTTTTTTTTTTTTTTTTTTTGAGGATTGTATTTTCACTTGAATTTCAATACATGGGAAACTATGAGTAATAGAAGTAAATATACATTGTTAGTGAGTTTGATTCTCACTGGGTGCTCCACACTTCTGTCTTTGTGATACATCTATTTGTATATTTCTAAAACTAGCACATAACAAAATATTGCAAGAATTTTAACACGCCATTCAAATTTGGCAAACTCATCGATAAATAAAATATAAATCGTTAGACAAGATCTAAAAAGTTCGTAAAACCAGTGACCGCCCTGTCGGCTGAGGCGTAAGAATGCACCGACTGCACCTCTGCAGAGGGGTAAGACTCCCCCAGTGGGGCCACCTGTTGGCCGTGGGTGGCGACCCGTGATGCTTAAGGATAGAGCCCAGGTGGATGAGCAGTTCATGACATGCAATACTCCACTTTGGCCCTATCTTGGGCTAGACGGGCGGTCGGAGAGGCCCGCTCTGATCAATCGGCTGGTCACGTCAAGTCCTAGCACCTATATGATTTTCCCAACCCTATTGCCTTTATGGCAAGCCCCAACCCCTTTTTATCATATGGGTGCTAGAAGGCGGTGGCTGCGGGTCTACATGTCCTTGGAATGACGTTAAACTCTATCTGATGGTGAGGTTCCAGTTCTGGAGGTTTGGGGAATGTGGAGCACCCTTTCATCACCATTGCTCCCTGGTCCACTTTGACCCGGAGTGGTAGTACCTGTTAGGGTCCCATCTATGGGTTAAACAGAAAAATGTATTTATAAAAAATTGTATTATCCATTAAGAATTGATTTATTTCAAAACTTTATCGGCATTAAATGACCCACTGAGGTTGATATGCCGTAAAACAAAACAAACCAATTATGAGATGTATGATTGTTGATTTTATATTTCCTTTCTCGGTTTAAGGAGAAAAGTTTGTTTTTTTAAGTATGAGTTACTGAGGTATTTTTTTGTTTGGTTTGGTTTGTTTTATTTTTTACAGCGAGTTAAAAAAAAAAAAAAAAAAAGAAATTGGCTTCAGAAAGCTGATTTGTATGATTTTTTTTTTCATTCTAAATTTTGAGAAAATAAAAACAAACTCTTTTTTCTCGCCTATTTACGGTTCAATCTTCTTTAAGATATCAATATGGTTTGAAAGAGAATGAAATAATCTCTCTAAATGTGTAATTTGATTGAGTTTTTATCAATGGAATTATTTTTTACAGCGAGTTAAAAAAATATATATTTCGCTTCAGCCTTAGTCGTAGTATTATTTTTTTCATGTTTAAATTTTAACATAAAATCAAATCTTATTTATCGCATATTTCTGTTTCTATCGTAAAAATATTTATTTGATTAGAAAAAAGATCTTTCTGAATATGTAATTAGTATGTCTTTTCATACATTGAATTATTTTTAAAGTGAATTAAATAACAAATCAAACGAAAACATTTAACGAAAACTCAACGTTTTTTTTATAAATTCTTGTCGTTCGTCAATTGTAAACAAAACGTCTTTTTTTAATTTTTCATAATCGCGTTAATTTATTTATTTTAATATTAGAAATACAAATAAAATCATGATACTAATGTAGAATAGTGCAAGACATAATACCATTAGATTACCTAATACATTTCACGGAAATACCTGAAAGCTCAAATTGTTATCAAATTTATGATATAGTATACTTTACTATAATAATTTGACATTCGATCGACTACATTTTTGAATTAATAATGTTATAAAATTATTTATCGTTTTACATAAATTTGATTACTTTATTTAATTCTTTTTTTTCTTTTTCAAATATTCATTTGAAATTTAGCAAATCGCGTAATTTATATTTTATTTTAAAAATATAGTTAATCATTGAATTAAAATTTAGGGTGACCCAGGAAAAAAAAAACAGAACGTATACATATTGTAATAAAACTGTTACTTTTAACTTGGGGGGTTTAGGGATAGGATTAGGGTTAGAGTTGGGTTTAGGGTTACTTTAATGAGAAAATAAATAACTTGTTTTCTGTTTATAGGGTTAGGGTTAGAGGTTTTCTGTTTTTAGGGTTAGGGTTAGAGGTGGGGTTTAGGGTTAGTTTAATGGTAAAATAAATAATTTGGGTTCTGTTTTTTCTAGGTTACCTGTAATATGTTTTAATTTTTCGACCGATTTGCAAGTTTAGCCATATGATGTCATTCACTCAAATCTGTCGAAAAGAAAATTCCCTGACCTCCCACCAGGCAGAATTAAATTAAGATCGTTTTTACGTGGTGATTTTTCGAGGACCGAACTCGGTATTCAGTAGTAATAGATCTGCAAACGATTATTAAACCATGTTTTTATCTCCACTACCCGGGCTTCGCCGGGTAGCCGCTGCTACTATAAATATATATGTATATGTGCGTGTGCGTGTGTAATTTTTTTTAGGATCTATCCACGTCATTTCATATCTATCTATCAATCTATCTTGGTCTCTTCATAACTCTCTCTCTCTCTCTCTCTCTCTCTCTCTATATATATATATATATATATATATATATATATTATATATATATATATATATATATATATATATATAATCAATGGTAATATTATGGTTTTACACTCATAACTTGAAGTTTCATGGTAATCCAATCATCAGATGAGTTCAATGGTTGAGATGTTAAAAACCAGTCGTGAAATAATATATATATATATATGTATATATATATATATAATATATATATATATATATATATATATATATATATATATATATATATATCTTAATCGGTTTCCATCTATCTATCTACTTCTCAATCTAGTCAAGTCTACTCATATCTATCTATCTATCTATCTATCTATCTATCTTAATCGGTTTCCATATATCTATTCATCTATCTATCAATCTCCCCAAGTCTAATCTTGTCTATCTATCTCTGTTCCTATCTATCTATCTGTCTCTTCATATCTATCTATCTATCTATCTATCTATCTATCTCTGTTCATATCTATTATCTATCTATCAATATATCTATGTTCATATCAATATATCTATCTCAGGCTTTACATCTGTCATATAATGACCCCCCTTCCGACGAGAAATACGAAGAAGTCAAACACTGTCATTAATAAAAACCAAACCAAACCATCTATCTATCTATCTCGGTTCATATCTATGTATGTATCTCACTCTCTTCATATCTATTTATCTATCTATCTATCTATCTATCTATCTATCTATATATATATATATATTATATATATATATATATATATATATATATATATATCGGTTCATATCTATGTATCTATCTCACTCTCTTCATATCTATCTATCTATCTATCTATCTATCTATATATATATATATATATATATATATATATATATATATATATATATATATATATATATATCTATCTATCTATCTATCTATCTATCCATCTTATATATATATATATATATGTTCATATCTATCTATCTATCTATCTCAATATCTTCATATCTATCTATCTATCTTAATCGGTTTCCATCTATCTATCTACCTATCAATCTATCAAATTCTAATCATATCTATCTATCTATCTATCTATCTATCTATCTATCTATCTAAGTCTGTACATATCTATCTGTCATATAATGACAATAACCCCCCTCCCGACGAGCAACACGAAGAAGCCCGGAGAACATGCCTATCAAACACTATGATTAATAGAAACCAAACCAAACAGAACTATTCGGCGAAATATCTATCTATCTATCTATCTATCTATCTATTTTGTTCAAATCTATCAGAGTGTGTTCGTCCGCCCTGTCGGCTGAGAAGTTAGAATGCACCGACTGCACCTCTGCAGAGGGGTAAGACTCCCCAAATGGGGCCACCTGTTGGCCGTGGGTGGCGACCCGTGATGCTTAAGGATAGAGCCCAGGTGGATGAGCAGTTCATGACATGCAATACTCCACTTTGGCCCTATCTTGGGCTAGACGGGCGGTCGAAGAGGCCCCCTCCGATCAATCGGCTGGTCACGTCAAGCCTAGTACCTATATGATTTTCCCAACCCTATTGCCCTTATGGCAAGCCCCAACCCCTTTTTATCATATGGGTGCTAGAAGGCGGTGGCTGCGGGTCTACATGTCCTGGGAATGACGTTAAACTCTATCTGATGGTGAGGTTCCAGTTTTGGAGGTTTGGGGAATGTGGAGCACCCCTTCATCACCATTGCTCCCTGGTCCACTCTGAACCAGAGTGGTAGTACCTGTTAGGGACCCATCTATGGGTTAAACAGAAAAATGTATTTATAAAAAAATTGTATTATCCATTAAGAATTGATTTATTTCAAAACTTTATCGGCATTAAATGACCCACTGAGGTTGATATGCCGTAAAACAAAACAAACCAAACCAAGTGTGTTCGTATGTATCCATGCCATTTCATATCTATCTATCTCTCCATCTTAATCGGTTTCCATCTATCTATCTACCTATCAATATATCCAAGTCTAATCATATCTATCTATATCTGTTCATATCTATCTATCTCAGTCTTTACATCTATATGTCATATAATAACAATACCCCTCTCTCCCCGAGCAACACGTAGAAGCCCGAGGAACATGACAATTACAAACTATGATTAATATAAACCAAACCATTAGGTGAAATTGTTTATCTATCTATACATAAATATTAAGGGCAGTTCCGGGAATCTGTGTGTCCGGGGGAATCTTCGAAAATAAAACAATTAACGACAAAGTAAATATATCACATCTTATTATAATGGAGATTGTGGGTCTATCTGTCTGTAACCGAAACTATATTACTATAACAAGTCACAATTCCTTTAGTTATTTACATCACATTCTTCATGATTTTATTTTTATTTAAACCTCAATTATTAATAAAATTGTTTTACATTACTTACACTGTTGACCATATCTACATGCTAATAACATGTAATTGTACTTATATATACAACACAATAGAGGTTTACAGTATGAATGGGAAGGCTAATTTGCATATTGATCTTAAAAAATTGATTTTAATAAATATATGCTTAGTATTATTGATTTCTAATTGTTTGGTTTTATCTTATTGAATATGAGCAAAAATCTCTTCAATAAATCTTAAAAGAAATCCCTTAACAAGAAGAAATAACTGTAATATTATTCTTTACTTCCTATTTTAACTAAACAGTTTAATTAGGAAAATTTATCAATGAAAGACGGGAGTAACGGAAAATGATGGAAGAGTTAGTTTCAAAGTTCTATTTTTCAATCATACCCCTTCTGTTCAAAATCTTTTTATCTACATTCTTATTCAGTTTCATTAGCCTTTCTAATTTAATATGATATTTTATTATAAAATTTAACTAAAATATTTGCACCCGGAGGGTGCATATATTTGCTAGTATAAGAAAAGTAATGTCACTAGTCCCAATAACAGACCAAGTCAGTCCTGATTCATGGTTACATTACGGTTACATTACAAAGTTACGTTTTACTGATTGCGAGCCCATCAGCTATTAAATTAAGATTTGTATTTCTTCTAGACCGATTGCCAACCATGGCTAGTATACAAGTATATATATGTTACATACTGGGGTTTTCACGTTACCCAATCAGCATATAATGTCGCATACTTTTCTTACTTATTACTCTGTCGTCTATTCTTCTGGCCGGCTTTGCTTCTGATCGTCTATCATCTTGGTCTGGTATATCTTCTAAAGTCTCGTCTTCTTGCTATGTTCCTGCTGGCTGGTCGTCCTGGGTTCATTTCTTAGTCTTGTTACCAAGACATTCATCAACCACAAGAACATTTTACTTATATAAACTTTTATTTCCTTAACTATACATTTCACGTAACTAAATATCTGACTAACATACCGCGCGCGAGTCCCAGCCTTAGGCAGAGCACAAAATGGCCGACTGTTCTGCCTGACGCCTAACTGCAAAACTGGGGACTCTGAAAAAGGTCCCACGTAACTTCACATATTTGGTGGGCTTCTGTAATTTTCCATAGAAGGACCCGGCCATGGTATGAAAGGGGTCATCCCCTCAGAATTACAGGGGATTGACAATAATCTTATGCAACCACATAGATTATGTAACACATTGTCTAAGCTAGTATCTGAAGTTACGTTTTACGGATTGCGAGCCCATCAGCTATTAAATTAAGATTTGTATTTCTTCTAGACCGATTGCCAACCATGGCTAGTATACAAGTATACATTGTCTAAGCTAGTATTTGAAGTCGTCTTGCCGATTCTAGTTTCCGTGCTATTGACCGTTAGCGCACATGTGCTCAACACAGACGAGCTGGATCGAGCAAATATGAACAGCATATTCGCCATCATCTGCGAGATGCGCCTGTGCTGGCTTGGTCATGTCAGGTGGATTGGAAAAGGCATCATCACCAAATACCTACTGTGTCCGGAGGAATCTTCGAAAATAAAACAATTAACGACAAAGTGAATATATACACACATTAAATATCGCCAGGGCTTGTTTTTTGAGCAAAAATAATGAAGGTTTACTTTATATTTGTGAAGATAATTGAAGGATAAAATTTAAATGATAACACCATGGAATTTCTTTTGCATATGGTTATCACTATTTCACTTCACGAGTCAGTGATGGACCAATATTTGCGGTATTATTAGGAGAGTGCTCAATATCTGTGATAGAGCTAGTGTATAATAATAAATCATATAATAGTGTGTGGTTAGTGGTCTATCTATCTATCTATCCATATATAAAGGGCAGTTGTGTGTATATGTATGTCCGAAGGAAACTTCGAAAATAAAACAATTAACGACAAAGTAAATATATATATACACATTAAATATCACCAGGACTTGGTTTTTGAGCAAAAATAATAAAGATTTGATTTATATTTGTGAAAATGATCACCTGGGCTTGGCTTTTGAGCAAAAATAATAAAGATTTGATTTATATTTGTGAGAATGATCAAAAGATAAAATTTAAATATATGTACACATTAAATATCACCAGGGCTTGGTTTTTGAGCAAAAATAATAAAGATTTGATTTATATTTGTGAAAATGATCAAAAGATAACATTTAAATATATATACACATTAAATATCACCAGGGCTTTTTTTGAGCAAAAATAATAAAGATTTGATTTATATTTGTGAAAATGATCAAAAGATAAAATTTAAATATATATACACATTAAATATCACCAGGGATTGGCTTTTGAGCAAAAATAATAAAGATTTGATTTATATTTGTGAAAATGATCAAAAGATAACATTTAAATATATATACACATTAAATATCACCAGGGCTTGTTTTTTGAGCAAAAATAATAAAGATTTGATTTATATTTGTGAAAATGATCAAAAGATAAAATTTAAATATATATACACATTAAATATCACCAGGGCTTGGCTTTTGAGCAAAAATAATAAAGATTTGATTTATATTTGTGAAAATGATCAAAAGATAAAATTTAAATATATATACACATTAAATATCACCAGGGCTTGGCTTTTGAGCAAAAATAATAAAGATTTGATTTATATTTGTGAAAATGATCAAAAGATAAAATTTAAATATATATACACATTAAATATCACCAGGGCTTGGCTTTTGAGCAAAAATAATAAAGATTTGATTTATATTTGTGAAAATGATCAAAAGATAAAATTTAAAATATATATACACATTAAATATCACCAGGGCTTGGCTTTTGAGCAAAAATAATAAAGATTTGATTTATATTTGTGAAAATGATCAAAAGATAAAATTTAAATGATAACAACATGGAATTTTTTTTGCACTTAATATTTTGAATAGTGGACATTAACGTTTATTTTCAGAGTGACTGGATCAATGCAAGGTCTATTTTTTTTAATTTTATTTTTTATTTTTTTTTACATAGGGGTTTAAATAAGACATCCCACGAGGATTCAACTCACGATTCAGTAATAATGGATCTGCGGGACTAACTTTTAAAAATCCCCCTCTACCCAGGCGACGCCGGGTAGCCGCTGCTAGTATTAAAATAAAGATAATTTATGAGGAAGTGCGTCCCGGTCCCCTGCCTCCCAAATTGCTGCCCGGTGAATTTTAAAATAACGACCCCAGCTATGTTGTCTCGGCGGTGTTACTTGAAAGAAAACAACCAACTTAGGGCGTTAAATGTATTTTAGAGGGGGGGGGGTCTTTTTTGTTTTAATTCTTGTTTATTTATAGAAATTTGTCGTAATTCTGGTTTATTTATCGTGTCGTAATTCTGGTTTATTTATCGTGATTTGTCGTAATTCTGGTTTATTTATCGTAATTTGTCATAATTCTGGTTTATTTATCGTAATTTATCGTAATAAAAGAAAACCTTAGTATTTAATAGATAGATAGATATGAAGATGGATAGTTTTGAATAGACTGAGATAGATAGATAGATAGATAGATAGATAAACAATAGGTACCACCTATTTTACCCCGTGAAATTTGGTTGTTTTCTTTCAAGTAACACCGCCGAGACAACATAGCTGGGGTCGTTATTTTAAAATTCACCGGGCAGCAATTTCGGAGGCAGGGAACCGGGACGCACTTCCTCATAAATTACCAAAATAAAATCGAAAAAGTTAATTTAAATTGTGTGTTGCAGTCAGCCAATACTTGAAATACACGTGGAAGGAAACACGCATCTCATTATAATTAATGTTAGTAATGTGAAATATAAAATGTCTCAAATACGTTTTACGGTGAAGTAGCATTAAATGAACAGCTAGTCATAAATCTAAATATATTGTTTAACATTTTCACAACCTTTGATATTCAATTCAAACAAGAAAGCACACTCGAGTAATAAAAAAGACAGATTCTATTTTATTTCACACTACGTTGAAATTTAACGTCAGTGACAGAATGAAAAACTACACAGTTCCCATCTGTATCATCGTTATTGTTTCTGTTGGACTGCTGTCGCCAACACACTTTAAACAGAAACTTGCAAAGTTATGGGATAAACCAAAAATTAAGTCTTCCCCAGTCGTTGTTCCCGAGTATGTATTCAATTACAGCCAGCAAATGAAGCTTCCCTTAGAGTGTGTTTCGTATACAACTATACGGGGGGAAATTCCGATATGTATTCATCGTCACAGGGACGTTATCTCGAATTATATCAGAAATCATAAAATTTGGGAAGCGAATCATTGCAAGAGCCTACAAGACATACTTGTTGCGAATCCCGATTATGGACTCATTGATATTGGAGCCAATTTGGGGATGTTCAGTCTCCTTGCTGCTAACCTTCAAAGACCGGCACTTGCCGTGGAAGCAATGGACATTAACATCGAAATAATGCACCAATCAGTCGTGGTTGATCGCTTTGAGAAATATATCACGCTCGTCACAAGACCTTTATCAGGTAAACGCGAAACTATTCAGATAGCTGCGTCGATGTCGAACCTCGGGAAATCGAGGATAGTCGAAAGTCTACAACCCGGGAAACTATCTAACATGAATGAGTACAATGGGAAGATTAAAACTGCCGTGTTGTTAGACGATCTCATTGATTTGATGCCACGGAAAAAAGCACTTCTGATAATGGACGTGGAAGGGAACGAAGGTAAGGTCCTCCGTGGTGGTCGGAAATTCTTTGACGCTATATTCATCAGCCACGTCTTTATGGAATGGTGTCATTTGTCTCGTGCAGACAAGAAATTTATTGTGGATTTTTTTATTAGCCGCGGCTACAAGTCGTACGATTCTCCATTTTTTGACAGGGAGATACATTTATCCACATTTCAGGGAGATTATGACAATGTGTTTTGGAAAAAGACGACGGACACTATTTAGATCAGCAGGATACGCGGATCGAACGCGGTTTCTGGAATTTGAATTATATTTTGACAAGATTTTTTATGAATTACACAACACCTATAGATTTCTGACATCTTGTTTTCAGTAAGGACATTTTATCTATTGTATATTTATCAGATATTTCAGGTGCAAATTTTTCGGGGGCACACACACACACACACACACACACACACACACACATATATATATATAATAACTTGCTACAAATACACAATATATATATAAAAATAACTTGCTACCAAATACACAATATATATATATATATATATATATAATAACTTGCTACCAAATACACATATATATATATATATATATATATATATATATATATATATATATATATATACATAGTATCTAATTTAATTCATATCTTCAATTTAACTAAGGAATTACATCGACTTAGTTAACGTGTAGTTAACGTAGGAAATCATTTTAATTTGATTGAAACTATGGTAGACTATTTATTTTCCCTCTAATAATAATATTAGTATTTTATATATATATATATATATATATATATATATATATATATATATATATTTGTGTATTTGGCAGCAAGTTATTATTATACCAGATTTTATTAAAGACTACGGAATTTCTTTTTTCATTATCATTGGAACAATTATTACAACCGTTCGGTTTCTTGCTATGTTATTCGTCAGGTAAACAAAAATGTATATATATATATGTGTGTGTATGTATATATATATATATATATATATATATATATATATATATATATAGCCGGTTTACATATGTGTGTATGTATAAATATGTGTATATATATATATATATATATATATATATATATATATATAGCCGGTTATATATGTGTGTATGTATATATATATATATATATATATATATATATATATATATATAGCCGGTTTAAATCAACTTAGATTTATATGGGCCCCAATTTTCGTCGAAATAAATTTATTATGGGATTACTGTATTGAGTTCTTCCTTTATTGATATATATATATATATATATATATATATATATATATATATATATATATATATACATAATATATAATGAATAGTGAATGAAAAAATGAGAAAAGTATTTGCATGGAAAGGTGCTCAATGCTAATAAAGCAGAGCAGATTTATAATCAATGGTAATATTATGGTTTCACACTCATAACTTAAAGTTTCATGGTAATCCAATCATCAGATGAGATCAATGGTTGAGATGTTGAAAACCAGTCGTGAAATGGTTGAGATGTTGAAAATAAAATTTTTAGCGTTTATATGAAGCGTTTTTCACGCGATGGGAAATGTAAAGCTAAAAATTGTTTTTTTAAACTGTGGCTTGTTTAACGTTTATGTGACGTGGATTGTGTTCACGTGATGTAATGTCATGACGTTAAATTTGTATTTAAAAAACATTATAATCAAACAAACTTGCATTGGTGTTAATGCACGCGGTGTTCAGATGAATTTTTTTTTTTTTAATAAATAAACAAAAGGAGAGCGAAAATTCAGGGATCAATTAGGGTCAGGTGGTAAGTGACACAGTAAGAATTTGTTTAAATGCCTACATTTCGAAACGAGTTCACTTCTCTTATTTAACAAGTTATTGCTTGCATTTTGTAATATGCACAACTTTTCTTCTAAGCAAAGATCGCAACGTTGTCCGCCTTTGTATGCCTGGGCTTTTTTTTATTATTTCCCATTTTACTGTAGGTGTTCTGCCCGTTTTTTTCCTTGATCTGCCATATATATTTTGATAAGTTGGTACTGTTTTCATATCTTTTGTTGTTGAAACTTAAATTGTGGTTATACCACCTACTTTTCCAACTGTTTTCAGTGGCACCAATGTATGTTTTTTCCTCGTTGTTATTTACATTGTCCTTGATTGTGGCTTTGTAAATAATGTTGTTAGCCAAACAATTGCCACTTAATGGGCATTCATTTTTAAGGCGACAGTGATAATCTTTCCTTTATCTTTACGAGTACAAAATAAAAAAAACACCTCCGGGCGATGTAAAAATAGATTTTTGAAACATATTGCCTGAGGGATAGGAGTAAAAAATTTAATGTCAGCGAGTTTGTACCCTAAGTAAGTAAAATCATCAAATTCATTAAAGGATTAAAAAAAGTAAAACAATTTGAAATGTAAACTTTAAATATGTATTAAAATAAAACAAATTATATATATATATATATATAATACCAGTCATGTATTTATTAAAACTTGTTTTAAAAAAATAATGAAGACTGTCTAATATTGCATGTTCAAATTTTGAGTGTATTTATTCTATGTTATGACGATTTTGGGTAATGTGACGTAAGCAGTGACGTAATTTTTGTTACAGACAAAAATCGGAAGCGAATCTCCATTATTAATAGAACTAGCAAATATATGCACCCTCCGGGTGCAAGTATTTAATGTAATAAAGTATTATATTAAATTAGAAAAGCCAATGAAATTAAATAAGAATGCGGATAAAAAGATTTGAAACAGAGGTGGATATAATCGAAAGATAAAACAACTGAAAAATACTCTTCCATCATTCCCGTCTTTCATTGCTAAATTTTCCTAATTTAACAATTTAGTTAAAATAGGAGGCAAATAATAAACATACAGTTATTTCTTCTTGCTAATGGATTTCTTTTAAGATTTATTCGCGAGATTTTTGCTCATATTTATTAAAAGAAAACCAAACAATTAGAAATCAATAATACTAAGCATATATTTATTAAAATCAAATTTTAAATATCAATATGCAAATTAGCCTTCCTGTTCACACTGTAAACCGCTATTTTGTTGTATATATAAATACAATTGCATGTTATTAATGTGTAGATATGGTCAACAGTGGCTTCGGCCTCTGGACCATTGCTATAATTAACGGCGTCGATCCCAGGGGGCCATCCCCCCAGGCAACACCTGCCCCCTTGATTTAAAGGGGCAAGGCTGGGTTTATTGCCCAGTGCCTGAGGCGCCCCCTTGAGGGGGAATGCCGACGGGATCGACGCAATTTTTCTCCCGCCACCCCATGAGTCTCGGCTTGTGGGTGGTCCCA
This sequence comes from Doryteuthis pealeii, assembly GCA_023376005.1. NCBI lineage: Eukaryota > Metazoa > Mollusca > Cephalopoda > Myopsida > Loliginidae > Doryteuthis > Doryteuthis pealeii. The sequence continues at coordinate 19,841,175 of CM042176.1, read as the reverse complement.
CATAAATAGGGCCTTGTGCCTGACCCGTACAAGTGGGGTACGTGGAAAATATCATGTAGATATGGTCAACAGTATTAATAATGTAAAACAATTTTATTAATAATTGAGGTTTAAATAAAAATAAAATCATGAAGAATGTAGCGTAAATAACTAAGGGAATTGTGACTTGAGTAGTAATAGAGTTTCGGCTACAGACAGAAAAACACACAATCTTTATTATAACTAGCAAATATATGCACCCTCCGGGTGCCAGTATTTAAGTTTAAATGTAATAAAATATTAGATTAAATCAGAAAGGCTAATGAAACTGAAGAAGAATTCAGATAAAAAGATTTGAAACGGAGGGGGTGTAATCGGAAAATAGAACAACTGAAACTTACTCTTTCATCACTTCCGTTTTTCAATGCTAAATTTTCCTAATTTAACTATTTAGTTAAAATAGGAAGTAAAGAATAAAATTACAGTTATTTCTTCTTGTTAATGAATTTTATTTAAGATTCATTGAAGAGATTTTTACTCATATTCATTAAGATAAAGCCAAACAATTAGAAATCAATAATACCAATCACAAATTTATTAAAATCATTTTTTTTTAATATCAATATGCAAATTAGCTTTACGTTTACACTGAAAACTGGTATTTTGTTGTATATATAAATACAATTGCATGTTATTAGCATTTAGGTGAGGCCAACAGTATTAATAATGTCAAACAGTTTTATTATTAATTGAGGTTTAAATAAAAATAAAATCATGAAGAATGTAGCGTAAATAACTAAGGGAATTGTGACTTGAGTAGTAATAGAGTTTCGGTTACAGACAGAAAAACACACAATCTTTATTATAATAAGATTAAATTGGGTAGCTCTTTATCAAGCTGTTTTGTCATCTATAGAGGACATCACACCATTATTATTTTATTCAATAACTAACTGTCCTAAATTGTGTAGCTATATTGTGTAAATTGTGTAGCTATATATCAGGCTGTTTCGTTTCCTATAGAGAAGACACTATCATACAGACAGTAGGATTGGCGCCCGTACTATACACACAAAACCCAAATTGATTAGATGCGGCTCCCTGGCCTTGGGCATCAATCCATCTACGACAAGGAAGTATTTTTTACCTGTATGATGGGATATTTCAAAGTTCACTATCAATTCACCTCAGAAACTCATTCTATTCAAATAAAGTCCTATTATTATTGTAATCTGAGTCCTTCTGCTCAATCATAATGAAAGAACCATCAGCGATTAGATGCAGCTCCCTGGCCTTGTGCATCAATCCATCTACAGGGAAGAGTTTGTTACAAAACCATCTCTGCCGAGCTGCTTTATATGATCCTAAGGAAAGGCTAGGGGAGTAAACCCCGAAAACAAATCCGGAGCCGGAGTCCCTATGTTGTATACCCTTTCTTACTTCTTACTTCTGGTCGTCTTTTCTTCTGGCCGGCTTTGGTTCTATCTTCTAACATCTTGGTCTGGTATATCTTCTAAGGTCTGGTCTTCTATTGAGGACTTCGGGTCTGGTTTCTGTTGGGATTTCTCGTTATCAGAAGCCCTGTGTCATTGTTAGTTTTTAGGTAATAAACACAAGACTTCGATTTACTTTGATGTCACTTTATTTGTAAATCCCCAAACCAGACATCTGCGCACATCCTATGAGCCCGGCTCCTACTTGCTAACTGACTGAGACTTCTATCCTTAAACCGGAAGACAGGGTCTTCTATGCCCTCCGGTTCTCACGATTTATCCCCGGAAGGCAAGGTGAGAGTGAGGTCAAGCGCCGTCACTCACTCTCAAGGCCATCAGCTGCACTAATCGCCATTATGATTTCTACACTATTGCCATAAATATTAGGTTATAATAATTATGTAACCCTAAGATGGTGTAACGCTGAACTTCAGTGTTACACAGCAACTCCTGCGACACTGTCATTGTCAAACTGCATTGGTCTCTTACCTTTCCTTTGGACCACAGCGGCAGTGTGGAGAGGTGGGGGGTCTGATGCTTGGGCAACAGCACATCCTCCGTGTCAACCCGCCCAGGCTATGTAGTTAAAAAAACAAAAAACTTTTGGACACTACTTCATCGTCTTTCGCAGACGGAAGGATGCCAGCCAACCATCCCCGCACTACCTAGGCAATGCCAGGTAGCCGCTTCTAGTATATATGTATATAAGTGTGTTTGTTTTAGTACCACCGAACGCTTCGTTTTGAAGATTTTGCTTACGTTCGAACCTTCGTGTTAGTTTTCTTATGTCGAGGTCTAAGTGTTAGAGGAGGTGACCCATATTTATTTTTATCCAATGAACGAAAGTTATAAGACAAATAGGAGTTTCTTTTTTTATATTACTGTGGGATTGTCTGCCCCTGTTTGTCTGGAAGAATTATCTTCCCTTGTGCTTCTGGTTTTCACCACCAGGCGCCACTGACTATTCAAACAGTGGAGCGCCAGTTTTGAATCCTCTTTCTTCTCCGGGACTCAACGAACACACATGGGTTAGACACTTATGTCTACACCCTTCTTGTGTGGGGGTTTCATTCCCCCAACACTACGTCAGTAAGTGACTTTGCCTTATGGACTCTTCATATCTTCTATATGTACATTTATGCATCTCCTTCATACTTTCTTATTGTACCTCTATTCATGAATGTGTTCTTTATTATGTCTTCTTTGTATTTCTGTTGTAAATGCTTCTGCCACGTGCTCATCTTATTATAATAGAGATTGTGTGTTTGTCTGTCTGTAACCGAAACTATATTACTATACAAGCCACAATTCCCTTTGTTATTTACATCACATTCTCCCTGACTTTATTTTATTTAAACCTCAATTATTAATAAAATTGTTTTACATCATTAAGACTGTTAACCATATCTACATACTAATAACATGTAATTGTATTTATATATACAACAAAATAGAGGTTTACAGTGTGAATGGGAAGGCTAATTTGCATTTTGATCTTAAAAATTTTATTTTAATAAATATATGCTTAGTATTATTGATTTCTAATTGTTTGGTTTTATCTTATTGAATATGAGCAAAAATCTCGATGAAAATCTTAAAATAAATCTGTTAACAAGAAGAAATAACTGTTATTTTATTCTTTACTTTCTATTTTAACTAAATAGTTAAATTAGGAAAATTTACCAATGAAAGACGGGAGTAATGGAAAATGCTGGAAGAGTTAGTTTCAAAGTTGTTCTATTTTTCAATCATACCCCCTCTGTTCCAATTTTTTTCTGCATTCTTATTCAGTTTCGTTAGCCTTTCTAATTTAATGTGATATTTTATTATATTAAAAATGAAATACTTGCACCCGGAGGGTGCATATATTTGCTAGTATATATAAAGTCCATTGTTGTATTTAACACGCTTAGTCGGAGTTGTTTGTTCATATGTGTACCACGTTGGGCGGCCTCTAAGCCAACCAACTAATTATAACTTTATTACCTTTTCTAATGCAACAAGGGCGGATAATCCCTAAATTACTTACTTTTTGATTTTTAATTGTTCAAGTTTCCACATTTGGTCATCGTCAGGAGAAAAGCGTTTGTGAAGATTTTTTTTATTTTTAAAAGAGTGGATATACAAACGAAACGAATACATAGCATAGCATAGCAATAGCATAATCTTCACAGATCACTGCCAATCCCATAACTCCACTACCAGAACCCTTCCTTGCATGAGCCCTCAAATGACTCATCAAACCCACTGCAGATCCACAAAGTTTGATGCAAATATGACATAGGAAGGACGTCGTAGTTGGTGCGCTGGCATGTTGTACATTATTTCGTTCCTTGTGTGATTCCAAAAAAAAAAACGCAAGGCAATACCAGGTAGTCATAAAAGCGCGACTTCCGAGTGTGTGCTTAAACCCATAGAGGTAAATTCGGCGAGTAGCACATGGGGAGTACCAGGCGAGCTCAACATCTCACAGTCCAGTGTGTTTCGTCACCTTCACTGGTTTGGTAAAAGTTTCTGGTGTTGCCCAACTGTGCCTCCACAAAGTTTGATGCAAATATGACATAGGAAGGACGTCCTTCCCGTTGAACCAGATGATAAAATTTGATGCATCACCATATGTCTCTTAAGACCAGAAGCTGACTTACAGACTTTGTTACAGATTGCACAAGACACATTGTTTGTTCCTGGAATTTGCATGAATTGACCCTGGTGAGATTTCCTATGATTGACATATCCAGCCTTAGAAAGCAGAATTCGACCACATGTCTGACATTTCGAACCCTCCATGTTCGCTCCAATATGACAAGTGTAACCCTTTCGAAGTTGACGCTTGAGGTTTTCATGAACGATTCTTTCACTCTCGAAACTGGTAAAAAAAACATGGCAATAGCATAATCTTTACAGATCATTGCCGTCCCTCACAATCCCACAACTCCACCATCAGAACCCTTCCTTGCATGAGCCCTCAAATGACTCATCAAACCTGCTGCAGATCTACAAAGTTTGACGCAAATATGACATTGAAAAGACTTCTTCCCCGTTGAATGAGATGATTCAGATGAATCAGATGAGTCAGATGATAAAATTTGATGCTTATGCACCACCATATGTCTCTTAAGACCAGAAGCCGACTTACAGACCTTGCCACATATAGCACAAGACATACATACATACATACATGCATACATACAAACATACATACATACATACATACATGCATACATACAATAGAGCGTCCTATCATGGTGTATGGTTA
>CM042176.1:19788947-19831447 GCA_023376005.1 Doryteuthis pealeii | reverse complement strand
AAAATACATATTTGGAATCTCTTGAAGGTAAATTGTTTCCATTGAAATAAATGTTCAAAATAAATTTCTGCTCAATGTATCTGACCCTGTGAGATAACAATGTCAGGTGGGGGCTGAAAACATCATGGGCTGAAAAGTTCATAGGCTGAAAAGTTCATGCGATGACGTCACGTCTGCTGTTGATGACTTTTTTGACCAATGGGATCCAAACACAGGAACACCAATGGAAGAAGCGTGTGGACCACAAAGTGTGGGCTGAAAAGTTCATTGGCTGAAATTCTCATATGATAACGTCATATCTGCTGTTGATAACATTTTTAAACCAATGGGATCCAAACAGCGCAACATCAATGGAAGAAGTGTGTGGCCCACAGAGGGTGGGCTGAAAAGTTCGTGGGCTGAAAAGTTCATGGCTGAAAAGTTCATATGATGACGTCATACCTATTGTTGGTGACTTCTTTTGACAAATGGGATCCAAACACAGTAACACCAATGGAAGAAGCGTGTGGACCTCAAAGGGTGGGCTGAAAAGTTCGTGGGCTGAAAAGTTCATATGATGACGTCATATCTGCTGTTGATAACATTTTTGACCAATGGGATCCAAACACAGGAATACCAATGGAAGAAGTGTGTGGCCCACAGAGGGTGGGCTGAAAAGTTCGTGGGCTGAAAAGTTCATAGGCTGAAAAGTTCATATGATGACGTAATATCTGCTGTTGATAACATTTTTAAACCAATGGGATCCAAACACCGTAACACCAATGGAAGAAGTGTGTGTTAAAAAAATAATCTTTATTTGGTCACGTTCCATGAGAGTATCTTGGTCAGCCTATGAAATTTTCAGCTGACCCTCGTACGAATTAACTTTTTTTTTTAGCATATTTTTTACCAAATAAGATCCCAGTACTGTAACACTGTTAAAAAAAAGTGTGTGGACCGCAAAGTGGACTATATATATAAAAAAATTATTTAGTCATATTCCATGAGAGTATTTTGGTCAGGCTAAAAACTTTTCAGCTGACTCTCGTATGAATTAACAGTTGTTTCTTTTAATCTTTTTTGTCTTTTTTTCTGACATAATGGGATCCAAGTAGTGCAATACTGTTGAAAAGGTAGGTGGACCACAAGATGGACTATGTAAAAAAGAATTTTAAAAAAAAAAAGAAAAAGAAGGAAAATAAAGATAATATGGTAATATTTCATTAGAGTATCTTGGTCAGCCTATGAACTTTTCAGCCGACCCTCGTATGAATTAAGTCTTATTTTTTTTAGTCTTTTTTTTCCTGACCAAATGGGATCCAATTATTGCAGCATTGTTGAAAAAAGTGTGGACCGTAAGGCGGATTATATATATATATATATAAATTATTTGGCCATATTCCACGAGAGTATCTTGGTCAGCCTATGAATTTCAGTTGACCCTCGTATGAATTAAGTCTTATTTTTTTATTATTATTTTTTTTTCTGGACAAATAGGATTCAAGTATTGCAGCACTGTTGAAAAAAGTGTGGACCGCAAAGTGGTATATATATATATATATATATATATATATATATATATATATATATATATATATATATATATATTATTTGGCCATATTCCACGAGAGTATCTTGGTCAACCTATGAACCTTTCAGTCGACCCTCGTATGAATTAAGACTTATTTTTTAGTCTTTTTTCTTTCTTTTTTTCTGAACAAATAGGATTCAAGTATTGCAGCACTGTTGAAAAAAGTGTGGACCACAAAGTGGGATATATATATATATATATATATATATATATTATATATATAATTATTTGGCCATATTCCATGAGAGTATCTTGGTCAACCTATGAACTTTTCAGTCTACCCTCGTATGATTTAACAGTTGTTTTTTTGTTTTTTAAATTCTTTTTGTCTTTTTTTTAAAGTGAAATTTTTACAAGAACCGTTCAAGCCACATTTATGTTAATTTTTAGTAACGAGTCCCAATAAACGGCTGTATTTTATTTCTTTTTCTTTATCAGCCTCTATTCTAGCAAGGTTGCTGCTGTTCGTCCAGTAGAAGATCTTGGGGCCCAAATATTGGATTCTGTACGTCTTGGGACAGCGGTTGTGAGAGGGTCTCAAGCATCTCGTGGCTTTCATGACTTTTTAGGTGGGCGAACGAAATTTCCGTGTCAGACGTCTGCAAAATAGAAACAAGGTTTAAATTTTTTTAAAAGGGGCCAAAAAATTTAAATAAACTAGCAGGACCTGTGGATATACCACAGTATTATAATTTAATCATTACAACGTTTGATATGTTTACTTAAGAGCTATTACTAAATAGTTCAATATGTAAAAAGTATAATAATGTTGATTTAACTCTTTTTACTAGCAATACCTGTGGATATACCAAAGTATGATAATTTAATTATTACAACGTTTGATATTTTACTTAAGAGCTATTACTAAATAGTTCAATATGTAAAAAGTATAATAATGTTGATTTAACTCTTTTTACTAGCAATACCTGTGGATATACCAAAGTATGATAATTATTTATTACAACGTTTGATATTTTACTTAAGAGCTATTACTAAATAGTTCAATATGTAAAAAGTATAATAATGTTGATTTAACTCTTTTTACTAGCAATACCTGTGGATATACCAAAGTATGATAATTTAATTATTACAACGTTTGATATTTTTACTTAAGAGCTATTACTAAATAGTTCAATATGTAAAAAGTATAATAATGTTGATTTAACTCTTTATACTAGCAAGACCTGTGGATATACCAAAGTATGATGATTTAATTATTACAACGTTTGATATTTTTACTTAAGAGCTATTACTAAATAGTTCAATATGTAAAAAGTATAATGATCTTGATTTAAATCTCTCACTCTTTTTTTTCTTTCTTTCCTTCTTTTCATCTTTTCATTATATTTGATTGAAACGTATATACTAACAGGACCTGTGGATATACCACTGTATGATGATCTAATTATTACAATGTTTGATATGTTTACTTAAGAGTTATTGCTAAATAGTTCAATAGTAAACAGTATATTAATCTTGACTAGCAGGACCTGTGGATATACCACAGTTGTTGGCATCCGTCTACTAAAGACGATGGCGTAGTGTCCATTTTTTCGTATTATCTGTGTTATTCGGACTATTGTCCCCATCTTCATTGTTATCTGTACAACGTTTCGGCCGATGTACCCTCCGGCCTTCTTAAGGGATTTCTTGTCGGACTCGGGAACCTTCTTGTCGTAATCGGAAACTTGTTGTCGTAATCGGAAGCAATCACGGAATTTTGAACCCAACCATTTATTCAGTCCACGGGGTTATCATGTTCTCATTCCGATAACCATAGCTGGGGTACATGTGTTAAACTGTTAAGACAAGAATGTTCTCGAGTACCAGAAGGTTCTCGAGTCCGACAAGAAATACCTGAAGAAGGCCGGAGGGTACATCGGCCGAAACGTTGTACAGATAACAATGAAGATGGGGACAATAGTCCGAATAACACAGATGATACTAATCATCAAGCCTCATCTCAAACATTCAGAGAATTACCCTTTTTTTACGTGAGTGGCTGAACAGACCAATTTTTGATTGGCAATCTTATACCACAATATGATAATTTAATAATTACAACGTTTGATATGTTTACTTAAGAGCCATTGCTAAATAGTTCAATATGTAAAAAGTATAATAATCTTGACTAGCAGGGCCTATGAATATACCACAGTGTGATAATTTAATCATTACAACGTTTGATATGTTTACTTAAGAGCTATTGCTAAATAGTACAATATGTAAAAAGTATAATAATCTTGACTAGCTGGACCTGTGGATATACTGCAGTATGATAATCTAATCATTACAACGTTTGATATCTTTACTTAAGAGCTATTGCTAAATAGTTCAATATGTAAAAAGTATAATAATCTTGACTAGCAGGATCTGTGGATATACCGCAGTGTGATAATTTAATCATTACAACGTTTGATATCTTTACTTAAGAGCTATTGCTAAATAGTTCAATATTTAAAAAAAAGTATAATAATCTTGACTAGCAGGACCTGTGGATATACCACAGTGTGATAATTTAATCATTACAACGTTTGATATCTTTACTTAAGAGCTATTGTTAAATAGTTCAATATTTAAAAAGTATAATAATCTTGACTAGCAGGGCCTGTAGATATACCGCAGTATGATAATTTAATAATTACAACGTTTGATATGTTTACTTAAGAGCTATTGCTAAATAGTTCAATATGTAAAAAGTATGATAATCTTGACTAGCAGGACCTGTGGATATACCGCAGTATGATAATTTAATAATTACAACGTTTGATATCTTTACTTAAGAGCTATTGTTAAATAGTTCAATATTTAAAAAGTATGATAATCTTGACTAGCAGGACCTGTGGATATACCGCAGTATGATAATTTAATAATTACAACGTTTGATATGTTTACTTAAGAGCTATTGCTAAATAGTTCAATATGTAAAAAGTATGATAATCTTGACTAGCAGGACCTGTGGATATACCGCAGTATGATAATTTAATAATTACAACGTTTGATATTTACTTAAGAGCTATTGTTAAATAGTTCAATATTTAAAAAGTATGATAATCTTGACTAGCAGGACCTGTGGATATACCGCAGTATGATAATTTAATAATTACAACGTTTGATATGTTTACTTAAGAGCTATTGCTAAATAGTTCAATATTTAAAAAGTATAATAATCTTGACTAGCAGGACCTGTGGATATACCACAGTATGATAATTTAATAATTACAACGTTTGATATGTTTACTTAAGAGCTATTGCTAACAGGGCTGGCGAATTAATGGAAGGAGTTACAAGGGAATATGAAATTCACAAGCAGTCCCCAAACCCCGCATGCATATCCCGATCAGGGGAAGGGAGATGCCCTTGTTTGCCGCAGATTTTCCTCGGACGTAGTGACAAGGACGCCCAAAGCCGTTGATTCCTGACAATCATGGAGATGGCTTTTGGATTTTAACAGGAGCCCCTTTGGCCGGGTTGTGGCCCTAATGCCACAGGGTTCCAGACCTGTCCGCCTTGGGTGACCCTACCAGAAACTTAAGTTCTTGATGACATGACTCTGACACTACCAAGTTCACATGGGCCTGCCGCGTTGAGCAGGGTTTGGACTTTAGAAATAATGTTAGTCTAGATCAGGGGTTCTCAAACTTTTAATCCTTAAACACCAACAAAAATTTGATTGACCTATCATGGACCCCTTCCTTATATAACCCAGTCCACCTTGCAGTAGTTTTGTTGCAACCAATTATGTAATTAATGAATTCTGCACAAACGTTTATGTAAAACTGTTAAATATGTAAAATAACCGTAAAATAAACAGTAAAGTAAGCATAACATGTAAAAAAGACCTGTAAATATTTAATACTAACTTAATAACTTACCATGGAAGCACATTTTCTAATGTGATCGGTGAAGCTGATGACTTTTGATAAGTTCATGAATATTGGGCTTAAACTTTTGAAAATATATCAACATGAGCATGTTCTCCAGGATTTTTGTGGAATTAATTTCTCTAATTACTAAGAAGGCTTAGTAGTTTCCATAGACCCATTGTAGATCCCCCCAGAATACTTACAGACCCCATTAGTTGTTGTATAGACCCCAGGGCATTTATGTAGACCACTTTGAGAAACCTTGGATTAAACTTTTGAAAATATATCAACATGAGCATGTTCTCCAGGATTTTTGTGGAATTAATTTCTCCTAATTACTAAGAAGGCTTAGTAGTTTCCATAGACCCCTTGTAGATCCCCCCAGAATACTTACAGACCCCCTGAGTTGTTGTATAGACACCATGGGGTTTATGTAGACCACTTTGAGAAACCCTGGTCGAGGGGTTGGGTAACTTCAGTCTTTATTATTGATTGGATTTCTGAAAATTCATTGAAATTTTACGCTAAACAGGAGAAGTGTGTGACCACAAATCCCTCGTTTCCTATCTAGCTGTGCTTTTCATCGAACAATAGCTGAAAGGGTAAAATGTCGCATTTTGTTATTTAACAGCTTGCAACACAATAAAAATGCAGACAACACCATCTGACACCATATTATCGGAAAAAAAGCGGTTCTCGAATAGAACAAGAATCGGTGATATTGTTCAAAAGAGTAGGTTGATTTTTCACCTTTAAAAAAATTTCAAATTCTCTCAAACAACGAAAGTTGTGTGTTGGTAAAATAAACACCGATACAAAAAAACTCTTACTTGCCCCATTAGCTGAGGAAATAGTATCAAAGATCGTTTATTAAAATTCACCAAAATTTCTCGTGTTTGCAACATTTAGCGTAAAAATTGATTAGATAATTTAGCCATTTCAATATTTAAAACAGAGAAGGTTGTCATTTTAAACGAAGCAAATAAAATATATCTAGAATTCAAATTGAAAATATGCCCCCTCCATCAGCACTAACACCTCTGATATGCTGCTTTTTACCTAATAATTAAGCTGTAATAGTGATAACATTTTAAAAGATTGAAATCTATTTCCTCAAACGAAGGTAAAGTTTTTGAAGAAAATATCTAATTACACAATTGATATTATCAAACCAAATTAATAGATTTTTAATTGTTGTTTTTTATATATCTTTTCAAGACTAGAATGCTTGTCGGGATCACTTTTACCATTTCAAATGCATATTTGCTTGGTAGGTTGGAAGTAAAAGAACTTACCGTTTTGTAACGTTGCCAAATTTCTCTGCAAGTCAGATGTGCGGCGTATTTCCAATATAAGACAAACAGTACGACGATCAATAACAGCAACATAATTGGTACAATGATGGCCACAACCTAAAACCAATGGTAAAAGAAAATATCGAAAACAACCGAAAACCAATCGTAAAATAAAGTATTTAAAACAATCGAAAGCCAATGGTAAAAGAAAATATTGAAAACAACCGAAAACCAATGGTAAAACAAAATATTGAAAACAACCGAAAACCAATGGTAAAACAAAATATTGAAAACAACCGAAAACCAATGGTAAAAGAAAATATTGAAAGCAACCGAAAACCAATGGTAAAAGAAAATATTGAAAACAACCGAAAACCAATGGTAAAAGAAAGTATTGAAAACAACCGAAAACCAATGGTAAAAGAAAGTATTTAAAACAAGCTAAAATAATATTAAAAGCAAGAATTTAAAACATTCCAAAACCAATGGTAAAACCAAATATTTAAAACATCTTCAAACCAATGGTTAACTCAAATATGAAAAAAGAACCTAAAACCAATGCTAAAAGAAATCATTTAAAACAACCTAAATCCAATGGTAAAAGAAAGTATTTAAAACAACCTAAAACTTATGGTAAAAGAAAGTATTTAAAACAACCTAAAATAATATAAAAAGCAAGAATTTAAAACAGTCCAAAACCAATAGTAAAAGCAAGTATTTATAACAACCTAAAATCAATGGTTAACTCAAATATGGAAAAAATCCTAAAACCAATGGTAAAAGAAAGTATAAAAAAAACAATGGTAAAAGCAAATATTTATAATAACCTAAAACCAATGGTTAACTCAAATAAGAAAAAAGAACCTAAAACCAACGGTAAAAAAGTATCTAAAACAACCTAAAATAGTATTAAAAGCAAGAATTTCAAACAGTCTAAAACCACTGGTAAAAGCAAATATTTAAAACCACCCAAAATCAATGGTAAAAGAAATGATTTCAAACCACCTAAAACTAATGGTAAAAGCAAGAATTCCAAAACCAATGGTAAAAGCAAATATTTATGACAACCTAAAACTAATGGTGTCCTCAATTATGAAAAAAGAACCTAAAACCAATGGTAAAAGAAAGTATTTAAATCAGTCCAAAACCAATTAAAAAAGCAAATATTTAATACAACCTAAAACCAACGGTAAAAAAGTATTTAAAACAACCTAAAATAGTATTAAAAGCAAGAATTTAAAACAGTCCAAAACCAATGGTAAAAGCAAATATTTAAATCCAGTTAAAACCAATTATAAAATAAATAATTTAAAACAGCCTAAAACTAATGGTAAAATCAAGAATTCTAAAACCAATGGTAAAAGCAAATATTTATAATAATCTAAAACCAATGGTTAACTCAAATATGAAAAACAGAACCTAAAACCAATGGTAAAAGCAAGTATTTAAAACAACCAAAAACTAATGGTAAAGGAAAGTATTTAAAACACCCTTAAATAATATTAAAAGCAAGAATTTAAACCCGTCCAAAACCAGTGATAAAAGCCAATATTTATAACATCTTAAAACCAATGGTTAACTCAAATATGAAAAAGAAACTAAAACCAATGGTAAAGAAATCGTTTAAAACAACCTAAAACCAATGGTAAAAGCAAGTAATTAAACAGTTAAACCAATTGTAAAAGTCAATATTTAAAGCAAACTAAACCAATGGCTAATCCAAATATGAAAAAATAAAATAAAACCACTTGTAAAAGAAAAAAAAACTGTAAAAGGAAATATTTTTTTTAAAAACCCAACTAAAACCAACAATAAACTCAGATATATATCTTATATAAATAATTAAAAAAATCAAGTATTTAAACAATCTAAAAAATCAAGTATTTAAACAATCTAAAAAACAATGATAAAATCAAGTATTTATAAACTTTATAAACAACGGTAAATGCAAGTATTTAAAACAAAGGGAAAAACCAAGTATTAAAACGCTAAAACTAATGATAAATTAAACTATTTAAGACAACCTAAAACCAATTTAAAAAAATATATTCAAAACAACTTGAAATCATTTTTTTAAGCATTGAGCAAATCTTTCATGGCAAGTTGTTGTTTTTTTTTTTTTGCAAACAATAAAACAATTTTTTTCTTGTCGTCCGAGATTTTTACTTCACAACGTGTGTTTTCTAGACGATTTCGGGCATTTCATCTGATTCTGTGTTCAGCCACAAGTGATAATTTAAGAAGCGGCCTCGACAAACTAAGCAGATGCACACACACACACACACACACACACACACACCACACACACACACATATATTATATATATAATATATGTGTGTGTGTGTGTGTGTGTGTGTGTGTATGCATCTGCTTAGTTTGTCGAGCGGCCTCGACAAACTAAGCAGATGCACACACACACACACACACACACCACACACACACACACACATATATATATATATATATATATATATGTGTGTGTGTGTGTGTGTGTGTGTGCATCTGCTTAGTTTGTCGAGGCCGCTTCTTAAATCATCACTTGTGGCTGAACACAGAATCAGATGAAATGCCCGAAATCGTCTAGAAAACACATTTATTCAGGGATATTTTGGGAAGATAAATGCGTTTATTACTTACCCTTCTAGACTTGATAGGTTTTGCCTGAAAAATAATAATAATAATAATAATAATAATAATAATAATAATAATAATAAATATCTGGACCTTGCCAGAGAACTGAAAAAGTAGTGGAATATGAAAGTGAAAGTGATACCCATTGTAGTTGGTGCACTTGGAACAGTCCCAAAAGGATTGGAAAAGGGTTTGGAATGTTTGGAAATCAGAGGGAGGATTGAAACCATTCAAAACACTGCGCTGCTGCAATCTGCCAGAATACTCAGAAGAGTCCTGGAGACCTGAGGAGACTTGCTGTCACTCAGACTCCAGTGAAAGACCATCAGCTAATGCTGATGTGAAAACTCAAAAGGAGCAAATAATAGTGTGAAAACCTAATAATAATAATAACAATAATAATAATAACAATAATAATATCACAGGGTGAAGATGAAATAATATCACAGGATGAAGAAGAAAAGATAGACGAATACTTGGACCTTGCCAGGGAATTGAAAAAACTGTAGAATATGAGGGTGAAAGTGATACCAATTGTAGTTAGAAAATAGACTGGAGGGGTTGGAAATCAGAGGGAGAATCTAGGCCATCCAGGCAACAGCATTGTTAAGATCGGCTAGAATACCCAGAAGAGTCCTGGAAACCCGAGGGGACTTGTTGTCCCTCAGACTTTAGTGAAAGGCCATAAGCTTATGCTGGTGTGAAAAACTTGCAGCAGCAGCAGCAGCAGCAGAAGAAGAAGAAGAAGAAGAAGAAGAACAACAACAACAACAACAACAACAAGAGGTAACTTAGAAGAACAAGAAAACATTGTTATCTGTACAACGTTTCGGTCGATATGCCCTCCGGCCTTCTTCGGGTATTTCTGGTGAGTAACCTAACTACGTCACTACTTAGGTCACTATTTCCTTAGTTATTTAAGTTATATTCTCAACGATTATAAAATAGTCATCATTTAATCTTAATTAGCATCTTATTTATTAACGATTTCTCTCTTAAAGTCTAGCTGAGTTAGTTTTGCCGCAAAACTGCCCATATTATTAAAATCCTAAAATATGTGTTATATATATTTCTAAGAAATAAAGATTTACATAATGGTGGGAATAATTTGCATAATGAGTTTAACAAAACTGGGTTTAATAAATAATTACTTGCTGTAACTGTTTTCTAATATTATCATCTTATTCTCAAACGTATTAAAAGCAATCCTCTATATTTTTATATATAAATCAATTAAAATATCATTAAGATAAGTGTAATATTTTTATATTTGTTCTTATTTAGTTTCGTTAGTTTTTCTAATTTAATAGCTTCTATCTATATATTAATACGGTTGTTATCATCTTGAAACAAAATTTTGCAGCAGAAATCTAATCATAGTATAGGTCTATCTAGTTAGAGTATCTTACGGTCATAGTAAGATACTCTGGGCCCTTCTTTAACAGGACAATAGAAGAACTCAGAAATAATAAACGTAGAACCATGAAACAGATGATGTTTCACAAAGCCTTACACCCAAAATAAAAATGATTATATATATATACAAGGTGTGTCAAAAATATCGAGATTTTTTTAACTTTCTGACACACCTTGTATTCTGAAAAATTTAACGTTCCATTCATTATTCATTTCTATCTTGGTAAATACAGCTTCAAACTAGATAGATAGATAGATAGATAGATAGATATCAATAGACTGAGATAGATAGATAGATAGATAGATAGATAGAAATAATCATAGTGACATAGGTAGATGTATATTATCCAAGTGAGATAGATAGATAGATATGATCATAGATAGATAGATAGATAGATAGATAGATAGATAGATATTAATAGACTGATACATAAATAAATACATAAATGTATAGATACATAATAGATAGAGAGAAACCACCACAGTGACATCGATATGTAATATATTATCCAAGTGAGATAAATATGATCATAAATAGATAGATAGATAGATAGATAGATAGATAGAAACGATTATATTGGCATATATAGATAGATATATATATAATCTGAGATAGATATGATCATATATACTTATATAGATAGATAGATAGATAGATAGATATCATCTGAGATAGATATGATCATATATACTTATATAGATAGATAGATAGATAGGTAGATAGATAGATATTAATAGACTGATACATAGATAGAGAGATAGAAACGATCATAGTCACATAGATATGTAGATATATATTATCCAAGTGAGATAGATAGATAGATAGATAGAAACGATTATAGTGGCTTATATAGATAGATAGATATCATCTGAGATATTTATATATATATATATATGTGATATCTATCTATCTATCTATCTATCTATCTATGATCATTCGCATCTGATGAGTCGAGAGATTTATACTATTTGTCTAAGCTCCCTGAAATAGACTCTAACGCTAAATCTCTAACTCTTTTGTTATTTCTTTATATATATATATATATATATATATATATATATATATATATATATATATAGAGAGAGAGAGAGAGAGAGAGAGAGAGAGGGGGAGAGAGAGAGGTGGAGAGAGAGAGATTGATAGTTAGATAGAAACGATTATAGTGGCTTATATAGATAGATAGATATCATCTGATATATATATATATATATATATATATATATATATATATATATATATATATATATATATATATATATGTAGAGAGAGAGAGAGAGAGAGAGAGAGAAAGAGAGAGAGAGAGAGAGAAATAAACAAAGATAGATTGATAGCTATTAACATACTGATACATAGATATATAGATACAAATGATCATAGTGACATCGATAGGTAGATATATGTTTTTTCAAGTGAGATAGATATGATCATAGATAGATAGATAGATAGATAGATAGATAGTAGAAGTGTGAGTGATAAAAGCTTTTTAAAATATAAAACAAGGTGAAATTGTAATTTTGAAACTTACCTCTTTATGAATCTCATAATCATACCACAATGGAGTCTCAATTAAATTAATATAACCATTAACGTTCAATATATTGGCTTCGATTATTTTGATTTTGTTGATCGATTCTTGAACAGCGAATTGCTGAAAATAGAGATTTAAAAAAAGGATGAAGCCCAAAGAAGTCCCATTTGGAATCTTTAAATCAACATTTAATATAAAATTACACATTACCCCAAATGTACATCTCCTGGCAAAAATAACGGCATCACATACAATTGTTTTTTTTTTATTTCATAGGAAATTTTAAAAATACCAAATATGATAAACATTTTTTTGTTTATGAAAGAATAAGACACATAAGTGGACTTGCAGAAGAAGATTTAACTTTTTTTCTTTTTTCGGAAGAAGAAAATACTTTTAATTTTGTTAATATTCTAAATTTAATGGAATTTGTAATTAATTCAACACGTTTAATCCGAGGAAATTTATTATTTGACTATAAATTGGAAATTAAAAGTTAGTAAAATAAATAAATAAATAAATAAAAGAGTGTATGCGGGAGGTACATGTTTTCTTTGAAAACATATGTACCCATCTTTTTACAATAAACAAGAAAAAAGTATTTAACTGATAATAAAATTTAGAGTTAAAATGTAAAATTGTTTTGCGTGTAGGTGGAGAGACGATAACAACATAAACATGATTGACAAACGAAATATATTTCTTCCTTCTTCTTATGGGATTGATTTTTTACATATGTTTATGTTTTTTTTTTTTGTTCTGTTGTTTTCTAGTTTTAAACTTTTAAAAAGATTTACAGACGTTTGGTTTACGATTCATGAGAATATTTATCACATATCAAAACATAAAATTGTAACTTTTAAAGTCAAAATGGGAATTAATTAAAAAATTCGATTGGTGAATTTCGAATTATCTGGTGAAATGTAACTCAAATGAATGGAATTATTTTAGCTAATGGGATATTTTTTTTTCAAATGAAATAAAAGAAAAAAAATATTGAATCCCTCAATATGGAAGAAAAAATAATGGAATCAAAAAAATAAATAAATAGATTCACAAGTTGCTCCTCTTTAGGATTTTATCATGGTTTGAATTCTTTGAGATATTTACTTCCCTTATGTAAAAACAATATTCTCCATTAAACTAATTCTAACTTTCTCAAATAGCAATTGACAAAGCAGTTTTATAGGATAGAGAGACTCATGATGGAATTTTTTTCAAAGTGAAATCAGGATTACTGTTGGCTATGTTATTGAATTGATATTTAATTCCGGGGGGGGGCTTTGATTCTCTTTGCTTTGTGGTGTGATGCATTCAACGAGGTACATAGTGTAATGGTTGCCATTCTAAGGGATGGACACAACAAGACAAGTTCAAATCCTGGACAAGGCTGTTTGCATTTCACATAGCGCTAATACCCTTGGGAAAGGTATGAACTATTCTCCCTTCAGCTATGAGTAAATAGTAGGGCAGACTGGGCTCTTTAACCTTGGTTAGGCAACTAGTCTCGGAGAAGGATTGATCAGAGGGGGCTCTCCGTGTTGTATACTGAGGTTTTCACAGTACCAAATCGATATATGTTGTATACCCTTCATTACTTCTTTACTTCTAATCGTCTTCTCTTCTGGCCGGCTTTGGTATTTCTTCTATCATCTTGACTTGGTATATCTTCTAAGGTCTGGACTTTCTTGGGGACTTCGGGTCTGGTCTTCTATTAGGGATTTCTCCTCATCAGAAGCCCTGTGTCATTGTTAGTTTTTAGTAAACCCAAGACTTCGATTTACTTTTGATCTTATTTTATTCGGTAAATCTCCAACCCACACATAACATAGCGCGCGTATGCAGAGTTACAGTTTAGACAGAGCATCATGGCCGACTGCTCTGTCTGACATCCACTGCAAAACTAAAGCTCCTTACTATTCTTAAACCGGAACAGGTTCTTCTATGCATTCCGGTTCCCACGATTTATCCCCGGAAGGCAAGGTGAGAGTGAGGTCAACGCCGTCACTCACTTTCAGAGCCATCAACTGCACTGATCGCCACCATATCTCTATACTACCTTACATAAGTATGAAAAGGGTCATTCCCTCAGAATTACAGGGGATTGACAATAATCTTATGCCACCGCATAGATTATGTAACATCCGACCACTCGTCTAGTCTAAGTAAGGACTAAAGAGTGTTGCATGGTATGAACTGCTCAGCCACCAGGGTTTCATACTTAAGCATCACAGATCAGCACCCATGTCCAACAGGTGGCTCAATTGTGTGTGTGTGGGGGGGTCTTACCCCTCTGTAGAGGTGGTGTCAGTGTATTCTAAAGCTGCCAAGGGTATTAGGGTTTTGTATTTTTTATTAAAAAATGATTTATCATTGATTTATATACCCATATTATATATTTATTTAGTTTTTTGTGGAAAATGAGGAGTAGACGTTTTATACACCCACTCGGACAAAAATAATATGTGGATTTTATTAAACTTTGGATTTTGCTGGTCTCCATGAATTTTCCATCATAAAAAGAACTGTTCTCGGTTGTTTTAAAAGCAGGCCTAGAGACAGGCATACAGAATCTTTCTTCTATATATATATATATAAATAAATATCTGCAAATAGATTTCACATGGTATATTTATTTCAAAATCTTTAATTTCTAAAAAGCAAAAAGTAAAAAAACAAAAAAACAAAACAAAAAACAAACAACCAACCAACCAACCAACCACAACAAAAACAATCAAAAGCAATTGAAATTATAAAAAGAAACAAATACATCACTGATATTTGGTCGCAGAAAATACTAGACATACTAAAACAGTACAATTGCTCTCTTTGATTAAACTCATCTCTGATGGCATTTTTCTAATCTTGAGTGAAATTTCCCAACAATTTTCCACTGATCGAAAACAACTCCCGCCTATTCGTATCTGCTTGTTATCTGTGGGATCTCGTTCCCTCTTCCAAATACCAGTTCGCCTTTTTTTTCCTTCCTTCAATTTAAGGCCCAACGCTGCACCCCCCACCCTTCCAAGGTTCTGGTGGTTTTGTTGTTTGTCCAAATTCCTTCAGATGATCGACTACTTCCTTCATCACTTCCTTTGTCACATCTACGAGTATATCGTCGATATATGAATCAGTGGCTCCTCTCGTCTTATCACCCTTCATTAGCACAGTTTTTAGAACTGCTACCTTAATTTTTGGCGCAACATTGAGTCCAAACCCCAACCAAGTCAGGCAGTAAATTTTGCCTTTATAGCACACTAGTATCGCCATAGCCTTTTTGCAACATACAATTGTAGGTAGGCCGACTTAAGGTCTACTATCGCAGTTCCTCCCGCCAACTGTCTCGCAACGGGTAGGATGTGACACAAGGTCGCCAGTACGGGACATCCAGTGATGTCACCAGTATTCATTAATACAAACAAAGTTAAGGAAAATTATTCATACCAAAAAATAATTTCTACCAATTTACTAATACACATGAAGTTAATGAAAATTATTTATACTAATTTATTGATACCCACAAATTTAATGAAAATTATTGTTTAACTCTTTGCCTACCGTAAACTGCTGACAGCGGTTCTCGCACGAGTCACTTCTTTACGCTAAAAAATCACTAAGTTTGAATAGAATAAATTCTGTCGTGAATAGATAATGAACTTTTGAAATATCCCATCGTACAGGTAAAAAATTTTTTTTAATACAAAGAAAAATTAGTACAGCCGTGGGGAAATCTAAGAGGCAAAGAGTTAAATAAACCATATATACAGGGTGAACCCCCTCCCAAATAAAACAGAACCCATATTCTGTGTTTTGAGGGGTGGGGAGTAGGGGTCGCCCTGTCTATAAAAAAGGATATGGCATTAAATAACCCATAAGGATTGATATGGCATTAAACCAACTTACCTTTCCAGAAGCGTCTGTTTCCACTTCAATTTCTTGACCAGTCAATGTCTTGTAAAATTTCTTTCCTGGATTGGGACTGACCGAAATCTTTCCCAGGAGAATGTGATTCTTCAAATCCAAGTTGGAAATATTCTACAAATGGTAAAACTAATTATTTAATCTTGTTATAATGGATATTCGGTGTTATAATGGAGATTCGTTTGAAAGGGTGTATTGCAGGGTTTTTTGTGTGTGTGATTGTTGGTTTATTCCCCCTGAAGACGATCACTGAAATGGTTGAAAGCTCTTGAGTAAAAAAAAAAAAGGAGCCTCTTTCTCTACCATATGGATCCTGATGTACGGAAAACAAGAAGAAGACTTGAACGTCTACACTTCAAAACCATAAAGAAGAAATATTCCGTGGTCTTTAACCAAACGTGCTCAAATTATAACATGCTGCCAAAATACACAGTATATATATATATATATATATATATATATATATATATATATATATATATATATACTCGTCTGTTGTTTACAGACTTGAGTGCTCTAGTGATTGTAAACATACATCTACGTAAGTATATACCAATTAATTGTTCACCTCGTACTGACAGTTGCCGTCGGCTGAGAGGTAAGGAGCTTGACAGATGAAAATTCAGTCGGTTTCACTCCCGGTTAGAAGTAGCTGTTAAAATCGAGCCACACTGATGAGGCATAAACGTCGAAACACTATAACCATATATAATATATATATATATATATATATATATATATATATATATATATATAATATATAATATATATGTCATTCACAGACAGAGTGTTTCGACGTTTATGCCTCATCAGTGTGGCTCGATTTTAACAGCTACTTCTAACCGGGAGTGAAACCCGACTGAATTTTCATCTTTTTAACTCCCACCCTCTCTCTCTCTCTCTCTCTCTATATATATATATATATATATATATATATATATATATATATATATATATATATATACTAGCAACAGAAAACACCCTCCGGGCGTAGTAAAAATGAATTTTTGAAAGACATTGCCTGAGAGGGTGGGAGTTAAAAATTCAATGTCAGAGGGTTTGTATCATAAGTAATCAAAATCCTCATATTTATTAAAGGAGTAAAAAAAAATATAAAATTAAACAATTTGAAATGAAAACTGAGCCCCGTCCCTCTCAAATAAAATGTTGCATGCATGTAATAATCAAACAATTATTTTGAATCTTTTCCACATCAATTTTACACAAAATCGTATATATTTATTTGTTTGTAAACTTTTTAGTTAATTTCTTGTTACTGTAAAAAAAAAGGACGAGAGTAAAAAACAATTTTAAAATTGCTTACTCAAATTTTGGGTGTATATAGCATAAGAATATTGTGACGTAATCTGTGACGTAGAGCTATGTCGTAGTTTTTGTTACAGACAGAAATACAGACAATCTCCATTATTAATAGAAAGAAGATATAGTCTTCCAACAACCATGGGAGATCCCGTAATAATTTCGTCTTAGATCTGGCGATTACGATAAACCAATTTACCTGTAAGTTCGATAATCCACTGATTGGTACGAAAATTGTAATATTCGATTGTAAATCTTTCAGCGTCTCAATTAGAACCTCGCGTTCTTGGTCGTCGTCCGGTTCCACAGAAAGCAACTTAAAATTAAAAGAAAACAAGAAATGAACTTAGTGGATGTGGTTTCAATCCCTCCTTCAATAAATTTTTAAAAAATTCAAAAAACATTAAAATCTTCAGAAAAAATCAGAATTTGGATATTAACAAGGCAATCAAGAAGAATTTTCGGTCTAAATTATTAAAATGCGGACTTTATTATTATTATTATATAACATTATTATATAACTAGCAGCAGCTACCCGGCGTCGCCTGGGTAGAGGGGGATTTTTTTAAAAGTTAGTCCCGCAGATCCATTATTACTGAATCGTGAGTTGAATCCTCGTGGGATGCCCCATTTAAATCCCTATGTAAAAAATAGACCTTGCATTGATCCAGCTACTCTGAAAATAAATGTTAATGTCTACTATCTAAAATATCAAATGAAAAAAAAAAATCCAAGCTGTTATCATTTTATTTTTTAACTATCTTCACGAATATAAATTAAATCCCTATTATTTTTGCTCAAAAATCATGCCTTGGTGATATTTAATGTGTATATATATATTACTTTGTCGTTAATTGTTTTATTTTCAAAGTTTCCTCTGGACATACATATACACACAACTGCCCTTTGTATATGTACTAGAAGTGGCTACCCAGCATAGCCGGGGTAAAGGGGGGATTTTTTAAAAGTTAGTCCCACAGATCCATTATTACTTATCGTGAGTAAGATCCTCGCTGGTTGCCCCCCCAAAAAAAAAAACCCCCTCTAATCTCAACCACATTTTGTCGGATTTATTCAATCCTCCTATATAATATATATATATATATATATATATAGATATATAGATATATATGAGGTTAAGTAAACAAACAAATGTGTTTATTCTTATATGGCTTTTAGCCGACAATTTTTGGGGGATATGTGGTTAATTGAAGTCATACCTAATTTCGAAAATTAATTAGTTAATAATTAAATGAATTTAGGCGGGCATATATGTTCAAATGTAAGGCTAAACAAATCGAGAAAATGTCAATCCCTGAATGTACATTTCGACCTATTAGGTCTCATCAGCAAAGTTATAGACATGGAAGACTGCTCCGTGTGTGACTCGAAACCTCGACTGCCAAGCTGACAGGCTAACCGTTACACTAGCTGGCCATTCCCAGATTCTTCGTTTGTTTTGAACTTATTTATATTCCACTTTTTATTGACTTGCTACACGACAGTATGAGAGTAAGTAAACAAACAATGTGTTTGTTTGATATGGCTTTTAGCCGACAATTTTTGGAGGATATGTGCTTAATTGAAGTCATACCTAATTTTGAAATTAAAATGATATAAAGATTTTTTATTTTTATTTTTATAGTGTGTTTGAAGCATTAATCAAAAATGTAATAAGATATTTTTGAAGGCAAAATAATGCAAATTTATGTTGAAAAACATATCTAATTTTTTTTTTACTCTTTTTACTTAAAAAAAAGGAAAAAATTAAAAAAAAAATTAAATAAATATGTTTTTCAACATAAATTTGCATTATTTTGCCTTCAAAAAATATCTTATTAAAATGATATACTTTTTTAAGAATAATGTATACTTTAATATACTTCAAAAATAATATATATTTTCCAAAATAATTAAAATTTGTATCAATATAAAGTAATGTTTCAACTTACCCTGTAAAATTGTTGCATATTTGGCATTGACTGTAACGTATTGAAGATGTCTCTGTTGCATGTTGTACCATTACCAACATAAGATTCATGACATTCGCATATTACTTTACCTGCCGATCTGTCCGTCACTGCAAAAGAAAAATAGCAGAAATAATCATATGACGCTATAAGGTCTTTGTTAAGTTTTTAAATGCCATCCTTGGCCAGTTGAAAAAGGGCTTAAGTAAGTCCTTTTCAACTGGCCAAGGATGGCATTTAAAAACTTAACAGGTTATGGGCCAGAACCTGTTAAGTTTTTAAATACCATCCTTGGCCAGTTGAAAAGGGCTTAAGTAAGTAAGTCCTGAGTTATGGAATCCTTTGGTAAGTGAATAAGTCCTATCCTGCGTATAAGTCCTGGGTTATGGAATCCTTTGTCCGAAAGTATTTTTAATTTTTTTTTTTTCGTTTTTCCTTTAAGCATTTTTTTCGAACCGGTGAACTGGATTTTCTGTCATAAATATTAAGTGAGGGGGGGCCATACTAATAATCATTTTATTTTTACAAAATATTTAAATTTTTTTTCATTCATCTTTTCATTGGGGTTTTTATTTGTACAAATGTATCATCTTCTCCCCTCCCTCAAAATATGTAAATATGGGTTAAGTGTAGGACTGTCATAGAGTGAATGGAATGTTTTGGTGACTTTTGTGTGAATGAGTTTTTTGGTGAATGGAAAATTGTTGAATGAATCGGGTCACGAATGGGAATAGTTAAGTTAAAAAGATGATAGTGAAGACCAGCCTCTTACCCCACTCCACCCTTTAGGCCTTGTGCCAAATTTAACGAGTGGGGTACTGGGAAAATAAAACCTTATGCCTTACCCGCCCAGGCGGGGGTCCAGTGAGCTTCGGCCACTGGACTGGTGAGATATTAAATTAATAGCGTCGATCCCAGGGGCCATCCCTCCAGGCAATACCTGCCCCCTTGACTTAAGGGGGTAGGACTGGGTTTATTGCCCAGCGCCTGAGGCGCCCCCTTGAGGGGGAATGCCGACGGGATCGACGCAATTTTTCCACCTGCGACCCATGAGTCTCGGCTTGTGGGTGGTCCCACGTAAATAGGGCCTTCGTGCCTGACCCGGTACGAATGGGGTACTGGGAAAATAAAACCTTATGCTTACCAGCTAACTTACTCGCTAGACGACACCCCGACCAACGGATGTACCAATTACTACTGCGATAATATACCAAATACGAACTTCAGAATATATCCCTTAACCCGGATATCTTATTATAATGGAGATTGTGTGTTTTTCTTTCTGTAACCGAAACTATATTACTATTCAAGTAACAATTCCCTTAGTTATTTACGCCACATTCTACAGGAATTTATTTTTTATTTAAACCTCAATTATTAATAAAATTGTTTTACATTACTTACACTGTTGACCATATCTACATGATATTTTCCACGTACCCCACTTGTACGGGTCAGGCACAAGGCCCTATTTATGTGGGACCACCCACGAACCGAAGCTCATGGGGTGGCGGGTGAAAAATTGCGTCGATCCCGTCGGCATTCCCCCTCAAGGGGGGCGCCTCAGGCGCTGGGCAATAAACCCAGCCCTGCCCCTTTAAATCAAGGGGGCAGGTGTTGCCTGCGGGGATGGCCCCCTGGGATCGACGCTGTTAATTACAGCAATGGTCCAGAGGCCGAAGCCACTGTAGACCATATCTACATACTAATAACATGCAATTGTATTTATATATACAACAAAATAGCAATTGTATTTATATATACAACAAAATAGCAGTTTAAATAGTTAAATTAGGAAAATTTACCAATGAAAGAGGGGAGTAATGGAAAATGATGGAATAGTTAGTTTCAAAGTTGTTCTATTTTTCGATTATACTCCCTCTGTTCCAAATCTTTTTATCTGCATTCTTAGTCAGTTTCATTAGCCTTTCTAATTTAATATGATATTTTATTATATCAAAACTTAAATACTTGCACCCGGTGGGTGCATATATTTGCTAGTATCAATAATAAAGGAAAGAGAAATAAAATAAACGAGAATCTTGCAAAAATCTCGCAAAATCTCACCTGCAGGGGGCGTGAATGTGCAAATGGTGCTTGGAGAACAATTCCCATTGTTTGTATTGTATAGATTGACAGACAGAGACAGACAGAGATAGGGAGAGATAGAGAGGGGAAGAGATAAAGAGAGTGAGATAGAGGAGAGAGAGAGGGAGAGATTTAGGAAGAGAGAGAGAGAGAGAAAAAGAGAGATAGAGAGGGAGCTAGACAGGAAGGAAGAGAAGGAGAAAAAGAAAAAAGAGATAGAGAGGGAGCTAGACAGGAAGGAAGAGAGTGAGAAAAAGATAGAGAGGGAGGAAGAAATAAAGAGAGAGAGGGGAGAGAGAGAGGGGGAGATTTAGGAAGAGAGAGAGAGAGAGAGAGAAAAAGAGACAGAGAGGGAGCTAGACAGGAAGGAAGAGAGGAGAAAAAGATAGAGAGGGAGGAAGAAATAAAGAGAGAGAGAGGGAGAAAGAGATAGAGATTTAGGAGGAAAGAGAGAGAGAGAGAGAGAGAGAGAGTTGTATACTAAAGGAAAGAGAAATAAAATAAACGAGAATCTCGCAAAAATCTAGCAAAATCTCACCTGCAGGGGGCGTGAATGTGCAAATGGCGCTTGGAGAACAATTCCCATTGTTTGTATTGCATAGATTGACAACTGAAAGACAAGACTTTTTGCCGTCACCATAGTAACCGTCCCGACAGATGCACATGACAGACGGAATCTGTGAAAAAAAAAAAATTTAAAAAAAAAGAAATAAAATTGGTTTGTTTTTGTTTTGTTTTACGGCATATCAACCTCAGTGGGTCATTTAATGCCGATAAAGTTTTGAAGTAAATCAATTCTTAATGGATAATACAATTTTTTTATAAATACATTTTTCTATTTAACCCATAGATGGGACCCTAACAGGTACTACCACTTCAGGTCAGAGTGGACCAGGGAGCAATGGTAATGAAGGGGTGCTCCACATTCCCCAAACCTCCAGAACTGGAACCTCACCATCAAAATAGAGTTTAACGTCATTCCCAGGACATGTAGACCAGCAGCCACCGCCTTCTAGCACCCATATGATAAAAAGGGGTTGGGGCTTGCCATAAGGGCAATAGGGTTGGGAAAATCATATAGGTGCTAGGGCTTGACGTGACCAGCCGATTGATCGGAGGGGGCCTCTCCGACCGCCCGTCTAGCCCAAAATAGGGCCAAAGTGGAGTATTGCATGTCATGAACTGCTCATCCATCTGGGCTCTATCCTTAAGCATCACGGGTCGCCACCCACGGCCAACAGGTGGCCCCATTGGGGGAGTCTTACCCCTCTGCAGAGATGCAGTCGGTGCATTCTAACGCCCCAGTCGACAGGGCGGAAGAAATAAAAGAAAAAAAAACAAATTATATCAAAGCAAAAATTGATAAGACACAACAAAAAACTGCAAATGTAGACTGTGCGGTGACAACGATAAAACCACAAACTATGTATTGCGAATGTAGCAAACTAGCATAACAAGATTACAAAGGTAGACACGACTGGGTTGAGAAGGTAACCTACTAGGAATTATGCAAAAAAAAAAATTTGACTATACAACAAAATGGTATATACATAAACCAGAATCTGTTCTTGAGAATGAAACGCATAAAATTCTCTGGGACTTCGAGATAAAGACGGATCACCTTATCCCAGCTAGTAGACCATACCTAGTCTTAGGAGAGAGAGAGAGAGAGAGAGAGAGAGAGAGAGAGAGAGAGAGAGAGAGAGAGAGAACTTGTTATCTGGTAGATTCTGCAGTTCCAGCAGATCACAAGGTGAAGTTGAAGGAAAACGAAAAGATAGACAAATATCTGGACCTTGCCAGAGAATTGAAAAAACTGTGGAATATGCGGGTGAAAGTGATACCAATTGTAGTTGGTGCACTAGGAACAGTCCCCAAAAGTTTGGGAAACGACTGGTGGGACTGGAAATCAGAGGAGGAATTGAGACCATCCAGAAAACAGCAATGCTGCAAACAGGTAGAATAAGAAGAGACCTGTAAACCCGAGGAGACTTGTTGTCACTCAGACTCCAGTGAAAGAACGCCAGCTATCATTGGTAGGAAAAACTCATAGGAGTGAACATAATAATAATAATAATAATAATAAGTAAAGTCATCGGGGCAGCCTAATGTTGGTGGCAGCCAGAAAGCGAGGGAGACTATCCCCTTTTCACTAGCGCTAGACCAAGGAGATTATTTTAGTATCTGAGGTGGAGCGCCACACCTACCGTCAGCTCCTCACTTTACCGCACCGATCTATATGCTACCCATACGCTGTATTGGCGAGGGTCGGTATCGAACCAAGAACCTTGTGATTCCCAGCCGAATACTTTACCGACTGAGCTAAACCAGCCCTTAATAATAATAATAATAATAATAATAATAATAATAATAATAATAATAATAATAATAATTTGAGATAAAAACGGATCACCTTATCCCAGAAAGAAGACCAGACCTAGTGTTGATAAACAAAAAAGAAAGAACTTGTCAACTGGTAGATTTTGCAGAGCCAGCAGATCACAGGGTGAAGCTAAAGGAAAATGAAAAAATGGACAAATATCTGGACCTTGCCAGAGAACTGAAAAAGTTATGGAATATGAAAGTGAAAGTGATACCAATTGTGGTTGGTGCACTTGGAACAGTCCCAAAAGGATTGGAAAAGGGTTTAGAAAGTTTGGAAATCAGAGGGAGGATTGAAACCATTCAAAATACTGCACTGCTGCAATCTGCCAGAATACTCAGAAGAGTCCTGGAGACCTGAGGAGACTTGCTGTCACTCAGACTCCAGTGAAAGACTATCAGCTAACACTGATGTGAAAACTCAAAAGGAATAATAATAATAATAATAATAATAATAATAATAATAATAATAATAATAAAACACTTTAGATAAGACTAGAAGCGGCTACCCAGCATCGCCTGGATAGAGGGGGGTAGCAAAAAAGTTAGTCTCGCAGATCCATTATTACTGAATCACGAGATGAATCCTCGCAGGATGCCCCATTAAAATCCCTATGTAAAAAAAGACCTGGCGTTGATTCAGCCACTCTGAAAAGAAAAATTATTGTCTTCTATTTAAAATCTTAAATGCAAAAAAAAAAAAAAATTCCATGCTGTTATCATTTAAATTTTATTTTTTGATTATCTTCACAAATATAAATCAAACCTTTATTATTGTTGCTCAATTGTGATATTTAACGCCGGGGGTCCAGTGAGCTTCGGCCGCTGGACTTGTCGAGAGTTTAATAATAGCGTCGATTCCTGAGGCGGAATGCCCCAAGGGATCGACGCAATTTTTGTTCTTTCCCACCCATGAGCTTCGGCTTGTGGGTGGGCCCACGTTAAAACGAGGCCTTGTGTCCAGCCCATACAAGTGGGGTATGAGGCAAATACCCATATAATTTGTATGAGTTCCTCCTCTTATATTTACTCCCGCTGTTATACGTTTGTACTTGCATATTTAAAAAGAACCCGGAATCAACTCAATTATATCTACCCCTGAGGATGGCACTACGGAGTGCTGAAAGTACTTGGGATGAAAGCTTTGGTAGACTTATCAACCGATTCCACCTCGATGTTAAAAAAAAAACTGGCCTGAAAACTGGAAAGGATAGAAAAGAAACTCGTTAGACATGAGGTGCCGTCGTGTTTAACACAACATGCATAAAGGAAAAATGCTGCCCAAGTATATATATATATATATATATATATATATATATATATATATATATATATATATGAGTATGAAAAGGTGGAATGAAAACATCACACAATGCTGTTAAAGAAGAAAACAATTTATAATATCATAGCTGATACTGATCAATATTTCGATTTTACAAAAATCATCATCAGAGCTCATTCACTCCGTGGTTATTTTTTTTTGTTTGTGAACTGATTTGACATTCTTCTACGACCCAAACAACCACGGAGTGAATGAGCACTGATGATGATTTTTGTAAAATCGAAATATTGATCAGTATCAGCTATGATTATATTATAAATTGTTTTCTTCTTTAACAGCATTGTGTAATGTTTTCATTCCATCTTTTCATACTCATATTGTCGGATTCATTTCCTTTTCTTTAATAATATATATATATATATATATATAATATATATATAAATATATATATATATGTGTGTGTGTGTGTGTGTGTTGTGTGTTTGTGTGTGTGTGTGTGTGTGTTTGGGCAGCATTCTTTCATTTATACATGTAGAATTAAACAAAAGGCACACCTCCTGTTTAACAATTTTATTTTTGATCTTTTCTAATTTTCTGGCCAACTTTTTAATGTTTGGGTGGAATTGGTGGATAAGTCCACCAATGTTCAGTTCCCGAGTACTTTCGGCACTTCGAAGTGCCATCATCAGGGGTGATGTATTCCAGTTTGTTTGTTTTTTAATTATATTAATGTGGAGGCTGGAAGGAGAAGAATTGGTGAGAAAGTTGGCTAGAAAATTAGAAAAGATCAAAAATAAGATTGTTAAACAGGAGATGTGCCTTTTGTTTAATTTTATATATATAATATATATATATATATATATATATATATATATATATATATATATATAATAATTAAACAAAAGGCATCCTTTGTCTTATTGAGAAAAAAATCCTTTTCTCGTTTTCTCACTGACTATTCCATCGTCTACAACAACAAAAAAACAAAGACGACAAACAAACAAAACAAAAAAACAAAACAAAACCACAATAACACCATTTATCAATGTACTTTTTTCTCTGATGAGCATTGACAAAAAAAAAATCAATTTATTTTAGATTTTAAATCTAATAAGGGTACCCTCACTTTTCTTTTTAAGAAAAAAAAAAATTTTATCAACATGCATATGCTTTTACGCGTCCTTTATATATATATATATATATATATATATATATATATATATATATATATATATATAATTAAAGAAATAACAAAAGACTTAGAGATCTTGCATTATAGACTATTTCGGGGAGCTTAAACAAAAATGTCTAATTCTCCCGACTCATCAGATGCGCATCTGATGAGTCGGGAGAATTAGACATTTTTGTCTAAGCTCCCTGAAATAGTCTATAATGCAGGATCTCTAAGTCTTTTGTTATTTCTTTACTTATAAATTTGCTCTGTGACTCTAAAAATAAGACCACACATTGAGCTCTCAAACTGCGACAAGTTGTTTAAAAAAAAAACCTATGTCGTAAGGGAGATTTCTTCTCTGGACTTTTGGATTATATATATATATATATATATATATATATATATATATATACTAATCCCTCATTAATCTCTGAGTAGATAATTGGGTTTTGTGAAAAGTGAGTTTGCAAAGTGAATTAAAGAGAAATAAAAAGAATACGATCGAGGAATTAAGAAAAACATTAAAATCATTTTGTAAGATTTCTAAGAATTGATCTAATTAGAATTTAAATGGACCCGATTAAGATGTTGAGAAGCTACGGGCTAGCTGCTTCTGAAACTTAACATACAAATATATCACACACTCTTTAATCACTCTCTTTATGCACGTATAACGAGGAGGTAAGCAAAATATACATAGAGAGGGGTAAAGTGACAGGCAGAAGTCATGAAGTAAGAGACAAGTCAGTTTCTGACTTAACTGCAATTTACAACTAATTAGAACCAATTAAAATGTTGTTTTTTTTCAGACACAAGTCAATCCTACAACTAAGGAATATTTTGATATAAATTCTGTGTCGTTAAACTAAATAGGAAAAAAGCCTTTAGCAAACAATCATTGATTCACTCAGCTTTAGTATAATAATAGATATTTAGGGATGATATCCTAATAACATCAGACTAAGTATGATGAATTAAAAAAATATTTTTGATTTGAGGGTCACCTGACTTCCGGTATCGCTCAGGGAGCAACGTGCGTTCTGATGGCATCCACCATTGGCAACATGACAACTGGAGAGACATCCCCGATCTTGTACGTTTAAATAACCTGGTCGACACGCGCACACGTATTTTCCTTGCATCGTTTCGTGGCATTCAGCGTTAGGACCACAAGAACCGCATTTATCGACTTCTGCAAGAGAATTTCGGGGTTTAATGCTTAGTTCAAAATTTTCTAGCAGTTCACAAAAGAAAACATATTTTCATACATTAGTAGATTATACATACATTCGTATCATTATTAATACGTATTAGTATGTATAAGTATTTCTATAGAATCATTTGGGTTAGCAGCATGTACATTAGTATTATTATTAATATGTATTAGCATGTATTAGCATGTGTTAGTATACATTAAATCATTTGGATTAGCAGATTGTTCAATTTTTGGTAAGTGTCTATTATCTTTTTTTTCTTTCAAGATGTAGTGATGATGTATGTATAAAACTTTTCAACTATTTTATTTTTAATTTACAAAAAGATTGTATTGAATATGTTCTTTTCTTCTTTTTTTTCATGTGTGTAAGTAGTGTTTTTAAAAAAACAAACTTTGTGATGACGTGTGTATAAATCTTTTCAACTATTTTTAGTCGATCTACAAAAAGATTGTATTGAATATATTCATTTTTTTTTTCATGTGTGTAATTTAAAAAAAATTCAGTCAGTGGCATTCATATTTCAGTATGTGTCTATATTGACTTTGATCAGAGAAAAGAAATATTAAAGAATATTAGATGCAAGATTTTCATGAAAAAATTATGTTTCCTATAAAAATGCACTATAAATGATTTTCTATAAAAATGCATTGCAACTTATTTACTATAAAAATGCATTGTAAATGATTTCTTATGAAAATTCATTGTCAATGATTTACTATAAAATGCATTGAAAATTGTTTACCATAAAAATGCACTATAAATGATTTACTATAAAAATGCATTGAAAATGATTTTCTATAAAAATGCATTGTAAATGATTTCTTATGAAAATGCATTGTGACTGATTTACTATAAAAATGCATTGTAAATGATTTCTTAAGAAAATGCATTGTAAATGATTTACCATAAAAATTCACTATAAATGATTTTCTATAAAAATGCACTATAAATGATTTTCTATAAAAAAATGCACTATAAATGATTTTCTATAAAAATGCATTGTAAATGATTTTCTATAAAAATGCATTGTAAATGATTTTCTATAAAAATGCATTGTGAATGATTTACTATAAAATGCATTGTAAATGATTTAATATACAAATGCATTGTAAATGATTTTCTATAAAAATGCATTGTAAATGATTTTTTATAAAAATGCATTGTGAATGATTTACTATAAAAATGCATTGTAAATGATTTACTATAAAAATGCACTATAAATGATTTTCTATAAAAATGCACTATAAATGATTTTCTATAAAAAATGCTCTATAAATGATTTCCTATAAAAATGCACTATAAATGATTTACTATAAAAATGCATTGTAAATAATTTACTGTAAAAATGCATTGTAAATAATTTACTGTAAAAATGCATTGTAAATGATTTACTATAAAAATGCATTGTAAATGATTTACTATAAAAATGCATTGTAAATGGTTTACTATAAAAATGCATTGCAAATTATTTACTATAAAAATGTACTGTAAATGATTTACCATAAAAATGCATTGTAAATCATTTACTATAAAAATACATTGCAAATTATTTACTATAAAAATGCATTGCAAATTGTTTACTATAAAAGTGCATTTAAAATGATTTACTATAAAAATGCATTGTAAATAATTTACTATAAAAATACATTGCAAATTATTTACTATAAATATGCATTGCACATTATTTACTATAAAAATGCATTGAGATTTTTTACGATAAAAATGCATTGTAAATGATTTACTATAAAATGTATTGGGAATTGTTTACAATAAAATTGCATTGAAAATCATTTACTATAAAAAGCATTACATTATTTACTACAAAATGCACTGTAAATGATTTACTATAAAATGTATTGGGATTTGTTTACTATAAAAATGCATTGAAAATAATTTACTATAAAAAAGCATTACATTATTTACTACAAAATGCATTGTAAATGATTTTCTATAAAAAAACAAATTTGAAATAATCTGCAGAAAAATTGAAATAATCTCTGAATATACAAGAACTCACTGGAATTGCAATTTGGTCCTGTTTTTCCGGTTATACACTTTGAGCAATCGACCCCATCAAAATTGGTCTGGCACAGACAACGGCCGGTCCCATTCATGCCATCCGAACATGAACCCTGATCCGAGCAAGGGTAGTCGGCACCACCAGGACATTCTAGAAATTTAAGAAAAAATGAATATGTATATATAATCTTACAAAAAATCTATAAGAAACAATGTGAATGTATAAAAAATGGAATCAAATCATTTTTAGCAAGTAGTGTAGTGTGTTACATAATGGATTAGCATAGCCTATCATTTTAGCAAGTAGTGTAGTGTGTTACATAATGGATTAGCATAGCCTATCATTTTTAGCAAGTAGTGTAGTGTGTTACATAATGGATTAGCATAGAAAAACTCCATAAATGCCACCATGGGCAGTGTAGGAATGCTCCTCAGTCCCCGAGCTATAAGAGCACTAAACAGTGTAGAAAGAATCCAACAAAGAATTATATGCGCCTCGTTTAATGAGAATCCCTGCATGACAGTAGTCTCGTGCTACAGCCCCACTAATGTCAGCGAAGAAACGGACATTACAAAGTTCTATAATGAGCTATCCTCCCTATACAGACAGATTCCCAAACACAATGTCCTGGTCGTTGGGGGCGACATGAATGCGCAGATAGGCAAAAACGAGAACAATAAATACGGCCTACATAACATCCCAAATAGAAATGGGGAACTCATAGCCGAGTTCTCTCTTGAGAACAGGTTGGTATGCTTAAATACAAAATACCAAAAAAGAAAAGGCAAACTATGGACCTACACATACCCAAACAATACAAAAGCCCAATTAGACTATATCCTAATAAATAAAAAGTGGATAAATAGTGCAATGAACTGCGAAGCATACTCCTCATTTGAAGGAGTATCCTCCGATCACAGAATAGTCACAGCAAAATTACGACAAAAAAACAAACTAATAAGTCTGTACGATACGACTGGTCGACACTTGCCAACAGGGATATATGCAATCGTTACACTGTGACAGTAAGAAACAAATTCGATATCCTCCAAGAAGCAACTGAAAGCTACACTACAAACGAGGAATACGAAAACTTTGTAAATGCACACTTAGAAGCAGCAGCTGAGTGCGTACCGACCAAAGAAAGAGCCAAACACTCTGCCCCATGGGAGACAGAAGCAGTTAGAGAAAAGAGAAACAATTTAAAAAAGCAGCTCAACATAATAAAACAAACCCAACTAGCACCAATCTACACAACCTTAAGAAAGCACAAATAGACCTAACCGAAACATACAAAAAAGAACAAATAGAATACATCCAAGTACAGATAAATAACATTAGACAATCAGTAGAGGATAGACAGTCACGATTAGTATGGCAAACAGTAAATGAAATCAGTGGTAGGAAAAGTACCCCTAGATCAAAGCTAAAGGCAACCAGCCAAAAAGATAGACTCCAGAAATGGAAAGACCACTTCCAGAAACTATTAGGGACTCCCCTCTAAAATCATAGAAAATAAAACCCAAAAGATCATAGATAGACAACTAGATATCAAACTTAGAGATTTCACAATAGAAGAACTAAATGAAGTCTTTAAGAAGCTAAAAGGTAGAAAAACCGCAGGGATTGATGAAATCCCCCCTGAGGTATGGAAAATAGGAAAGTTCAATTATATACTGATTAGGCTTTGCAATGCAGTATATAGACAAAATAGAATAGACAAATGGACGAAAGGATACATCCTTCCATTCTCTAAAAAGAGAGACCTCGGAATCACTAAAAACTACAGAGGCATAGCTCTTACTGCTATTGCCGCTAAAATATATAATGCCCTTCTTCTTAACCGCATCCGACCCGAAATAGAAAAAATCCTTAGGAAAAACCAAAACGGATTCCGCAGAAATCGATCCACAACCTCCCAGATCCTAACCATTCGAAGGATCATAGAAGGGGTCCGAGCAAAGAATCTAAAGGCAACGCTGCTATTCGTGGACTTCTCCAGGGCATTTGATTCCATACACAGAGGGAAAATGGAATAAATACTACTAGCGTACGGTCTCCCAAAGAAACGGTTGCCGCTATAATGATGCTCTACAAAAACACTTAAGCAATGGTACGCTCACCTGATGGCGACACAGATTTCTTTGATATTGCCGCTGGAGTCCTACAAGGAGATACATTAGCACCATATATATTTATGATATGCCTAGACTATGCACTTCGAACATCATTAGATACCATAAAAGAAAAAGGCTTTACACTAAGAAAGGCAAGAAGCAGGCGATATCCTGCACAAACTGTTACAGATGCAGACTACGCTGATGACCTTGCGCTTCTTGCAGATACACCAGCACATGCTGAGTCCCTACTGCATAGTCTGGAGAAGGCAGCAAAAAATATCGGCCTCAATGTGAACTCCGAGAAAACAGAGTTCATGTGCTTCAAAAAGAAAGGCGACATCTCCACACTTGACGGTAAGCCTCTTAAGCCAGTAGAACAGTTCACTTACCTAGGTAGTAATATCTCATCCACAGAAAGCGATGTCAATACACGAATAGGAAAGGCATGGGCGGCCACAAAGAGACTATCAGTAATATGGAGATCCGATCTCACTGACAAGCTAAAGCAACAATTCTTCCAGGCTGTGATATCAGTGCTGCTGTATGGCTGCACCACCTGGACCCTAACAAAGCGCCTCGAGAATAAGCTAGATGGCACCTGCACAAGAATGCTGCGAGCAGTCTTGAACAAGTCATGGAAGCAGCACCCCACAAAGAAGCAACTGTATGGTCACCTGCCCCCCATCTCACAAACCATCCGGGTGAGACGGACTAGACATGCAGGACACTGCTGGAGAAGCGGGGATGAGCTCATAAGCGACGTTCTCCTGTGGAAGCCAACACATGGACATGCTAACTCCAGTGTATTTACGAAAATCAAAACAAAAACTTACCATTACAGTCAGGCCCATAGTATCCATAGCAACATTCGGGAATCTGCAAGAAAAATAGTAAGATACATCATTATCATCTCTATCATTACAACCGTAATTACTTACTTTTTTCAAAGTCATCACGTCACATGGACTTACCCCGCCCCCAAAAAAATTAAGACCAACAAAAACAAAAACAAATACAAGCAGAGAATATTTGTTGTATTTACCACTTTCATTTTTTTGCAAATGGCGGTGCATCCTAAAACGCTGCCTTCTTTGGTCGAATAGGAACAGGTATATTTCAAAACAGCCGTCTTTTCGTAGCCGAGTGGACAGTTGGCTTCCAGGTGACATGATTTGCAATCAGTCTAATAATACATAAATTAATATAGAGAGAGATATTTTATATGTATATATCAATCGAAACGTTAAACGTCAACATCACATTTTTCAAATATCAATAAATCATCCTCACTTTTACACATATATAAAGAAAAAGAAAGAAAGAAGAAAAGATATAGATGAATGAATGAATGAATAAAGAAAAAAAGAAAGACTAACAGACAAACAAACAAACAAAAAGAAAGAAAGAAAGAAAGAAAGAAAGAAGAAAGAATAGAAAGAAAGAAGAAAATAAAGAAATTAAAGAAAGAAAGAAAGAAAAAAAGAAAAAAAGAA
Source organism: Doryteuthis pealeii (assembly GCA_023376005.1). Taxonomy (NCBI): domain Eukaryota; kingdom Metazoa; phylum Mollusca; class Cephalopoda; order Myopsida; family Loliginidae; genus Doryteuthis; species Doryteuthis pealeii. The sequence goes on along the minus strand of CM042176.1, from coordinate 19,798,152 downwards.
AGATGAAAAATACGGAAAAAAGAAGAAATAAGAAGAAAGAAAGAAAGAAAGAAAGAAAGAAAGGAAGAAGAAAGGAAGGAAGAAAGAAAAATAATGAAAGAAAGAAAATGAAAGAAAGAAAGAAAGAAAGAAAGAAGAAAGAAGAAAGAAAGAAAGAAAAATAATGAAAGAAGAAAATGAAAGAAGAAGAAAATAATGAAAAAAGAAGAAAGACAGAGAAAAAAAGAAGAAAGAAACATAATGAAAGAAAGAAAGAAAGAAAGAAAGAAAGAAAATAACGAAAAAATAATGAAAGAAAGAAAGAAAAAATAATGAAAGAAAGAAAGAAAAAGAAAAATTACGAAAAAAGAAGAAAGAAAAAGAAAAAGAAAAAGAAAGAAAGAAGAATGAAAAAAGAAAAGAAAAATAGCGGCAATTATAAGGGTGAGTCAAAAGTTTTGCAATGTTGTCAAGGGTTAACATGCCGTAAAATCCAACCAACCAACCAACCTAATTAAGTATTTAACAGGCCTACTGCTGCTTAATTTCGGCGTTGGTGTTTTTATTTAACGGCATATCAACCCTTTTGAAGCTTGTTTCGGTAAATTATTTTGTCCTTAAAAAACTTTTGAAAAAGCATTTTATTGCCTCTTATAAACAACAGATTTGCATTTAGATTCTCACACGGCTAATTTATCTCATGATATATATCTATATGTTTGTGTTGTCTGGTGTGTCTTGTATCGTTCCCTGTGAGCGTCCAAGGGTGGTCAGGTCCATGGGCTTAGCTTCACGCTATTAGGCATGGCCTCCCTTCAATAGTAGTTTAACAAAAATAAAGTTGTTCTTTTACTTATTCTTTATAACTTGTACCTAGTTCTCTGAATGTTTGAGATGAGGCTTGAAGATTAGTATTATTAGCGTTATTCGGACTATTGTCCCCATCTTCATTGTTATTTGTACAACCTTTCGGCCGATATACCCTCCGGCCTTCTTCGAGTATTTCTTGTCGGACTCGGAAACCTTCTCAGACTCGGGAACCTTCTTTTCGAACTCAGGAACTTTCTTGTGGTATTCGGGAGCCATCACGGAACTTTGTTTATTCCACGGGTGGTATCCTGTTCTCATTCCGCTAACCATAGCTGGGGTAGGAGTTGTGTTAATTAATTATTTTTCTAACTGCTTTCACTCAGGATTGAACTCGGAACCAGAGATAACTGTAACTTAGAACTGTCTTTTAACCTAACTGCCTAATCCACTCGGCCATGTGTCCAATTGAGTGTGAATTTTGGGAACTTATAAACCTAATGTCTTGATTTGGCTAGAATATCTACCTATTTTACTTATGTATGATTTTTTACCTAGACTCATATTTTTTTGTTTAATACCTGAAGAAGGCCGGAGGGTATATCGGCCGAAACGTTGTACAAATAATAATAAAGATGGGGACAATAGTCCGAATAACGCTAATAATACTAACGTTACTTACTATTGATAAATGTATTTCTTATTTCTTATTTATTTTCGGATCCTTTAATGCCTAGTCATTTTGATATTAGGTTGCTTACAGTACCTGCTGTTGCTTAAATGGTCTCTAATCTAAGTATTGAGCAGACTCATTGCTGCTTAACTTCGGTGATCGAGAGGTATCCTGTGTTTTCAGCGTGACTTGACCGTAAGTGCAAAGTATAAGTCGAGTTCGGTATTTCACAGTGGCTCGTAACCTTCACGACCTCTGCAAAAGCCCGCCCTGTCGGCTGGGCGTTAGAATGCACCGACTGCAACTCTGCAGAGGGGTAAGACTCCCCCAATGGGGCCACCTGTTGGCCGTATGTGGTGACCCGTGATGCAAAAGCATCCGGAACTTGTGTTACCAAAATATAGCAGAACGTTTGACTCACTGTTGTATATTGAATATATTTAAAAGAAGGTGAAAACGGAAATAGGGTCTTCCGGTTGGATCGAGGCAGGGAGAAGACGAAAAGAGTAACAAAGGACTTTTTCCGGGCAAAGCGAACAAAGAAGGATGGGTAACAATAAGTTCGGAAATAGATTTGTCCGCTGATAAAGATAACAAAAGAAAACGCGTAGGCGTTTGATATATATAAAAAGGAAGTCAGGGATCTCAGGTTAGCAGACAGGAGAGAGCGGACGGTGAACAGTGAGTGACCGATGCTCACGGTGCGTCGCGGCCAAGCCACCAGCCACCCCTTTACCCAACATCGCCAGTCATCCCAATGGTAGTAGTAGTCATCGTCAACCCTTGAGCACTCATTGTAAGCTCTGCGCCTTCATCATCCACACACCGAAGAAAATAAAGAAGTGTCCTCTCTTTGTACATATGTATCTGTTGTTTATTGAAGTCCAGTAGTCGGTAGTAGCTGACTACTAACATACATCGCTTTGGGTACAGTGAAAACCCCAGTACTGACGTACAGTGATTTAGCGTCGTGAATTGGAAGCCGCTATATAACATATAGAATTTGATTTCGCTATACAACATCACTCTAATATTATATTTCGTACAAGCAAAACAGCCCCACTCCCACCTTGCGAAAAAAAAAAAAAAAACAAGAAAGAAAATTTTTTTGGACCATATGACCTTTAGGCACCCCTTTTGCTTTGCTGATTCATAAGTACATTTTTTTCATTTACACCGTCAACATCCGGTTGTTGGTTAGGGGTTAGGGTTAGGGTTAGGGGTTAATTTATAATTTTAAAAAACTCAAAATCGTCTGTTAACAAACACCGATGTTGACGGTGTAAATAAAAGAAATGTACTTATGAATCAGCAAAGCAAAAGGGGTGCCTAAAGGTCATATGGTCGAGTTGTTTTATTATTTGGATTATTCGGACTATTGTCCTCGTCTTTATTGTTTATCTGTAAAAGCATCCGCAGCTGCCAAATTGTGTTACTAAAATATTGCAGAACTTTTGACTCACTCTAATATTATATTTCGTAAAGCAAACAGCCTCACCACCACCAACAAAAAAAAAAAAAAAAAAAACGAAAGAAAATTGTAATTATGAACTTTTGTTTAGTAAATTAGGGTGTTCCCAGAAAAAAACAGAGCCCACAAATTTTGTAATAGAACTGTTAATTTTATTTAGGGGGGTTTAGGGTTAGAGTTTAGAGTTTGGGTTAGGGTTCGGGTTTAGGGTTAGGGTTGGGGTTTAGAGTTTAGCGTTAGTTTAATGGAAAATAAATAAATATTTTGGGTTCTTTTTCCCTAGCTTTAACTCCCGCTAGTTAAAATTAACAGTTTTTTTACAAAATTTGTAGGTTCTGTTTTTTCTGGGTCACCCTAAACCTAGCCTTAACCCCCCCCTAGTTAAAGTTAACAGTTTTATTACAAATTTGTGGGTTCTGTTTTTTCTGGGTCACCCTAACCCTAGCCATAACCCCTCTATTTAAATTAACAGTTTATTTATAAAATTTGTGGGTTCTGTGTTTTCTGGGACACTCAAATTTACTAAACAAAAGTTCATAATTACCATAAATTTCTTTTCAGACGAGTTCATTGTGTCGTGTATGTGTGTGGAGGGGTATCACTCCACAATAACAGAAGTAAAATGTGAAAACTTCTTACCTTGAGGCTTTCAATGTATTTGTTATCACAGCGATGAAGAATCGGTTTGAGAAGGTCGTCTATGATGTGAATGATACCACCCACCCGTCAAAATGTCCGCCTCGATGATTGTTATGTTATTTACAAGAACCTAAATAAAAAATATACTTATATACATGATAGCAGCAAACTCGCGTTCAAGTATTGCCATTGCTTGATATAGCAACAATAAAAAATTTTTTAAAAAAAAAAAAAAAAAAGCTCAACAGTTCAAACAATATATATGGTGAGCTTCAAAAACATATAAAGGACAAGACATGTATTGCATATCAAGCAATGCCTGTGCCTGACTTTTTTTAAGGAGGAAAGGCTTTGCACAGAACCAATCCACTCTCTAAGTGACTGCCACATTTGAGCCAAAAAAGAAGAACAAGTCAACATCATTGGCTGCAGAGCCGCTGCAGGTTAAGTTTTGGAGTTTTCCTTCTCCTAGACACTTGCCTTGATAAGGCTGAGGAATGCATCTCTCCGGTGGTTTTGCTACGCGCTGATCTCTCTCTTCATTTATCTTCNAAAAGGAGGAGAGATAAAACCAAGAAAGGAAATTTTGACCATATAACCTTTAGGCACCCCTTTTGCTTTGCTGATTCATAAGTACATTTTTTCATTTACACCGTCAACATCCGGTTGTTGGTTAGGGGTTAGGGTTAGGGTTAGGGGTTAATTTTATAATTTTAAAAAACTCTAAAAATCGTCTGTTAACAAACAACCGGATGTTGACGGTGTAAATAAAAGAAATGTACTTATGAATCAGCAAAGCAAAAGGGGTGCCTAAAGGTCATATGGTCCGAGTTGTTTTTATTATTTGGATTATTCGGACTATTGTCCTCGTCTTTATTGTTATCTGTAAAAGCATCCGCAGCTGCCAAATTGTGTTACTAAAATATTGCAGAACTTTTGACTCACTCTAATATTATATTTCGTACAAGCAAAACAGCCCCACCACCACCAACAACAACAAAAAGAAAAACGAAAGAAAATTGGTAATTATGAACTTTTGTTTAGTAAATTAGGGTGTCCCAGAAAAAAACAGAGCCCACAAATTTTGTAATAGAACTGTTAATTTTATTTAGGGGGGTTTAGGGTTAGAGTTTAGAGTTTGGGTTAGGGTTCGGGTTTAGGGTTAGGGTTGGGGTTTAGAGTTTAGCGTTAGTTTAATGGAAAATAAATAAATATTTTGGGTTCTGTTTTTTCCCTAGCTTTAACTCCCGCTAGTTAAAATTAACAGTTTTATTACAAAATTTGTAGGTTCTGTTTTTTCTGGGTCACCCTAAACCCTAGCCTTAACCCCCCCCTAGTTAAAGTTAACAGTTTTATTACAAAATTTGTGGGTTCTGTTTTTTCTGGGTCACCCTAAACCCTAGCCATAACCCCTCTATTTAAAATTAACAGTTTTATTATAAAATTTGTGGGTTCTGTGTTTTCTGGGACACTCAAATTTACTAAACAAAAGTTCATAATTACCATAAATTTCTTTTCAGACGAGTTCATTGTGTCAGTGTATGTGTGTGGAGGGGGTATCACTCCACAATAACAGAAGTAAAATGTGAAAACTTCTTACCTTGAGACTTTCAATGTATTTGTTATCACAGCGATGAAGAATCGGTTTGAGAAGGTCGTCTATGATGTGAATGATACCACCCACCGTCAAAATGTCCGCCTCGATGATTGTTATGTTATTTACAAGAACCTAAATAAAAAATATATACTTATATACATGATAGCAGCAAACTCGCGTTCAAGTATTGCCATTGCTTGATATAGCAACAATAAAAAAAATTTTTTTAAAAAACAAAAAAAAAGCTCAACAGTTCAAACAATATATATGGTGAGCTTCAAAAACATATAAAGGACAAGACATGTATTGCATATCAAGCAATGCCTGTGCCTGAAGCTTTTTTTAAGCGAGGAAAGGCTTTGCACAGAACCAATCCCACTCTCTAAGTGACTGCCACATTTGAGCCAAAAAAGAAGAACAAGTCAACATCATTGGCTGCAGCAGCCGCTGCAGGTTAAGTTTTGGAGTTTTCCTTCTCCTAGACACTTGCCTTGATAAGGCTGAGGAATGCATCTCTCCCGGTGGTTTTGCTACGCGCCTGGATACCAATCCAAGTATTTTGACATCCCCGCGTATGTTATTTGCTAGATAGTCGTTGAGCGAAAGGCTTCACCCGCCCTTTGACAGGTTTTGTTTTTCGTCCTGCTGGATGTCTAGCCATCCTCCTCACCAGATAGGGTTGGTGGGGTAACCGGTTTAGTCGCCGATAACCCGACTATGAGACAGGTAGTACTGGGTTACATAGTACCAGTAGCGCCATATGCGACCTGACATACATACTTATATACATACATATGTATTGGTACACATATCGGACCAAGTAATCTAACTCAGATCTTAGCCCTGAAGAGCATTAAGCGAAACTTTTAGTAGGTTCGTCTGACTCATTAGATTTATCTTTATCATTTGCTCTACTTAGGTATTGAGCACTTTTTACTTATTAGCTTTAGTTTCCTGGCGGGTTTGTATGAATATATATATCTTATATATATATATATATATATATATATATATTGCATATAAATTGTTTTTTCTTTTGGCCAAAATATTGTACTAATAGATTATTTTTTGTTGGTACGATTATCTTGGTCTTTTCTTTTTTCCCAAAAAATTTTCTTCCCGGTTGATGTTTGGTAGTATATTTTTACAATCAAACTATTTGCTGGGGTTTTTCTCACCGCGAGGATTTTATATATATATATATATATAAGCATATATTATATATATATATATATATATATATATATATATATATATATATATTGAATGATCAAGACGAAGCAAACGCACAGGATACACACTTTTTGGGAAAAACAATACATCCAGTTTGGATTCAAATTATTTTCTGTTTCTCTCTCGATGAGTCCGGATTAAAAACATTCACATCTAAAAACGGACCTAATTATCATTTTGCTCTGATGATGATTTTTAATAAATCGAAATATTGTCAATATCAGCAATGAAAAAAGATATAAAATATTTTTCATTTTAACAACATATTGTGTTTTTCATACCCTTTTATCTATACCACACACACACACACACACACACACACACACACACACACATATATATATATATATTATATATATGTATATATATATAATATAATATATATATATAAACAGTTAATTACCAATCCACGAAGCAAACAAATATATTTACTTCTGGATTGATTAAAATCGATTTAAAAATTGCTCAACAAAAAGAGCTAAATATATGTTTTAAAACCGAATGGGTTAAAATCCTCCGACTATAGTTTCACGCAGTAGCGAATCTTCAGAGAGTTCAAGAACTATATATATATATATAGACAGACAGACAGACAGACAGACAGACAGAGACAGAGAGAGACAGACATACAGACAGGGATAGATAGATATCAACAGTTTAAGATTGATAGATAGATAGATATCCACAGAGATAGATCCCTTTTGAATCGGGGGTCTTACCTCACGGCAGGGTATATAATCAAGGTTGACCTGGGAGTAATGTGACATCCCAGAGACCCAATTTTGTTTGGTTATTTTAACAACATATTGTGTTTTTCATACACTTTTATCTATCTATCTATCTATCTATCTATATATATATATATATATATATATATATATATATATATGTTGGAGATTATGTGCTTGATTAAAGTCATACCTAATTTTGTTAATTAATTAATTATAACTAAATGAATTAGGCGTGCATATCGGTTTAATTCATTTAGTTATAATATATATATATATATATATATATATATATATATATATATATGTTGGAGATTATGTGCTTGATTAAAGTCATACCTAATTTTGTTAATTAATTAATTATAACTAAATGAATTAGGCGTGCATATCGGTTTAATTCATTTAGTTATAATTAATTAATTAACAAAATTAGGTATGACTTTAATTAAGCACATAATCTCCCACAAATTGTCGGCCTTCGCCATTTTCAAACACACTGTTTGACTACTTCATATATATATATATATATATATATATATATATATATAGAGAGAGAGAGAGAGAGAGAGAGAGAGAGAGGGAGAGACATACATACAGACAGACAGACATAGATAGATAGATAGATAGATGGGACAGCCGGACATCTGTTGCGGTGTAGTATGATATTTGAACACACATGTATACACCTCCACCGAATAACACCGAAACGGGCAGTTAAAAGTGTTCTACAATAAAGGTATTCAAACAGGTAGATATATAAAAGACAAGGCCATCAAACCAGGTGTTGACCTTTGGAATAAACACTCTTTATTGCTGTGGCTGTCCTGAATGACTATTGCCTCAATAGAACTGAGCAGAAACATCTCATAATGCAGAGAGTCTATTCAATTGTCATGTATGAGGACAAGCTTTTTCTATACATAGTACCTTTGAAAGACATTTGAAAATTTGAAAATTCATAATATCAAATGGGAAGGTGATTGTGTTCTACCACGGCCTACTAATATTATACGGCCCCACATGATACATTTAGAGGCAAAAAATAACAGGCCGAATTACATTTTAATTCATTCTGGACCGCTTATAAGCTTGACTCAGAAAGGGAGGTAACTTTAAAAATTTAACAGAAAATAATAAAATAATACCGTTAGAATTTATTAGTCATTGTTTTAATTTAATTTTAATTTTTTTCAAAATTAAAATACGTTATTTATACTTTGTCTTTCACTAATCTATGAATTATAAATGGCTGTGATTTACCTTGTTTTTATGCTTTTCAATCACGTATACGGTCTGTTTTGTCTTATAGAACTTTGCCTTCGTTTGGGGAAACAGATTTCAATCTTTTAAAATGAACAGTTATTGACAATTTTCCGTGCACTAACGATGGCGTAGCGTCAAAAAAAAAAAAAAGAAGATTATTTGCGCAAGTGACACAGGCTGGCCAATTCTTGAGTGACAGTCTCTGGTGCACTGTAGCTGTCTTGAATGACTAAAGCCTTTATAGAACCGAGCGTTAAAAATCACTAAATGCCAAGACCTTAAAAATGACCTATAACAACTTGGCCATTGAAAGAAATCAATATTATATCAGTTGTGGTAGGTGCAACCGGGTTGGTCAAACAAATCGTTAAAAATACTTTGGCATAAAACCTGGTAAACCAAGTTGCTACGAAGTACAAATAGCAGGTATAAAAGTAACACCCTCCATTCTAAAACAAGCACTGGGATATAAATAGTGTTACATAATCATTAGATACCTAATGATTATGACAATAGTGTAGAAATCATATTAGTGCAGCTGATGGCCTTGAGGGTGAGTGACAGCGCTTGACCTCGATCTCACCTTGCATTCTGGGGAGAACATGAGAAACGGAACCCCGATAGAAAGCCCCTTCCGGTTTAAGGTGTAAGCAACTCAGTTAGTTAGAGTTAGAACTTAGAAGCGAAGCTAGCAAGATGTGAGTCTCGCTGCGTGATTGTCTGGTCTGGGGATTTGGAATAAAGTAACATCATCGTAAATCGAAGTCTTGTGTTTATTACTAAAAACTAACAATGACACAAGGCTTCTGTTAAGG
>CM042176.1:19753947-19786447 GCA_023376005.1 Doryteuthis pealeii | reverse complement strand
AATAGGACAGGAAACGAAAACTCTATTCAATAAAAGAAAGAAAAAAGATGTTACCATTAAACTAGATTTTAGATTATAAAAACAAATATCTATTTAATAACAAGCTTAGTTTTGTGGGTTGTTTTGTTTAAAGTTTATCCCCCACCTTTTTTAAACAGAACAAATATCGATGTATAACTATTTCCCTGATTAAAAGAAATTAGATTTGATTATTAGATTTTGGGTATTTTTTTTTTCTTGAAAAACTTTTATTTTGAAATTTGTTTTTAATTCTATTCACATCTTCGATCTTTTGTCTTTTTATTTATACAAAAATTATTTTCGATTATATATAACACCACTGATATTTTGCGTCCCCGAAATAAGAGAGGGGCAAAATTAAGTGTCCTGAAAAAAAAATTAGAAATTTTTTAGATAAAATAACCGAAGAAAATGATTAGATAAATGAAAGAATGAATGAATGAAAGAAAGAAAGAAAGAAAGAAAGAAGGAAGGTGTGGTTGAAGACGAACATGGTCAGAATAAATAAATAAATAAATAAATGAATAAGAAAGGGAATAGGTTAAAGCCAAGCATAAGTAAAAGGGGTGGGTGGTTGACCTTTTTACGAATCCAAAGATTAGGTCGTAAAGTTTAAAGAGACTTGTACGACCACCATGAAATGGGACCACTTGATGATAATATCTTAGGCACCCAGGTATTAAAAGCAAAAGGGATTTTTAGGAGAAAATCTCTTTTGAAAAAAATAATGGTCAACGTATTGAAGCCGTAGTGTCTGAAAAAATATTTAAGTACTTTAATTTTAAGGGTTAATGACGACTAGAGGTCTGCGATTTATTTAAGTGCTGGCCCTTTGTGTGGTACGGAGAAGATGATTTGGGGAAGGGGAATTTGACATAAATACAACTAAACTCGAGCACTAAGGCAGTTACAATTCGGCCGTTGGGGTGTTAAGATCGCCGGTAGGGATAGACAGTAGCAGCCAGCGAAGTATCAAACAAACCCTTCTTCCATCCGTGTCTTGTTTACATTTGTAGTTGTTGTTGTTGTTGTTTTGTATTAACCCTTGTGAGCCTGTTTTTCTGACTCGTGCCTTAAATTCGACCAGCACATAATTCACAACGCTTGGGGAACTAGACAAAGTACATCGAAAGAGCAGAGTGCAGAACAGGTATTCTCACAAAGGGAAAATTAGACGAATGAAATGAGAGACATACTGTTGAATAAAGAAAACAAATTTCAATAAAAGAAAGAAAGTGTTGTGGCCTGGTTAGTGTTGTACCGGCCGTTCCTACAGTGGAGAACATGCACCGGTTCTCACTATAAATAGTGAGACACCGAGTGGAAAGGAGCACTGTTCCCGTTAACGACAAGCTAGTCGTACATGTACCATTAATTGTAAATACACTTGTCTTATTTTACCCCATCTCGACTTGACTTCTTTTTACTGTTGGGACTAACATCACAACAGTTAGGGACCAGAATCAAGATACAAGAGAAGAAATGAATTAATATATCAACAAAGAACAGTAGTACAAATATATACTAATGAGTCGGTTACACGCGAGGCTGTCTTATCGGTTATCCGTTGAAATGTTAACTCTCGCTTAACTGCAGAACCTGCTGCTATTTGGTGTTGGAATAATTAATGCGTGCGTGTAAATTACCATATCAGAAAGAAGAAATATAATGAAGGAAATGAAAATACAGGCGAATGAAGAAGAGAAATTTGAACAAGAGAAAGTTTGATGGATGAAAGAAAGAAAAACTAATTAAAAATACAAAAACAGAAAAACTGTTAAAAGAAAAAAAGTAGTGGAAAAGAAAGAAGAAAATGAAAAAAGAAAAGAAAAGGAAGAAAGAAAAAAACGAAAAAAGAAAAGAAAAAGAAAAAATTGAAAGAAAAAAGAAAAAAATACAAAACAAAACAAACAAAAAACGGAAACAAAAATAGAAATAAGAATAAAAATGAAAACAGAAAAGAAAAAGAAAAAGAAAAGAAAGATAAAAGAAAAGAATAAAATGAGAAAAAAAGAAAGAAAAAAGAAAGAAAGAGGAAGAAAAAGAAAAGAAAAGAAAAGACATAAAAAAATAAAAATAAAATGAAAACAGAAAAGAAAAAGAAAACGAAAAAGAAGAAGAAATAAAATAAGAAAATGAGAAGAAAAAAGAAAGAAAAAAAAGAAAGAGGAAGAAAAAGAAAAGAAAGGAAAAGAAAAGACATAAAAAAATAAAAATAAGAATAAAAATGAAAACAGAAAACGAAAAAGAAAACAAAAAGAAAAAAAAATAAAGAAGAAAACGGGAAGAAAAAAGAAAGAAAAGAAAGAAAAACGAAAGAAAAAAAGAAAAGACATAAAAAATGAAAATAAGAAGAAAAATGAAAACAGAAAACGGAAAAGAAAATAAAGAAGAAAATGAGAAGACAAAAGAAAAAAAGAAAAAGAAAGAAAAAGGAAGAAAAAAGAAAAGACAGGAAAAATAAAAATAAGAAGAAAAAATGAAAACAGAAGACGAAAAAGAAAACGAAAAGAAAAAGAACATAAAGAAGAAAATGAGAAGAAAGGAAAGAAGAAAAATTTAAAAAAAGGAAAGAAAAAAAGAAAAGAAAAAAAAGAAAAATAAGAAAAAAAACAGAAAAATGAAAAAAAAAAATAAAAAGAAAATAAAGAAGAAAATTAGAAAAAAAAAGAAAGAAAAGAAGGAAGAAAGAAGAAAGAAAGAAAAGAAAAGAAAGAAAAGACATAAAATAAAAAATAAGAAAGAAAACGAAAACAGAAAACGAAAAAGAAAACGAAAAGAAAAAGAAAATAAAGAAGAAAATGAGAAGAAAAAAAAAGAAAGAAAGAAAGAAAGAAAGAAAGAAAAGAAAGAAAGAAAAGGAAAAAAAAGAAAAGAAAAGACATAAAAAAAAAAATAAGAAGAAAAACGAAAAACGAAAAAAAAAACGAAAAGAAAAAGAAAATAAAGAAGAAAACGGGAAGAAAAAAGAAAGAAAGAGGAAGAAAAATGAATGAAAGGAAAAGAAAATAAAAAGAAAAGACATAAAAAATAAAAATAAGAAGAAAAACGAAAAAGAAAACGAAAAGAAAAAGAAATAAAGAAGAAAATGAGAAGAAAAAGAAAGAAAGAAAGAGGAAGAAAAATGAAAGAAAGGAAAAGAAAAGAAAAAAGAAAGACATAAAAAATAAAAATAAGAAGAAAAACGAAAAAAAAAAAACGAAAAGAAAAAGAAAATAAAGAAGAAAATGAGAAGAAAAAAAGAAAAGAAAAAGAAAGAAAGAAGAAGAAAAATGAAAGAAAGGAAAGAAAAAAAAAAAAAGACATAAAATTTTTTTAAAAAGAAGAAAAACTAACCAAATTTTTATTGTAAGATTTTAATGCAGAGTCACGTGGCAGAAACAATGTATATTCTTCCATCATCATTAGACGATCAATCACTCCGGTATCCTGGAAAGAAAGAAAAAAGTTACTTCAAATTTTTATGAATTAGATTTACATTCCCGAGTCCGACAAGAAATACCTGAAGAAGGCCGGAGGGTATATCGGCCGAAACGTAGTATAAATAACAATGAAGATGGGGACAATAGTCCGAATAACACTAATAATACTAATCTTCAAGCCTCATCTCAAACATTCAGAGAAATTTACATTTATTGTCATAATATATCCACGGCCCACTAATATATACAGCTCCATCATCATCATCATCATCATCATCATCATGTCGCGCATGTAGCACGGATATCCATGACAATCTCTTGCCAACCCCTCTATCACTCAGTGCACCTGGGAGGTCCTCAGTGCAGCAACCAGCATCCTCGCATAGTTGTTCAATGTAGGTCCTTGGTGGGCGGCCCACACTAGCATGTCCATGTGCCGGCTTCCAGAGGAGAACGTCACTTATGAGCTCGTCCTTGCTTTTCCAGCAGTGTACTGCGTGTCTAGTTCGTCTCACTCGGATGGTTTGTAAGATGGGGGGTAGGTGGCCATATAGCTGCTTCCTTGTGGGGTGCTGCTTCTACGATTTCTTCAAGACTGCACGCAGCATTCTTGTGCAGCTCCCATCTAGCTTATTCTCAAGGCGTTTCGTTAGGGTGCAGTCATACAGCAGCACTGATATGACCACAGCCTGAAAGAATTGTCGCTTTAGCTTGTCAGTGAGATCGGATTTCCATACGGCCCCATATGTCACATAAACAGGCAGGATTCTAACAGATCTATTAATTTTATAGTCAATTTATGACTGTTTCGAAAAAAATGTTAAAAATATACAAACTTGTCGTTTTTTCTTCAGAAATGTAATAATAAAAAATTGTAAACAAACAAAAAAAATAGTCTAAAAAATTATGCAGTTATACAAAACAAACACACCAACAATTTATCTATGATTTCAGGTTATATCAGAAAAAAATTAAACCTTTTCAATGTGAAATGTATTCCCTGGTCATGGTAGGCAATGATAGTGATGATACTACAGAGAAACAGTATTTCTGGAGGAAAACTTACAGTTCCATCTAACCAAAATGTTTGTGCTTTAAGATTTTTTGAAACAGACATAAATTGACTATAAAACGATTCAGCCTGTTAGAATTCTGCCTGCTTAGGTAATATATGGGGCCGTATATATTAGTGGGCCGTATATATTAGTGGGCCGTGATATATATCTATTAATAAAGGAGATTCGCTTCCGGTTTTTGTCTGTAACAAAAATTACGTCACATTACTCAAAATCGTCATAACATAGAATAAATACACTCAAAATTTGAACAGGCAACATTAGACAGTCCTCATTGTTTTTTTTAAAATAAGTTTTAATAAATGCATGACTGGTATTATATATCTATATATAGTTTGTTTTATTTTAATACATATTTAAAGTTTACATTTCAAATTGTTTTATTTTGTAATCCTTTAATGAATTTGATGATTTTACTTACTTAGGGTACAAACTCGCTGACATTGAATGTTTTACTCACACCCCTCAGGCAATAGGTTTCAAAAATCTATTTTTACATCGCCCAGAGGGTGTTTTTATTTTGTACTAGTATATATAATAAAGAAAAAATATTTTTCAGGTATCATTGTTCTATATAATAAAGAGAGAAAATATTTTTCATATACGATTTTTCTCAAGTTCTTTTTCTTTTTAGTGATATAGATTTTATGAAAATCGATAAAACCAATCTTTGTAAATTAATTAGTTTTATCTAGGGCTTGGTTCTACTTGATTGATTAAATTTAAAAAAATATCAAAATGGATCTATTTACAAACACACACACACACAAAACAATAATAGTTTAGTTAGGAGGTTGATTTAGAAGGCTATCACAAAGCAGGTGTAAAGAAAAAAAATGATAATACGGTAACAATGGTGTTGTGTGTTAACCTGTATTTAATTCTTGAATTTTCGAGATAATATCTCTTTTTCAAAAGATCACTGGAACTGAAGTAGTCTAGTTATGGCATTTCTTTTTAAATGAATTCATTTAAAAAGAAATGCCATAACTAGACTGCTTCAGTTCCAGTGATCTTTTGAAAAAGAGATATTATCTCGAAAATTCATACAATTTATAAAACTCTTTTAATAATAGTTTAGTAAAATGGATCTATCTAAAACAAAAAAGACAAGTTTGTATATTTTTAACATTTTATTCGAAACGGTCATAAATTGACTATAAAATGAATAGGGCTGTTAGAATTCTGCCTGTTAAAGTGACATATGGGGCCGTATGGAAATCCGATCTCACTGAAAAGCTAAAGCGACAATTCTTTCAGGTTGTGGTCATATCAGTGCTGCTGTATGGCTGCACCCTAACGAAGCGCCTTGAGAATAAGCTAGATGGGAGCTGCACAAATCTGCAGGCTTTCAATCTCTTCAAATTTAAATATGAAAACCTATGAAATTAGTAAAGGTGATCACTACTAGAATAGGCTCACTCCTAATTAGTGAAACCATCAGGAGTTTGTTTAATTGTTACATAATCTATGCGGTTGCATAAGATTATTGTCAATCCCCTGTATTTCTAAAGGGATGGCCCTTTTCATATCACGGGCGGGACTTTCTATGGAATAGTACAGAAAGCCCGCCAAATTACGTGAAGTCACGTGGGACCTGGTTGGGTCCTCAGTTTCAGTTGGACGTCAGGCAGAGAAGATGTCCTGCCTTAACTGAACTCACTACATACGCGCGCTATGTTAGTCTATGTTTAATTACATGAAATGTTTAGTTAAGTAAATAAAAGCTTAAGAAAATAACACGGTTTTGTGGTTGGTGAATGTCTTGGTAACAAGACTGATATAGAAGAAGAAATGAGTTAAGTGCGACCGACCACCAAGACGAAGTCCAGACGCAAGAAGAGATGTTAGAAGAAGACGTAAGATAGAAAAGACGTCAGAAGAAGAACAGAAGTAAGTGAAGAAAGAGGTATGCGATATAATGTTTCTTCTTTCGAATGGAAAAAAATTATTCAAGATAATATTAATCTTTATGCAAGTTTCATTGTGTTAAATATAGGGGAGGGTAAATTTCATAGGGTAAATTGGTGGTACCTAGTGATCATCCTCCACGCATTAATTTTTTTTTTTTTGTAATAGATCACTAAGTAGGCCTGAGTCTATTCTAGTCTTATTATAATGGAGATTGTGTGTTTTTCTGTCTGTAACCGAAACTATATTACTACTCAAGTTACAATTCCCTTAGTTGTTTACGTCACATTCTCCATGATTCTATTTCTATTTAAACCTCAATTAATAATAAAACTGTTTCACATTATTAATACTGTTGGCCTTACCTAAATACTAATAACATGCAATTGTATTTATATATACAACAAAATACCAGTTTTCAGTGTAAACGTATAGCTAATTTGCATATTGATATTAAAAAACTGATTTTAATAAAAATGTGCTTGGTATTATTGATTTCTAATTGTTTGGTTTTATCTTAATGAATATGAGTAAAAATCTCTTCAATAAATCCTAAACAAAATTCATTAACAAGAAGAAATAACTGTAATTTTATTCTTTACTTCCTATTTTAACTAAACAGTTTACATTAGGAAAATTTAGCATTGAAAAACGGAAGTGATGAAAGAGTAAGTTTCAGTTGTTCTATTTTACGATTATACCCCCTCCGTTTCAAATCTTTTTATCTGAATTCTTAATTAGTTTCATTAGCCTTTCTGATTTAATCTAATATTTTATTACATTTAAACTTAAATACTTGCACCCAGAGGGTGCATATATTTGCTAGTTATAATAATAGAGACAATGTAACTTTTTGTCTGTAACTAAAACTACATGATTGTAGGGTTTATCATATCTTTTAACAAATTTTACAATGTTCAATCAAAATGGCCAGGAAAAAATGTTCTGGGAGAGAAAAACGCAGCAATTTCTTACAAACTTACCATCAGTTGTTTCCCGAAGAGCGAAAATTCTTGTGGCTTTCAAAGAATTCCGTCAAACTTGGACGATCTTTCGTTGCAGGATAAGGTTCCAGAACCTATTTAGAAATTAGAATAAACAATTGATACACAGATCAATAAGTATCCTTTAAAAATATCTTAAAGAAAAGCAGCAATATATTTAATGCCATGGTGCACCACAGGAACACTTATGACTATAACTTTGACTTTAAAACAATATGAACCGGTGACAAGACTTTCTGAGAACCTTGTATATTTATATATTATAAACAGATGTATGTATTTAAAAGAGTTAAAACACTGCTTCTTAAACGGCAGCTGGCGATGGCCTGGATGTTAACGGATCGGACAGGCGTAAAGTTAGTTGGGTTCGCTTCTGGTCGGAGTTAGTTGTTGTGTCTAGCGACACTGATGAGACGTGGAACATCGAAACACGGTGTCTGTGGATGATAATTTTGTTGCGTCAGTAAAATGTTAATTCTGGGTGGACGTGTCCAAATAGGGTTATCTTCCTTTGAGGCAGTTGTTCGCCGATAGAGGGCGTTAGTATTTAGCCAGAAGCCGGGAATTCTGAATTATTTCTCTTTTCTCTCTGCCCACAACGAGTTCCCATGGATTAGGCGCCCGACGCCTCTGCCTCCTAGGTGGAGGGCTTTGCCCCCCCCCCAACCAGCTACCAGTAAATGAGATTCCTTACGACGCAAGTCCTACACCTATTTCCTCTATAATACGTTTATGTATCTGTTTATATATATTTGCCTTGAATATATTTCTCCTTGTTCACGGAATAAAGTCTGTTATTGTTTTACAACTTTGTCAGAATATTTTATGTACATACATGTAACCACGCTGGAAGGTTACTTCAAGCCTTCCAACTTTAATATAAGAACTTTACATCAATTCAAATAATTGAAAATTCTATCCTGAACAGCATCATTGCTAACAGCATTAAATAGCCCAACATGAGTAAACATTCTGTGAAACCCACCAACCAACCAACCAACCAACCAATACACCCATTCATATAAACGCTGCCATCCATTTTGGCCCGGTTTCTTTTGTCACCTGGCGAACTAGAAACACCTTACAGGGATTCAGCATTGGCCAGTCTCCTGAAGAACTTTTATTTCATTAAAAATTATTGTTCAGATGTAATCAAAATATTGTCTCACCTGGTCAATTATGTGAATGTAACCGTTGTCTGCAGGTATGTCTGGAGTAATAATGTTTGCCTTTGTCTCTCTTGTCTTCACGATGGTCGTCTAAAAACAGAAATAATAATAATAATAATAATAATAATAATAATAATAATAATAATAATAATTTAAGTCATAAATTATGATTTGCAATTTCAAAATTACAAATAAAATAAACATGTAGCTTCTTTTTTTAATCAATTCCTTTTAATTTTACATTCGGCATTTAAGTGACGCAAGACCATTTGGAATGTTTCATTTTTAAATTTGGGTGAAATAAAATAGGACGAAACCACAGGTTGTTGCAGGATGATAGTGGACAGAAGATTTAGGAACCCTAGTATTATTATTATTATTATTTTGAAATTAAAACGGATCACCTTATCCCAGCAAGAAGACCAGACCTAGTGTTGATTAACAAAAAAGAAAGAACTTGTCAACTGGTGGATTTTGCAGTGCCAGCGGATCACAGGGTGAAGCTAAAGGAAAATGAAAAAATTGACAAATATCTGGACCTTGCCAGAGAACTGAAAAAGTTATGGAATATGAAAGTGAAAATTATACCAATTGTAGTTGGTGCACTTGGAACAGTCCCAAAAGGATTAGAAAAGGGTTTGGAAAGTTTGGATATCAGAGGAAGGATTGAAACCATTCAGAACACTGCACTGCTGCAATCTGCCAGAATACTCAGAAGAGTCCTGGAGACCTGAGGAGACTTGCTGTCACTCAGACTCCAGTGAAAGACCATCAGCTAACACTGATGTGAAAACTCAAATAATAATAATAATAATAATAATAATAATAATAAGAAGAAGAAGAAGAAGAAGAAGAAGAAGAAGAAGAAAATAATAATAATAATAATAATAATAATAATAATAATAATAATAATAATAATAATAATAATAATAATAATAATAAAAGGGTTTGGAAAGTTTGGAAATCAGAGGAAGGATTGAAACCATTCAGAACACTGCACTGCACTGCTGCAATCTGCCAGAATACTCAGAAGAGTCCTGGAGACCCGAGGAGACTTGCTGTCACTCAGACTCCAGTGAAAGACCATCAGCTAACACTGATGTGAAAACTCAAATAATAATAATAATAATAATAATAATAATAATAATAGTAAAAAGTGAACTTGTCAACTTGTAGATTTTGCAGTTCCAGCAGATCACAGGGTGAAGATGAAAGAAAACGAAAAGATAGACAAATACTTGGACCTTGCTAAAGAATTTTTTAAAAAAATGAAGAATATGAGGGTGAACGTGATACCAATTTTAATTGGTGTACTTGGAACAAAAGTCCCCAAAAGCTTGGAAAAGAGACTTGGAGAGCTAGAAATCAGACGAAGAATCAGGAGAGTCCTGGAAACCTGAGGAGACCTTGTTGTCACTCAAACTCCAGTGAAAGACCATCAGCTAACGCTGGTGTGAAAAACTAATAATAATAATAATAATAATAATCTTATTATAATGGAGATTGTGTGTTTTTCTGTCTGTAACCGAAACTAAATCACTACTCAAGTCACAATTCCCTTAGTAAATGACGTCACATTCACCATGAATTTATCCTTATTTTAACCTCAATTATTGATAAAATTGTTTTACATTATTTATACTGTTAACCATATCTACATACAAATAACATGCAATTGTATTTATATATACAACAAAATAGCGTTTTACAGTGTGAACGGGAAGGCTAATTTGCATATTGATATTAAAAATGTGATGTTAATAAATATGTGCTTAGTATTATTGATTTCTAATTGTTTGGTTTTATTTTAATGAATATAAGCAAAAATCTCTTCAATTAATCTTAAATGAAATCCATTAACAAGAAAAGATAAGTGTCATTTTATTCTTTACTTCGTATTTTAACTAAATACTTAAATTAGAAAAAATAACAATGAAAGACGAGAGTGATGGAAGAGTAAGTTTTAGTTGCTCTATTTTTCGATTATACCCTCCTCTGTTTCAAATCTTTTTATCTGTATTCTTATTTAGTTTCATTAGCGTTTCTAATTTAATACGATATTTCATTACATTAAAACTTAAATACTTGCACCCGGAGGGTGCATATATTTGCTAGTAATAATAATAATAATAATAATAAAACTGTGGACACCCCCCCCAAAAAAAAAAACCAAAAAAACTGTGGAACATGAGGGTTAAGGTCGTGCCGATTGTGATTGGAGCCCTTGGAACAATCCCAAAGGGGTTAGAAAGGAGTCTGGATGAATTAAAAATCGGAGGAAGAATCGAGACCATCCAGACTACAGCATTATTGAGATCGACTGGAATACTCAGAAGAGTCCTGGAGACTTGAGGAGACTTGCTGTCACTCAGCCTCCAGTGAACCACCGGCTTCTGCAGGTGTGAAAAACCCGAATGGAGTGAAATAATAATAAGAAGAATAATGGAGTAAAATAATAAGAATGGAGTAAAAAAGGGAGAGTAAGGAGGAGAATGGAGTAAAAAAGGGAGAGTAAGGAGGGGGATTATGAAAAAAGGAGAGTAAGGAGGAGAATAGAGAAAAAAGGGAGAGTAACGAGGAGAGTGAAGAAAAAATGGAGAGTAAGGAGGAGAATGGAGAAAGAAAGGGACAATAATAATTGTCATTGCTTTTATCAAAAATTGAAATAAATAAAATAAACTTTACTGATTTGTTAACGAAAATATCAACTGTGAATCCTTCCATAATTGTATGGAACTTTTCATCTTTGAGTTGTTTGAGTGTGTCAATCGTGTAACTGTCATTAAGGGTGTGGAATCTAAAAAGAAAACAATTACCATTTTAAAAAATGTCAGTAGGAAATACATTAAAAATTATTTACGATAGAAATATATAACAAATGATTTATTATAGAAATACATTAGACATGATTTATTATACAAATACATTGGAAATGATTTAATATAGAAATACATTAGAAATGATTTACTATAGAAATATATTAAAATCGATTTAATATAGAAATACATTAGAAATGATTTATTATACAAATACATTAGAAATGATTTACTATAGAAATACATTAGAAATGATTTAATATACAAATACATTGGAAATGATTTAATATAGAAATACATTAAAATCGATTTAATATAGAAATACATTAGAAATGATTTATTATACAAAAATCATGGGAAATTATTTACTATAGAAATACATTAGAAATGATTTAATATAGAAATACATTAGAAATGATTTAATATAGAAATACATTAGAAATGATTTATTATCGAAATACATTAGAAATGATCTACTATAGAAATACATTAAAAACGATTTAATATAGAAATACATTAGAAATGATTTAATATAGAAATACATTAGAAATGATTTAATATAGAAATACATTAGAAATTATTAACTATAGAAGTACATTAGCCATGATTTATTATAGAAATACATTAGAAATGATTTACTATAGAAATACATTAGAAATGGTTTATTATAGAAATACATTAGAAATGATTTATTATAGAAATACATTAAAAACGATTTAATATAGAAATATATTAGAAAATATTTACTATAGAAGTACATTAGCCATGATTTATTATAGAAATACATTAGAAATTATTTACTACATTAAAAATTATTCACTATAGATGTACATTAGCAATGATTTACTATAGAAATACATTAAAAATTATTTACTATAGAAATACATTAGAAATTATTTAATATAGTAGTACATTAGCATTGATTTATTATAGAAATACATTGGAAATTATTTACTATAGAAATACATAACTTTAAAAAAATATCAAATTGTCCATCTATGCGAAAGTTGTGTGTTAGTATACTGAATACTGATACCAAAAATTAGATCTTTTACTTGAACCATCGTTTGAGGAAATAGCATCAAAGATCGTTGTGTGTTAGTATACTGAATACTGATACCAAAAATTAGATCTTTTACTTGCACCATTGTTTGAGGAAATAGCATCAAAGATCGTTGTGTGTTAGTATACTGAATACTGATACCAAAATTAGATCTTTATTTGCACCATTGTTTGAAGAAATAGAACCGAAGATCGTCAACTAAAATGCACTAAAAATCCTCGTTTTCGCAAAATTTAGCCTTTAGAAAATGAGAATTTTTAGTGCAATGGTGCAAGTAAAAGATCTAATTTTTGGTATCAGTATTCAGTATACTAATGACAACCTCTTGGAATTTCCTCAAACAATGGTGCAAGTAAAAGATCTAATTTTTGGTATCAGTATTCAGTATACTAACACACAACGATCTTTGATGCTATTTCCTCAAACAATGGTGCAAGTAAAAGATCTAATTTTTGGTATCAGTATTCAGTATACTAACACACAACGATCTTTGATGCTATTTCCTCAAACAATGGTGCAAGTAAAAGATCTAATTTTTGGTATCAGTATTCAGTATACTAACACACAACGATCTTTGATGCTATTTCCTCAAACAATGGTGCAAGTAAAAGATCTAATTTTTGGTATCAGTATTCAGTATACTAACACACAACGATCTTTGATGCTATTTCCTCAAACAATGGTGCAAGTAAAAGATCTAATTTTTGTATCAGTATTCAGTATACTAACACACAACGATCTTTGATGCTATTTCCTCAAACAATGGTGCAAGTAAAAGATCTAATTTTTGGTATCAGTATTCAGTATACTAACACACAACGATCTTTGATGCTATTTCCTCAAACAATGGTGCAAGTAAAAGATCTAATTTTTGGTATCAGTATTCAGTATACTAACACACAACGATCTTTGATGCTATTTCCTCAAACAATGGTGCAAGTAAAAGATCTAATTTTGGTATCAGTATTCAGTATACTAACACACAACGATCTTTGATGCTATTTCCTCAAACAATGGTGCAAGTAAAAGATCTAATTTTTGGTATCAGTATTCAGTATACTAACACACAACGATCTTTGATGCTATTTCCTCAAACAATGGTGCAAGTAAAAGATCTAATTTTTGGTATCAGTATTCAGTATACTAACACACAACGATCTTTGATGCTATTTCCTCAAACAATGGTGCAAGTAAAGATCTAATTTTTGGTATCAGTATTCAGTATACTAACACACAACGATCTTTGATGCTATTTCCTCAAACAATGGTGCAAGTAAAAGATCTAATTGTTGGTATCAGTATTCAGTATATTAAGAACTTTTGATGCTATTTCCTCAAACAATGGTGCAAGTAAAATATCTAATTTTTGGTATCAGTATTCAGTATACTAACACACAACTTTCGCATAGATGGACAATTTGATATTTTTTAAAGTGAAAAATCGACCTACCCTACTCTATATACCAACCGCCAAAATCAAGAGAAAGTAACTCACGCAATAAGATTAATGATTTTTGTAGCATCTTGCCAATACGTAAATGCCGCCATTTTCTTAAATTTCAAGATGGCGTCGTTGTTGGGTGCGAACAACGTATACTTTTCTTCCAGGGCCCAGAAATCAGGAACATCCTTGAAATGATAGAGAAGATTTAGTATTAATTTG
Organism: Doryteuthis pealeii; assembly: GCA_023376005.1. Classification (NCBI taxonomy): domain Eukaryota; kingdom Metazoa; phylum Mollusca; class Cephalopoda; order Myopsida; family Loliginidae; genus Doryteuthis; species Doryteuthis pealeii. The sequence continues at coordinate 19,772,302 of CM042176.1, read as the reverse complement.
ATTTTTTGGACTATTGTCCTCATCTTTATTATTATAAATACATGTGTCTAACATTTGGACACATGGCACAACGGATATAAGGGTTTGGTTAATACAGTTCTAAGTGACAATCATCTGCAGGTTCAATCCTGGCGAAGGACGATAATAACATAGAATACTTAACATAGCTTAAAATTTGTACCCGGTCATGGTTAACGGAATAAGAACAGTCTACTCCAATGGATAGCATTTGTATCTGACAAAAAGTATAAAAACGGGTCTTTTTTCTTTTTTTAAGTTTGTTTTTTATTTATCGTAAGTGTATGAAATATTCATAAACTTGATTTTGCTATTGAATTTTAATTATATTGTAACTGACAAAAAATATAAAAACGTGTCTTTTGTTGTTCTTTTTTTTTTTTTTGGTTTTTTGTATGTATGTCTATAGGAAACTAAAAACAATTAACGACAAAGTAAATATATTATATACACATTAAATATCACCAATTCTTGCTTTTTGTGCAAAAATTGTGAAAACTTGATTTATATTCGAAGATATTCAAAAGTTAAAATATACATTGAAAAAGCATTGAAATCCTACTTAAAATGTCCAGCATTTGTGAATCTCAAAAGTAAACAAATAAATACAGCAAGCTTCCCCCCTCTCTCTATCCAGTTGTCGCTGGGTAGCCGCTTCTAATCGTATTATAATGGAGATTGTGTGTTTTTCTGTCTGTAACCGAAACTATATTCCTACTCAAGTCACAATTCTCTTAGTTATTGACATCACATTCTCCATGATTTTATTTTTATCTAAACCTCAATTATTAATAAAATTGTCTTACATTATTAATACTATTAACTATGTCTACATACTGACAACATGCAATTATATTTATATATACAACAAAAGATCGGTTTACAGTGTGAACAGGAAGGATAATTTGCATATTAATATTAAAAAATCGAATTTAATAAATATGTGCTTACTATTATTGATTTCTAACTGTTTGGTTTTATTTTAATGAATATAAGCAAAAATCTCTTCAATGAATCTTAAATGAAATCCACTAACAAGATAAAATAACTGTCATTTTATTATTTACTTCCTCTTTTAACTAAATACTTAAATTAGAAAAAATAACAATGAAAGACGAGAGTGATGGAAGAGTAAGTTTCAGTTGTTCCGTTTTTTATTATACTCCCCCTGTTTCAAATCTTTTATTATACTCCCTCTGTTTCAAATCTTTTTATCTGTATTCTTATTTAGTTTCATTAGCCTTTCTAATTTAATACAATATTTTATTACATTAAAACTTAAATACTTGCACCCGGAGGGTGCATATATTTGCTAGTACATATAAAAAGGACAGTTTGCGTGTATGTATATATGTCCGGATGAAATTACGAAAATAAAACAATTAACGACAAAATAAATCTATATACACATTAAAAATCACCACTTTTTGTTCAAAAATTGTAAACATTTGATTTATATTCGAAGATATTTAAAATTTAAAATATACATAGAAATAGCATTGAAATTCTACTTAAAAAATATCCAGCATTTGTAAATCTCAAAAGTAAACAAATCAATATACTAGAGTTTCCTCTTCTCTCTACCCAGCCGATGCTGAGTAGCCGCTTCTAGTCAAGAATAAATTCATCTTTTTGGAATATTTTGTTTTTGTATTTTCTACATACCGTCGGAATCATTCCCTATTTTATTCCCAAAGATTTGGTTTGTTTTGTTTTGTTTTGTTTTACAGCATATCAACCTCAGTGGGTCATTTAATGCCGATAAAGTTTTGAAATAAATCAATTCTTAATGGATAATACAAATTTTTTATAAATACATTTTTCTATTTAACCCATAGATGGGACCCTAACAGGTACTACCACTCCGGGTCAGAGTGGACCAGGGAGCAATGGTGATGAAGGGGTGCTCCAAAACTGGAACCTCACCATCAGATAGAGTTTAACGTCATTCCCAGGACATGTAGACCCGCAGCCACCGCCTTCTAGCACCCATATGATAAAAAGGGGTTGGGGCTTGCCATAAGGGCAATAGGGTTGGGAAAATCATATAGGTGCTAGGGCTTGATGTGACCAGCTGATTGATCGGAGGGGGCCTCTCCGACCGCCCGTCTAGCCCAAGATAGAGCCAAAGTGGATTATTGCAAGTCATGAACTGCTCATCCACCTGGGCTCTATCCTTAAGCATCACGGGTCGCCACCCACGGCCAACAGGTGGCCCCATTGGGGGAGTCTTACCCCTCTGCAGAAGTGCAGTCGGTGCATTCTAACGCCCCAGCCGACAGGGCGGTATTCCCAAAGGTGGTACAAGTATTTATAGTTACCTGGATGAGAGTGTAAAATTCGGAGAGTTCGGGTCGAACGTGTACTTCAATGCTTATGGTAGACAGACAGGACATTCCCAGTCCAGCATAACCAACTGGACAGACGCAGGATCGTTTCCCAATACCAACCATCGTACACTTAGCCTAGACAAGTTGGGAAAGAAAAAAAAAAGAAATATTAATAGACAAACAGATTCCATATCAAATCATCCAGAGTGAAAAAATAGATTTTATATTTTCATTTACAGAGAATAAGTCAACTGGATATATTTTAATTTGACATGATAGCATTTGATATTAATGTTTTTTTTTTAATTTTAACATGATGCTAAGTAGTAGTAATACTGATAGGTCAATTCTTATAAGTAAACATTTGGCATTTATCTCCCTTGTATAAATGATGTGACCTTACATTTACTGTTTGAACCTCCTGAGGTTTTAATTGGTATTTTATTTCAATGTATCATGTGCCTCTGTTCACTTCTTTTTAAAAGGTTTTCATTGATTTTTTTTATTGCCCTATCAGATGATGGAGTGGTCAGAGGAATAAATATGCAAGCATAGAAAGTTTTGCAAAATTCAATCAAAAAATTTCTCATCTTTTATCAAACAAAAGAAAAGTTTTTTTTTTTTAAAGAAAATCTTGGCCAATCTTTTATTAAGTTTAAATCTCTGAAATAATACATTATAAACTAGTCCAAAAGAAATCACTTCGTTCTTTAGTTATATAATCTTATTATAATGGAGCTTTTGTGTTTGTCTGTAACTGAAACTATATCACTACTCAAGTCACAATTCCCTTTGTTTTTTATGTCACATTATCCATGATTTTATTTTTATTTAAATTTTCTGAAATTTTGTAGATTATACTAAAGTTAGACAATCCCCAAAATTTGAGCTTCCAATTCCAAAAATTGGCGGAGTTATGTCGATTTTTAGCTCTCCAAATTTGAGGGGGCCGCGAAAAATGGCGATCTGTTATAATCTATTTTTTCTGTAGAATGAGTTCTAGAGCTTCCCTACTCTTATAAAAGCATGTTGGCCCAAGAAATCCAAAAATTCTATAAAAAAAAACGTTAAAGTTAATCGATTTTAAGTTATTAATGGTTTCTAATTTGCAAAATTCTATCTAATTTTTTTGAGCAAAAACGAAACTATCTTTTTAGTACAAATAATGTTCAATATATGTGAAATAATAGTAGAAAAAATCGTCATAGGTGCAGTGCCACATCGGGTTATTGATCTTGCTATGAAAAAATCTGAAATCATCAATAACTTAAAATTGGTTGACTTTAAGATTTTTTGATAGCATTTTAGATTCCTTGGGCGAAAATGCTTTTATAAACCAATTTTTAGTAGTAGGGAAACTCTAGAACTCATTTTACAGACAAAAAGAGGTTACAAAAAGTCGCCATTTTTCGCCAACCCCACCAAATTTGGAGAGCTAAAAATCGACATAACTCCGCCAATTCTTGGAATTGGAACCTCGAATTCTGTGTTGTGTGTGTGTGTGTGTGTGTGTGTGTGTGTGTTGTGTGTATGTGTGTGTTGTGTGTGTGTTGTGTGTATTGCGTGTGTGTGTGATGTGTGTATGTGTGTGTGTGTGTGTGTGTGTGTGTGTGTGTTGTGTGTGTGTATTGTGTATCTAACGTTAACTTAGTCGAAAAATTTTTAGAAAATTTGAAGGGGTGGGTGACAATTTTACTTTTTCTGGATGATTGGACATTGAATTATCCCAGAAAAAAAAGAGACTTTCTTTTATGCCTTTTCCCCGGGCCCATTCTCCCACTAACCCCGGAACCCCTCACTCCAAGAACAGTTCCTGCCTATTCCCAGAGCACCACCCCAAAATCCACTCTCACTTGAGTCTGATACTTTATTATGGTCTGATACTGATATGCAATGCATGCAACACCCCCACCTTTTCTCCGAGCTACCCCCCCCCAGTAAATATATTATTATTATTATTATTATTGACTCCTTTTGAGTTTTCACATCAGCATTAGCTGATGGTCTTTCACTGGAGTCTGAGTGACAGCAAGTCTCCTCAGGTCTCCAGGACTCTTCTGAGTATTCTGGCAGATTGCAGCAGTGCAGTGTTCTGAATGGTTTCAATCCTTCCTCTGATTCCAAACATTCCAAACCCTTTTCTAATCCTTTTGGGACTGTTCCAAGTGCACCAACTACAATTGGTATCACTTTGACTTTCATATTCCATAACTTTTTCAGTTCTTGGCAAGATCCAGATATTTGTCCATTTTTTCATTTTCCTTTAGCTTCACCCTGTGATCTGCTGGCACTGCAAAATCCACCAGTTGACAAGTTCTTTCTTTTTTGTTTATCAACACTAGGTCTGGTCTTCTTGCTGGGATAAGGTGATCCGTTTTTATTTCAAAGTCCCAGAGAATTTTATGCGTTTCGTTCTCAACAACAGATTCTGGTTTATGCATATACCATTTTGTTGTATGGTCAAAATTTAATTTTTTGCATAATTCCCAGTGGATCACCTTCCCAACCCAGTCATGTCTAGTTTTGTATTCTCGTTGTGCTAGTTTGCTACATTCGCATTATTATTATTATTATTGGCAATGCTTCATCTAAAAATAAAAATAAGAATATTGGCATTGTCTTCCCCAATTCCATCCCCAAGAAACGCTTAAATAGATCTACTTACCCTCGGGTCACAGCCGCCGTTGTCTATCAGACAGGGATTCTCAGGTTGGCACTGCTTGCCATTACCTTGGAAGCCTTTCTTACAAACACAAATAAACTGAAATAAATAAATAAAAATAAGTGAAATAAAAATATTTTGGTTTCAAGTGCGCTGCTGGTTATAAAAAAAAGAACTTGCGTTCAAACAAACATACAGACAGGCATATAGACAAATATTCATAATCTACCTTATATGTACTAGCAACAGAAAACTCCCTCCGGGCGTCGTAAAAATTAATTTTTGAAAGACATTGCCTGAGAGGGTGGGAGTTAAAAATTCAATGTCAGAGGGTTTGTATCATAAGTAAGTAAAATCCTCATATTTATTAAAGGAGTAAAAAAAAACAAAAAAAAAACAATTTGAAATGAAAACTGAGCCCCGTCCCTCTCAAATAAAATGTTGCGTGCATGTAATAATCAAACAATTATTTTGAATATTTTCCACATCAATTTTACACAAAATCGTAGGTATTTATTTATTTGTAAACTTTTTAGTTCACTTCTTGTACTGTAAAAAAAGGGGGGACGAGAGTAAAAAAACAATTTTTAAAATTGCTTACTCAAATGTTGGGTGTATATAGCAAAAGAATATTGTGACGTAAATTGTGATGTAGAGCTATGACGTAGTTTTTGTTACAGACAGAAATACAAACAATCTCCATTATTAATAGATATAACTTCTAACTGAAAACGCACACATACTGCACAAAGAAAAAAAAACAAGCAAAAACTTCAAATACTTAAAAGCCCTATATATTAAACAAAAAAGATACCTTAAACAAGATTAACTTTGAATACAGCAAACACATTCTCAAATGCCTATAATTTTCCCCAATACTCCCCCTCATTCTCCATAACATTTCTTATAACCGTATTAGCCCATCCTCCAACTTACTCCTAGCGCTCTTCTGTTTAAAAAGAACCACGAAAACATCTCACCACTCTATATCTGATGATGGCACTAAGTAGTGCCGAAAGTACTCGTAAAAGAACCTTCGGTGGATTCATTCACCAATTCCACCCAGACAAAAAAAAAGCTGTCCAGACAATTGGAAAAGATCGAAAAATGAAATGTCTGTTGCGTTCAATTGCAAAATTCACCGTATTCGGCGTTCAGCTAAGACTCACTTTGTTTACAAAGTTTGAGACCTCTAGGTGAATTCATTTCCGCTTAGAAATGTAGCGATTAAATAGGTTTGGCGAGCGTAAGTTCGTTCGGGTCTCAAACCCGGCCAGAGGCAGCTGCTAAGAATTGTATAATTGCACTGATGAGAGGTGATACCTCGAAACACGTGTCTGTAGTTTACTCTATTATATATAATATATATATATATATATATATATATATATATATATAGTGATGGTCGATGAGACAAGCGCCAAGGGATTTTTTCAAGTAGACCTTGAATTATTTTTATACATATTTACCCCCACCCCTCTGCTTGAGTAGGATTTGACACAATATTAATTTCTTAAGCGGAGTTTCTCAAGTTTTAATTCAGGGTTTGCATTCTCCAACACTGGTTGCCTAACCAATGTTAAAGAGCCCAGTCTGTCCTACTATTTACTCTTAGTTGAAAGGAGAATATTAGGATTCATACCTTTCACAGGGTAGTAGCGCTGTGTGAAATACAAACAGCCTTGTCCAGGATTTGAATATGAATATGGTTTCCTTTTTTATATAAACTAGCAAATATATGCACCCTCCGGGTGCAAGTATTTAAGTTTTAATGTAATAAAATATTGTATTAAATTAGAAAGGCTAATGAAACTAAATAAGAATACAGATAAAAAGATTTGAAACAGAGGGAGTATAATAAAAGATTTGAAACAGAGGGAGTATAATAAAAAATGGAACAACTGAAACTTACTCTTCCATCACTCTCGTCTTTCATTTTTATTTTTTCTAATTTAAGTATTTAGTTATAAGAGGAAGTAAAGAATAAAATGACAGTTATTTTATCTTGTTAATGGATTTCATTTAAGATTTATTGAAGAGATTTTTGCTTATATTCATTAAAATAAAACCAAACAGTTAGAAATCAATAATACTAAGCATATATTTATTAAATTCGATTTTTTAATATTAATATGCAAATTAGCCTTCCTATTCACACTGTAAACCGGTATTTTGTTGTATATATAAATATAATTGCATGTTGTTAGTATGTAGACATAGTTAACAGTATTAATAATGTAAGACAATTTTATTAATAATTGAGGTTTAGATGAAAATAAAATCATGGAAAATGTGATGTCAATAACTAAGAGAATTGTGACTTGAGTAGGAATATAGTTTCGGTTACAGACAGAAAAACACACAATCTCCATTATAATAAGATTTCAGATCTTTTGACAGGAAGTGCCCGGACAGGGCGAAGATCAAAATTTAGTATCTGTGCCTGGACCGAGAAGCCGCGAAAGTTTCTCCCTTGACTCCAGGAGGTCATCTCCCAAGGAAGCACCTCCCCCTCGCCTAAAAAGGACAGGACTGGATTTATTGCCTGGTATCTTAGGCCGCACCGATGTTTATGGAATTTTATAAACATTGAACTGCCTTCAACGCATATTTCAAGTTAAAAAAATTCTCAAAGTCCGGCGCTCGACAGGCAAGCCCTGCCACATACATCACACTCGTGTTCAGGCGTAAATATAGGGAATGCGTCCAGGACGTCCGTCATGTGCCGTTTACGTAAAGCCCGCTTCATGGTGAAGTGCTCAAGCCGCCTTAGCTTAAACCCCTTACAACCGCCATAAACAAGTCTCCTCCCACCCATGTAGATTTATATCGAGAGCTTTATGGTTGTTTTTGATGATGTTCCTGAAGCGCTTTTTGGGTTTTAAATTTTAGACCCGACTTGGGGCTCATTCAATTAAACGCCTTGTCACCATGGTTTTTTTTTAAAGATATAATTTTACTGAAGAAAAAAAGGAAAAAAGAAAATATCTTTTTCAGTAAACTAGTGTGCATTAGTAGTAATTTTTAGACGTTTTTTTAAAAAAAAAAGGGCCGTATGACCTTTAGGCACCCCTTTTGCGATCTCGTTTCATAAGGACATTTTTTTTCATTTACAACCGTCAAAATCTGGTTGTTTGTTAGGGGTTAAGGTTAGGGCTAGGGTTAATTTTATAATTAAAAAAAAAAAAACATAAAAATCGTCTGTTAACAAACAACCGGATGTTGACGGTATAAATGAAAAAAATGTCCTTATGAAAACGAGATGCAAAAGGGGTGCCTAAAGGTAATATGGTAAAAAAAATGAATGCTAATCATACTAGCATTACCTTTTTGTATATATTTATATATACTAGCAAATATATGCACCCTCCGGGTGCAAGTATTTAAGTTTTGATATAATAAAATATCATATTAAATTGGAAAGGCTAATGAAACTGACTAAGAATGCAGATAAAAAGATTTGCAACAGAGGGGTATAATCGAAAAATAGAACAACTTTGAAACTAACTATTCCATCATTTTCCATTACTCCCTCTTTCATTGGTAAATTTTCCTAATTTAACTATTTAGTTAAAATAGGAAGTAAAAGGATATATTACAGTTATTTCTTCTTGTAAATAAATTTCTTTTAAGATTTACCACGAGATTTTGTTTATATTTCTAAGATAAAACAAAACAATTAGAAATCAATAATACCAGGCACTATTTATTAAAATAAAATTTTAAATATCAATATGCAAATTAGCCTTCCCGTTCAAACTGTAAACCGCTATTTTGTTGTATATATAAATACAATTGCATGTTATTAGTACGTAGATATGGTCAACAGTATTAATAATGTAAAACAATTTTTATTAATACTTAAGGTTTAAAAGAATGAAAATCATGGAGAATTTGACGTAAATAATTAAGGGAATTGTGACTTGAGTAGTAATATAGTTTCGGTTACAGACAGAAAAACACACAATCTCCATTATAATAAGATATTTCATTTCACCCATAAATTATTATATTTTGAAGATCCTTTACAACTGAATACCGAGTTTGATTCATTGATGGATGCCCATATTGTGACACATCTACCCGTGGAAGGAATTTTGAAGTTAATGCCTGTAATACTTACCCCGCCGGGTCCTGTGTTTTTCGCAACCAGCGTTGGAATCGCATTCACTCTTTAGAGTACAGAATTGTGCCGGGTAGCAATATTTGCCATCACCTGTCCACCCGGTATTGCATTTGCATCGTTTTGATTGGGTGCCGTGTAGATACACGTTGCCTGTAATACCCAATAACAACAAGAATTAAAACAGCATATTAAAAGATCGAAATAATAATAATAATAATAATAATAATAATAATAATAATATCTACATCAAAGCGAAAGGATGGACAAACTACATCAAAGCGAAAATCGATAGGACCCAACAAAATAGTAAATGTAGACTTTGCGGGAATGAGACCGTAAACCATGTACTATGCGAATGTAGTAAACTAGCACAACGGGAGTACAAAACTAGACACGACTGGGTTGGGAAGGTGATCCACTGGGAATTAATGCAAAAAAATTAATTTTGACCACACAACAAAATGGTATATGCATGAACCAGAATCTGTTGTTGAGAACGAAACGCATAAAATTCTCTGGGACTTTGAAATAAAAACGGACCACCCTTATCCCAGCAAGAAGACCAGACCTAGTGTTGATAAACAAAAAAGAAAGAACTTATCAACAGGTGGATTTTGCAGTTCCAGCAGATCACAGGGTAAAGCTAAAGGAAAATGAAAATAACAAATATCTGGACCTTGCCAGAGAACTAAAAAGTTATGGAATATGAAAGTGAAGGTGATACCAATTGTAGTTGGTGGCACTTGGAACAGTCCCAAAAGGATTGGAAGGGTCTGGGATGTTTGGAAATCAGAGGAAGGATTGAAACCATTCAGAACACTGCACTGCTGCAATCTGCCAGAATACTCAGAAGAGTCCTGGAGACCTGAGGAGACTTGCTGTCACTCAGACTCCAGTGAAAGACCATCAGCTACACTGATGTGAAAACTCAAAAGGAATAATAATATAATAATAATAATATATAATAATAATAATAATAATAATAATAATAAGGAAAAAGTCAAGAAAGAAACTGAAAAGATAAACAAGATATTAGTGAACATCCCAACAAAACAATATAACTGAACTCAACAACCTTATCTATACATGAGCAAAACTAGTCTGCGATAGAATTGATGCACCCCTTCGAAACACTAACACAAACGAGAACCAAACAGAAACACAAAAGCTGGGTGGGAGTTCAGATTGGAGAAACAAATAAAAAAAACAAACAAATACTTTAAACAAAAACACAAATACACATGTAGCTAAAAAGGTTAAAAGACAACAGCAAATTAAGTTGGAAGAAGTAAAACAAAAGATATCGGCTATAGAAGGAAGACTCAAAGGTATCGAGAAAGAACTAAACAGTACAAACAAAATAGGACCTTCCAAACAATGAAAAGAGATTTTTTATGAACAAATTAATGGATCAAAAAACAAACATTAGTGAACACCCAAATGCAACAGAAGCAGAAAAGTTTTGGAGTGATATATGGATGAGGAAAGAACATAATAACAGTCAAATGGATAAGTGATATTAGAATGAACTGATGGAAATTGAGTAAGGACCTGTAGCAAGTATTCATATAATTACGCTTAAATAAGTACTCAAGAAAGTAGCAAATTGGAAAACACCAGGCCGTGATGGCATACATGGATTCTGGTTCAAAGAATTTACGTCTATCCACAAAAAGAATGGTCCAGCAACTGAACAGATGCCTACAAGAAACGGAGTACCCGAATGGATGACAAAAGGGATAACTACACTATCCAGAAAGACCCACAAAAAGGAAACGTCCCCAGCAATTATAGACCAATTACTTGTCTACCCATGATGTAGAAAGTATTGAATGCTGTTTATAAAAGAAGAAATATACTTTTCACTTAATTGGCGGAAATTCTCCCAGAAGAACAGAAAGGATGTCGCAAGGAAAAGAGGAACCCGACGATTTACTGTATATAGACCAATACATTCTTAAAGAAGTAAATAAATAGACGGAAAGAGTATTGCAATGGCCTGGATCGATTACAGAAATCTTATGACATGGTTCCACATACCTGGATTTTAAAATGTACAAATTTCCAACATTATGAACTTCATTAAAAAAGCCATGGAAAACTGGTGAGTTCAATTAAAAGCTGGAAAACAATCTGCCAGAAGTAAAAATCCAGAGAGGTGTCTTCCAAGGAGACTCATTATCACTACTACTGTTTATTATAGCAATGATGCCACGTCCAATCACTAATGCACAAGAAAAGATAAACTACCTTATGTACATGGATGACATAAAAAAATTTGGCAAAAAATGAAAAGAATTAGAAACCCTGGTACAAACTATTATAATATATAGCCAAGATATAGGAATGGAATTGGAATTGAAAAATGTGCTATGCTAGTAATGAAACAGGGTGAAAGAAAATTAATGGATGGAATACAACTGCCAAATCAAGCACTATAAAATCACTTGATGAAAATGAAAGTTACAAATATTTAGGAATTTTAGAAGCGGAACAATATCAGGCAAACAGAAATGAAAGGAAAAGTTAAAAAAAGAATATCTCAGGAGAACTAGAAAACTCTAGAAACCAAACTTAACAGCAGAAATCTGATCAAAGGAACCAATACCTGGGCTGTCCTCATTATAAGATACTCAGGACCATTCTTAAAATGGACAAAAGAAGAACTCAGCACAGATTGACCAAAGAACGAGAAAGTTAATGACCTATGCACAAGGCTCCCACCCTAGACACGATAGAGATAGCTGTGTCAAGAAAGGAAGGGGGAAGAGGTTTGCCAACATAGAGGGATGTGTAGAAACCACAATTCAACAACTAGAAGACTACACAGAAGGAGCAAAGACAGATTACTTATGGCGGCCCAACAATTAGTAGATGTGACAGATGGACAAACAGAAAAACAACGAAGACTAGAAAACCAAAATGGGAAGAAAAACAATTATATGGAACGGAGAGGTTGCGCATGAAATAACCTGGACATGGTTAAGAAAGGAAACCTTTAGAGAGAAACTGAATCACTAATAATTGTTACACAGATAAGCAATAGGACAAACTATATCAAAGCGAAAATTGATAAGACCCAACAAAATAGTAAATGTAGACTATGCGGATAATAGAGATGAGACTGTAAACCATATACCCTGCCGAATGTAGCAACTAGCACAACGAGAATACAAAACTAGACACGGCTGGTTGGGAAGGTGATCCACTGGGAGTTATGCAAAAATTAAATCTTTACCAACAACTACAACAAATGGTATATTGCATAAACCAGAATCTGTTTCTTAGAACGAAAACGCATAAAATTCCTCTGGGACTTCGAGATAAGACGGATCTTCCTTATCCGGCCAGGTGGACAGACCTATCGTTGATTAACAAAAAAAGAGAGAACCTTGTTAACTGGTGGACTTTGCGGTTCCAGCAGACACAGGGTGAAGCTAAAGGAAATGAAAAGATGGAATAAATACCTGGACTTTGACCGAGAATTCACAAAGCTGTGGAATATGAGTGTGAAAGTGATACCAATTGTAGTTGGTGCATTGGAACGGTCCAATAAACTTGGAAAAAAGACTGGAGGATCTGGAAATCAGAGGAAGAATTGAGACCATCCAGACTACTGCACTGCTCAAATTGGCTAGAATACTCAGAAGAAGTGCCGGAGACCTGAGGAGACTTATTGTCACTCAGACTCCAGTGAAAGTCCATCAGCTAACACTGAAGTGAAAAACTTAATAATAATAATAATAATAATAATAATATAATAACGCATTACACCCCAGAGACGACATAGACAGACTATATGTGCCAAGCAAAGAAGGGTGAAGGGGTCTCGCCAACATTGAATATAGTGTAGATACGAAAATCCAAGCACTTGACGAATACACTAAGAAAAGTTAGGAAAGACTAATTGCAGCAGCCAGGAAAAGTAATTGCAACACATTGACAAACATAAATACATCAAAAACTTAAAATCAGAAATGGGAAGAAAAACAACTACATGGGTATTTCAAGCGACAAACTGAAAAGATATCACATCAGAATACATGGAGATGGCTAAGAAGAGGACACCTCAAAAGTGAAACTGAATCTCTTATAATCGCAGCATAAGAACAAATTATATTAAAGCAAAAATATATAAGATGCAACAGAATAGCAAGTGTAGAATGTGTGGAGACAAAGACGAAACGGTTAATCATATAATAAGCGAATGCAGCAAACTAGCACAAGGAGAGTAAAAGACTAGGCACGTCCGGTTGGGAAAGGTGATCCACTGGGAACTGTGCAAGAAATTACATTTTCACCATACAACTAAATGGTATATACACAAACCTGAATCTGTCCTGGAGAATGAGAGGCATAAAATCCTTTGGGACTTTGAGATACAGATGGGTTACCTAATGCCGGGTAGGATACCAGACCTAGTGTTAATTAAAAAAGAAGAAGAAAACTTGCCATGTCGTGGGGTTTTCTGTCCCAGTTTTTTTTTTATAGACAAATACTTGAACCTTGACAGAGAACTGAGAAAACTGTGGAACGTGAAGGTAAAGTATTTCTCTGAATGTTTGAGATGGGGCTTGATGATTAGTATTATCTGCGTTTTCGGACTATTGTCCTCATCTTCATTGTTATCTACACTATTTCTCTGAATGTTTGAGATGAGGCTTGATGATTAGTATTAACTGCGTTATTCGGACTATTGTCCTCATCTTCATTGTTATCTACACTATTTCTTTGAATGTTTGAGATGAGGCTTGATGATTAGTATTATCTGTGTTATTCGGACTATTGTCCTCATCTTCATTGTTATCTACACTATTTCTCTGAATGTTTGAGATGAGGCTTGATGATTAATTTTATCTGCGTTATTCGGACTATTGTCCTCATCTTCATTGTTATCTGTACAACGTTTCTTGTCGGACTAGGGAACCTTCTCGGACTCGGCATTAACTGAGCCGCCGAGGTTGATATGCCGTGAAACAAAAACAAAACAAAACAAAAAAACAAAGCATTATCCGCGGATTCAGGTATCCGCTGGGTATCTTGGAGCATATCTCTTGTTTATAAGAAAAAAAGTTTACATAAAACAAAGCGACTGAGTACAGATAATGTTTGCTTTTGAGAACGAGGTTGGGACTTATGCTCAACAAAGATGGCTACGGTGTTGGCCATTCGGCTGAACCCCATCTCCGGGTCTACAATTTTAATTCAGAGTTTTCCCTCTCCTATTCAGATAGCCATACCAAGTTTGGAGACCAGTCTAAAAATGAGTATCCATTAAGAATTAATTTATTTCAAAACTTTGTCAGCATTAAATGATCCACCGAGTTTGATGTACCGTAAAACAAAAACAAAAAAGTTAAGTAGACCTAGCATAGAAATGAATACAATATGGGAACCCATAATTAAGAAGGCCAGATCAGATTGAAAAAAAAACCACAAAAAAAACAAAAACAATATGAGTCTAGGTAAAAAATCATACATAAGTAAAATAGGTAGATATTCTAGCCAAATCAAGACATTAGATTTATAACTTCCCAAAATTCACACTCAATTGTCCAATTGGACACATGGCCTAGTGGATAAGATAGTTAGGTTAAGACAGTTCTAAGTGACAGTTATCTCTAGAACCCGAGTTAGAAAAATAATTAATTAACACAACTCCTACCCCAGCTATGGTTAGCGGAATGAGAACAGGATACCCCCGTTCAAAGTTCCGTGATGGCTCCCGAATACGATAAGAAAGTTCCCGAATTCGAAAAGAAAGTTCCCGAGTCCGAGAAGGTTCCCGAGTCCGGCAAGAAATACCTGAAGAAGGCCGGAGCGTATATCAGCCGAAACGTATGCTTGTGAATCCGTGTTACAATGAAGATGGGGACAATAATCCAAATAACACAGATAATACTAAAAACTAAAAAAATCAAACAAACTAACCTGCTCATGGCAATCTCCGCGGTTTGGCTTTTTGCAAGGATTCACTTCTGTACAGGTTATACCATTTCCTTCATATCCATCAAGACATTCACAACTGAAAAGCAAAAAACAAGAAAAAATACAAAATCGTAAATGTTAGGGGTTAAATCCTAGTTAACGGACCTAAATTCCATCATCGTATGTCACCCTGCCGAAAGAAAAAAAATACTAAAAATCAAGGAATTAACCGAATTTAATGAAATTTTCAGTGTTGATATATTAATGAATAAACAATATAATGCATCAGTTATTTTATTTGAAAACTCTTACATTTTTCAGATCAGTTAACTTTGAACCACGTATGCTTGTGAATCCGTGTTACGCTTCAAAGATAGGTGGTACAAAGTTAACTGATCTGAAAAAAATGTAAGAGTTTTCAAATAAAATAACTGGTGTATTATATCTTTTATTCATTAATATATCAACACTGAAAATTTCATTAAATTCGGTTAATTCCCTGATTTTTAGTATTTTTTCTTTCGGCAGGGTGACATACGATGGTGGAATTTATGTCCGTTAAGTAGGATTTAACCCAAACTTGGTAGGGATACCGGTTTAATCACCGAAGACCCGACTATACGAGAGAGAGAGAGAGAGAGAGAGAGAGAGAGAGAGAGAGAGAGAGAAGAAGAAAGAAGAAGAAGAAGAAGAAGAAGAAGAAGAAGAAGAAGAAGACGTGACCGGTAGAATGTGGGGTAAGAGACGGTACAGTTTGTTTTTTTTACTTAAATGCAAATTACGACTAATCAAAATGGACTTTTTTTTCAAACATAACTCAATCTCAGAACTAAGGAATATTTTGGCATGTATTTTGTGTCATTAAACTAAATAGGAAAAAAAGCCTTTAGGAAACAATCATTAATTCCCTCAGCTTTATTATATTAATAGATGTATTGACTTAATTAATTGACTTACCTCACACTTCCGTCAGCTGAACAGACAGTGTACACGTGACAAATGGCCGTTTTCCCGCCACACTGGACCAATCGCCTTTCGCAATTTTCCCCGCTAAATCCTCGACGACATGACTTCCGCTTACATTTCCCAGTTCCTTTTATACCACTCTTGCAGATTCCATTAAGACAGGTGCATTCTGGACAACAACAACAACAAAAAACGTTTTTCAATGTTAAAAAAGAACAAACAAAGGGCAATTCCATGTCAAATTATCCAGAAAAAAATAAAACTGTCACCCACCCACTTCAATTTTTCTGAAATTTGGTACAGGTGTGGACTATATTAAAGTTAGACAATCCCCAAAATTTGAGCTTCCAATTCCAAAAATTGGCGGAGTTATGTCGATTTTTAGCTCTCCAAATTTGAGGGGGCCGCGAAAAATCGCGATCTGTTGTAATCTATTTTTTCTGTAGAATGAGTTCTAGAGTTTATCTACTCTTATAAAATCATGTTGGCCCAAGAAATCCAAAAATGCTATAAAAAAGTGTTAAAGTTAACCGATTTTAAGTTATTAATGGTTATGTCGATTTTTAGCTCTCCAAATTTGGTGGGGTTCGCGAAAAATGGCGACTTTTTGTAATATATTTTTGTCTGTAAAATGAGTTCTAGTGCTTCCTTACTCCTAAAAATTGGTTTATAATAGCATTTTTGTCCAGAAAATCCGAAAAATGCCATCGAAAAAGTCTGAAAGTCAACCAATTTTAACTTATTGATGATTTTTGATTTTTTTATAGCAAGATCAATATCTGGTATTGTTATAATCAAGTTTAACAGGAGCTCCTGTTAACCTTGATTATAACAATACCAGCAATAATATAAGGATGCATTGAGTTTAGGGTAGGTAAAAGTACGGAGTGTAAGCTGGGTTAGTGAGCATCATAGAGAAGATTAGCCTCGACCTACGGCAGGTCTCAAACTTCACCTACGATGTATAAGACGCAGGGCAGTTTTTTTAGCCAAAATTTTGGGAAAAAGGTGCGTCCTATATGCCGTCAAATAATCATAAAACTGTTTGATTTATAGATCTTAATTATACTTGCTTTTATCACAGGCCGGACCAAAGACTCTGCGTAGAATTTCGTAGAGAACGTCACCTGTGAATTCGTTCTTACTTTCCCAGCAATGCCCAGCATATCTTGCTCGGAATTATTGAGGTCAATTAGCCTACTGTTGGTTTTAATAACAGCAGCTAAGTAGAACTCTAGCAGTGTCCAAGACAGCTGGTATAAATAGGAATCAAGAATGATCCATTCATGAATCTGGGTGATTTGGGCCATTCCATTCCTTGAGTTCTGATTGGTTGCTTGACTGGTTGATTTGAATGACATTGTGGAGTCTTGTATATACTTGGTCATTTTGCAGTGTACTTTGTAGCATTTCGAGTTTGTATTGAGTTACAATTGCTTGCTACCTTGTCTTCCCAGTTCGACGGTAATTGGAACTTATTCTTCAGGAATACTTGGTTAGTTTGCTTGGTGGTAAATGGTCGTTTAATTGCTGTTTTGTAGTGTGATACTTCCAGGATTTGTTCTAAACAGCATGCAATATCCTTATGTAGTTCACATCTAGAAATTTTTTTTCTAAGCTTCTCGTTAAAGTTCTAGTGGTGCAGCTATATAGTAGTACGGGTACTGCTACGGCTTGGAAGAATTCCCGTTTCAATTTATCAGAGAGATCAGATTTCCTTATGGTCAATAACCTGTCAATAACAGTACACGCTTAATTCATGCATATGTTGACATCGCTTTCAGTAGATGAGATATTGCTACCGAGGTATGTGAACTGGTTTACTAATTTTAGAGTGCCTTCTCTTCATTTGATGAAGAGAAGGCACCATCTTGATTAAAACACGTGAAACTTTGTTTTATGTGAGTTCACGTAGCGACCGGTGCTTTTTTGGTGCCTGTTCCCGGCTATGCAGCAGATATTCGGCTTGAGAGGGTGTATTTGAAAGAAGCGCTAGATCATCTGCGTAATCTGCATGAGTAATAGTATATAGATGTTGATTATACTTACTTTTATCACAGGCCACACCAAAGACGTCTTGGTTGGCACAGTTTTGGCAGGCTACACCACCAAATCCCGGTTTGCACTGACAAGTTCCATTCCCGGAAATTCCATCAAAACACTGCAAAGAAAGGCGAATACAATTTCATAAAATAAACATATAATTCTACCTAATTCGTAGGTACCCTACGAATTATGTCTGTAAGCGTAGTTAGATTTTGAATTAAAATTTGTTGAAATTCAAAATCAGAGGAGATTATATTATTGATAGGTAATGACCTTTTA
>CM042176.1:19743947-19751447 GCA_023376005.1 Doryteuthis pealeii | reverse complement strand
TACAATGGAAATGAGTTTTACTATAAAAATGCATTGGAAATGAGTTTGACTATGAAAATGCATTGGAAATGATTTTTACTATAAAAGTGCACGAGAAATGATTTTTACTATAAAAATGCATGGGAAATGATTCTTACTATAAAAGTGCACGAGAAATGATTTTTTTTTTACTATAAAAATGCATGAGAAATGATCTTTACTATAAAAATGCACTGCAAAAAATTTTAAATATAAGTTACTTACCGTAGGAATGTCAGTTGATAGTTCACAAGGTAGTTTGCCGGTACAGGGACCGCATTCACCCTAGAAACAAAAAAAAACACATTTGCATTAACCCAGAGGATTCAACCAAATTTGAGAACTCCAAAATGGCCACAAAACACAAATACGCTTTTTCATTCGCACATACACACGTACAAAATCCCGCGCTAGGATACAGTCTTAACGTCACAACCAACACGCATTTTCAATGTCACGCGCATTACAACATACACACACGTACAAACAAAAATAAACGCATTCACGCTCACACGAGAATACAGTTATTTAAAAAATAACATCATTTTCGAAAAAAAAATTCATTTGGGAAAAAATGCCATAGCTTGATTGCTTCAGTTCAATTCTTTTGATAAAGAGGTATTACCTCGAAAATTCAAGAAAGAATAAAAATACAGGTCAACACACAACACCATTGTTACCGTATTATTATATTTTTTATTTATTCCAAAAGCAAATTATGAAACTCTCTTATATATATATATATATCCCATGTCTATAACCTTGCTGATGAGACCTAATAGGTCGAAATGTACATACAGGGATTGACATTTTCTCGATTTGTGTAGCCTTACATTTGAACATATATGCCCGCCTAAATTCATTAATTATTAACAAATTATTTTCAAAATTTTGGCATGACTTCAATTAAGCACATATCCTCCAAAAATGTCGGCTAAAAAGGCCATATCAAAAATTTAAAAAAACACATTGTTTGTTTACTTTCATTCATATATATATATATATATAATTGCCGCTTTAACTTTTCCGTCGCATTGGCATCAGTAAATAATCCAAAAGTGCTCAATATATTAAAAATACAGAGCAGTAATAATACTTATAATATTATTATTATTATTAGAGGAAAAATAATGGGTCTACCATGGTTTCAATCAAATTGAAATGATTTCTTCAGGACCCTACCCTACGTTAACTTAGTTAAGTTAAATATATTTTTCGGATAATAACGGTTGAACGCTACGTTATTTTTCTCTCACTCTACATCGACTTAGTTAAACATAGGGTAGGGGCCTGAAGAAATCATTTCAATTTGATTGAAACCATGGTAGACGCTTTATTTTCCTTTTATAATAATATTAGTATTATATATATATATATATATATATATATATATATATATAATGAATAAATAATCATCACATAGATTGATAGATAGATAGATAGATGTGAAAAGAGATAGATAGATAGATAGATAGATAGGAAAATACAAAGATAGATAGATAGATAGATAGATAGATATGAGAAGACAAATATCTTTTAGACTAAGATTAAATAACCACAAATCCTACCACACAACCTTAGCCACCTCAAATGCATTCTAATAGAACACGCATTTCCAACAACGCAATCTTGAAAACAAGCAGAAACTAAATGGATTCTAAAATTACAAACTCACGTGAGGGGACTGAACGCTGACATCGGAATACTCCCTTATTATAATTTTTTTACTGCCGCTGTCAATAACAACAGAGACAACAGATCCGTTGAACAGGAACAACAGTCATTTGATAAAGGGTATCTAACGATCCCGAAAATTTATGATAAAAAATAATAATAAAAAAAAATAAGTGAATCCAATACTCCATAACATCGAGTTCATTCATTTATTTTTAGATGCTTCGTAATAACGGCCAACTTTTAAAAAAACCATATATATATATATATATATATATATATAGGTGTATGAAAAAACAAATTTTTGTTGTGATGAAACAAAGAAAATACAGTGCTCAATCACAAATTGTGAGAGCTAATATTTATTTACAGTTTTCACAGATCAATGTTCGTTATAAACAGCGACCCAGGTTTCATGATTGCCCCTTAGCATGAAACCTGGGTCGCTGTTTATAATGAACATTGATCTGTGAAAACTCTGTAAAATAAATATATATATATATATATATATATATATATATATATATATATATATATATATATATATATATATAGAGAGAGAGAGAGAGAGAGAGAGAGAGATGAGCAACCATCTTTGCATTTATTAAAGTTAATTAATAAATTAAGCCCCCAATTAGTAAACCTATAATTATCGTCTTACCCGTATCATAACATCAGTGGTGTGATCGCATCTTTTTGGTAGAAGATCTTGGATATCGCTAGGGAAAAGGACACCATCGATGAGGTGGACTATGGCGTTCTTGGTGGGAATATCTGATTGAGTCAAAAAGGCATTCTCACCGAAAAAGATTTGACCCTAAGGAACAAGAAAAAGTGCATAAAACAAAAAGGATTTAAAGATCAGGCAATCACAACATAAATAATCATCACATAGATAGATAGATAGATAGATAGATAGATAGATAGATAGATAGATAGATAGATAGATAGATAGATAGATATATATGAAAAGAGATAGATAGATAGATAGATAGATAGATAGATAGATAGATAGATAGATAGATAGATAGATAGATAGATAGATAGATAGATAGATAGATAGATAGATAGATAGATAGATAGATAGATAGATAGATATAGATAGATAGATAGATAGATAGATAGATAGACAAAGATAGATAGATAGATAGAAAGAGATAGATAGATAGATAGATAGATAGATAGATAGATAGATAGATAGATAGATAGATAGATAGATAGATAGATAGATACAAAGATAGATAGATAGATAGATAGATAGATAGATAGATAGATAGATAGATAGATAGGAAGAGATAGATAGATAGATAGATAGATAGATAGATAGATAGATAGATAGATAATAGATAGATAGATAGATAGATAGATAGATAGATAGATATAGAGACAAAGATAGATAGATAAATAGACAGATAGATATGAAAAGAGATAGATAGATAGATAGATAGATAGATAGATAGGAAAGAAACAGATAGATAGATAGATAGGAAAATAATAGATTGATAGATAGATAGATATGAGAAGACAAAGATAGATAGATAAAGAGACTGATAGATATGAAAAGATAGATAGATAGATAGGAAAAGAAACAGATAGATAGATAGATAGGAAAAGAAACAGATAGATAGATAGATAGATAGATAGATAGATAGGAAAAGAAATATATATAGATAGATAGGTAGGTAGATAGATAGATATGAAAAGACTAAGAGAGATACATAGATATAAAGGAAAAGAAGAAAAAAAGTAAATAGATGGATAGATAGATAGATATGAACAAGCTGAGATAAATACGTAGGTAGATGTATGCTGACACATACACACACACACACACATATATATATATATACATATATATATATATATATCTTTTCATATCTCTCTCTCTCTCTATATATATATATATATATATATATATATATATATATATATATATATATATATATATATAGAGAGAGAGAGAGAGAGAGATGAAAAGAAATAGATAGATAGATATGAACTGTGGTAAATAGATAGATAGATAGACAGATAGATTGATCGATAGATAGAAATCGAAAGACAAAGATAGAGAGAGATATAGATAGAAACATATTGAGATAGATAGATAGATGAACAGACTGATATAATTATCAAAACCAAATTTATCACTTACATCACTGGCAATCTTTACAGGAAATGTAGTCCCACCGATCGACTTGATATGCCTCTTGTCAATAAGGTCCGTTATCGTCATCTGAAAAGAAACACAATTATTTATCAATCATTTATAATTCTTGTCCTTCCACATGGACGCACCAGTGAGTATTCGTGTCGTAATCGGGAGCCTTCACGGAACTTCAAACCGAACCCTTTATTCAATCCACCGGGGTGGACTGTTCTCATTCCGTTAACCATGACCGAGTACAAATGTTAAGCTGTGTTAAGTATTCTATGTTATTATCACCCTTGACCAGAATTGAACCTGCAACCTAGAGATGATTGTCTCTTAAAACTGTATTAACTCAACCCCTATATCCATTGGGCCATGTTTCCCATTCATTTTTTAAAATTACTTTTTTATTATTATCTGCGTTATTCGGACTATTGTCCCATCTTCATTGTTATTTGTACAACGTTTCGGCCGATATACCCTCCGGCCTTCTTCAGATAATACTAATCTTCAAGCCTCATCTCAAACATTCAGAGAAATAGTATTTTTTTATTATTGGCATTTCAGTCTCGGAAGACTATATTATAGTCTTCCGAGACTGAAATGCCAAAAATATTTTTTTTTAAGTATTCTATGTTATTATCATCCTTAGGACAGGATTGAACCTTCAACCTAGAGATGATTGTCATTTAGAACTTGTATTAACTCAATCCTTATATACATTGGGCCATGTTTTCCATTCAATTTTTTTTCTTTTCTTTAATTGTTTTAATTGGCATTTCAGTCTCGGAAGACTATATTATAGTCTTCCGAGACTGAAATGCCAAAAAAAAAAAAAAATATTCTTATTATCATAGGACAAGATTGCCCAATGATATGATTGTCACTTAAAACTGTTTTAACAATCTCTTATTACATTGGGCATGTTTCCCATTCATAAAAAATTTTTTTTTTTTTTTGGCATTTCAGTCTCGGAAGACTATTATATAGTCTCGAGACTGAATGCCATAAACAATATTAAGAACAAGAAAAAAATTGAATGGAAAAAACATGGCCCATGTATTAAGGATTGAGTTAATACAGTTCTAAATGACATCATCTCTAGGTTGAAGGTTCAATCCTGTCCTAAGGATGATAATAACATAGAATACTTAAAAAAAATATTTTTGGCATTTCAGTCTCGGAAGACTATATAGTCTTCCGAGACTAAATGCCAATAAATAAAAATACTATTTCTCTGAATGTTTGTGAGATGGGCTTTGAAGATTAGTATTATCTGAAGAGGCCGGAGGGTTATATCGCCGAAACGTTGTAACAATACAATGAAGATGGGGACATAGTCGAATAACGCAGATATAATAAAAAGTAATTTTAAAATGAATGGGAAAATGGCCCAATGGATATAGGGTGTTGGAGTTATACAGTTTAAGAGACAATCATCTCTGGTTGCAGGTTCAATTCTGGTCAAGGGTGATAATACATAGATACTTAACACAGCTTAACATTTGTACTCGTCATGGTTAACGGAATGAGAACATCCACCCCGGTGGATTGAATAAAGGGTTCGGTTTGAAGTTCGTGAGGCTCCCGATCGACACGAATACTCACTGGTGCGTCCAGTGAAGGACAAGAATTAAAAATGATGATAAATTTGTGTTCTTTTCAGATGACGATAACGGACCTTATTGACAGAGGCATATCAGGTCGATCGGTGGGACTACATTTCCTGTAAAGATTGCCAGTGATGTAAGGTGATAAATTTGGTTTTGATAATTATATCAGTCTGTTCATCTATCTATCTATCTCAATATGTTTCTATCTATATCTCTCTCTATCTTTGTCTTTCGATTTCTATCTATCGATCATCTATCTGTCTAGCTATCTATCTATTTTACCACAGTTCATATCTATCTATCTATTCTTTCATCTCTCTCTCTCTCTCTCTCTCTATTATTATTATATATATATATTATACATTATATATAATTTATATATATATATATATATAGAGAGAGAGAGAGATATGAAAAGATATATATATATATATGTATATATAATATATGTGTGTGTTGTGTGTGTATGTGTCAGCATAATCTACCTACGTATTTATTCAGCTTGTTCAATCTATCTATCTATCCATCTATTTACTTTTTTTCTTCTTTCCTTTTATATCTATGTATCTCTCTTAGTCTTTTCATATCTATCTATCTACCTACTATCTATCTATATTATTTCTTTTCCTATCTCTATCGTATCTATCTATCTTCTACTGTTCTTTTCTATCTATCTATCTATCTGTTTCTTTGCCTATCTATCTATCTATCTTTCATATCTATCAGTCTTCTTATCTATCTCATCCTTTGTTCTCTCATATCTATCTATTCTATCAATCTATTTATTCTTCCTATCCTTCGTATCTATCTGTTCTTTCCTATCGTATCTTATCTAATCTATCATCTTCTATCTCTTTCATAGCTATCTTGTCTATTTATCTATCTATCTTTGTTTTCTAATATCTATCTATTCTTCTATCTTATCTTATCATCTATCTTTGTATCTTTCCATCTATCTTATCATTCTATCTAGTCTATCTATCTATCGTATCTGGTTTCTTTTCCGATCATATACTATCTTTGTATCTATCTATCTATCTTTCTATCATATCTATCTTTGTATTTTCCTATCTATCCTATCTATCTAATCGTTCTTCTATCTTATGTACTTCAATCATATATCTATCTATCTATTCTATCTATCTTTTGATATCTATCTTGGTCTCTTTTCTATCTATTCTTTGTCTCTCATTATCTATCTATCATCTATCTATGCTATCTATATATATATTATTATATTCTTTTCCTATCGTATTATCTATCTATCTATGTTTCGGTCTTCCTATCTATTATTATCTTTGTATTTTCCTATCTATCTAACGTATCTCTTTATCATATCTATCTGTTCTATTATCTATCTATCTTTGTCTTCTCATATCTATCTACTATCTATCTACTATCTATCTTCTATCTATCTATCTATCTATCTTCTATTTCTTTCCTATCTATCTATCTGTTTCTTTTCCTACTATCTATCTATCTATCTATCTATCTTCTTTGTATTTCTCCTATCTATCTATTTCTATTATCTATCTATCTTTTCATTATATATCTGTCTATTATCTATCTATCTTTGTTTCTCATATCTATCTATCTTATCTATCTTATTATTTTCCTATCTATCTATCTATCTATCTATCTCTTTCATATATATCTATCTATCTATCTACTATCATTCTATCTTATCTATCTTTCTATCTATCTATCTATCTATGTATTCTAATGTATCTATCTTATCTATCTATCTATAGTGGATGTTATTATATGTTCGTGATTCTGATCTTAAAATCCTTTTTTGTTTTGCCTTTTTTGTTCCTTAGGGTCAAATCTTTTCGGTGAGAATAGCCTTTTGGACTCAATAGATATTCCACCAAGAACGCCATAGTCCACCTCATCGATGGTGTCCTTTTCCCTAGCGATCATCAAGATCTTCTACCAAAAAGATGCGATCACACCACTTGATGTATGATACGGTAAACGTATTATAGGTTTATTATTGGGGGCTTAATTTATTAATTTAACTTTAATAAATGCAAGTGGTTGCTC
>CM042176.1:19712272-19743847 GCA_023376005.1 Doryteuthis pealeii | reverse complement strand
CCACCGGCATTCTCTGTTAGCTCCTTGCGCCCCTCAGCCTACCACACACCGCAAAGAAAAATAAAAGAAGAAGAGTCCTCTTTTGTATACGCCAGCGTACATCTTTTTGGTTATTGTGAAGTTCAGTAGCTGACTACCTACCATACATTGCTTGTGCGCGCGTTATGACAATATCCGACCCGCTACGAACAATACACGAGAATTTAGCGTCAGTGAATTCGAAGAACCCACTATACAACTTAATAATAATAAAACAGTTGTTAAGAAAAAGGTTATTCTGCAAAGCCCACCGCAGTATGACAGTTCCATAAAAATATGTCCAAACTTTGATCTGACAAGGAAGAGGGGAAAGACTTGTCATCTTCGTTGGACTTTGCCCGTCGCGGCCGGAATCACAAAGTGAAAATTGAAAGAAAACGAAAAGATCGAATAATACCTTAGACCTTGCATGGACTAAGAAGAAACTGTGGTGGTTTGGATACATGAAGGGTTAAGGTCGTTGCCGATTCGTGATTTGGGGGCCTTGGAACAATCCCCTTTGGGGTGTTGGAAAGGATCTGGGTTTGAACTCAAATCGGAGGGAAGAATCATAGACCATCCAGACGTACAACATTATTGAGATCGGCCAGGGAATAACTCAGAAGAGTCTGGAGGAAGACCTGAGAGACTTGCTTGTCAAATCAGCTCCAGTGAACCACCGGCTTCTGCAGGTGTGAAAAACTCGAATGGAATGAAATAATAATAGCATAACGGAATTTACAAACTAGGCATCACTGAGTTGGGAAATGAATTCCACTGGAATATGCAAAAAAAATGAAACTTTTGTGACCATACAACAAAATGGTATATGCATAAACCAGATCTGTTCTTGAGGATTTGAAACACATAAATTCTCTGGCCTTCGTGAAATAAAGACGAATCACCCTATCCCAGCCCAGGAGACCAGACCTAGTATTAATTAACAAAAAGAGAGAAGACGTTGTCAACTGGTGGACTTGCGGTCCCAGCAGATCACAGGGTGAAGCTGAAGGAAAATGAAAAAGATGAAAATACCTGGACCTTGCCTGAGAATTGAAAAGCTGTGAATATGAGAAATGAAAGTGATACCAATTGTAGTTGGTGCACTCGGAACGGTACAATAAACTTGGAAAAAAGACTGGGCATTTAGAAATCAAAAGAAGAATAGAGACCAATCCAAACTACTGCCTGCGTACAATCGGCTAGAATACTCAGAAGAGTCCTGAAGACCTGAGGGACTTGTGTCACTCAGACTCCAGTGAAATACATCACCAACGCTGGTGTGAAAAAACTCAAAGGAGTGAATAATATAATAATAATAATAATAATAATAATAATATAATAATTTATATAATAATAATAATAATAATAATAATATCCTTTCAGCTAGTATATTTAGGTCTAAGACTGTCAGCTGTTCCTTATAATATTCATCTTGATTTTCACAGAAATATTTATAATCTTTCCAAGATTATCTAACATTGCCTTAAAGTTTAGAGATGGGGCATTCATTATTGATGATGGTAGTTTATTCCATGTATTCCAGGATTATAAAACATTATTTTGTCATTAAATTGTTGTGTATTTGTATTATGTTTATTAAATATTTCATTACGACATTGTGATTTATGTTACACTTAAATGTTATTTCTAATATAAGTGAAATTAAATATAGCAGCTTAAAATATAGTAGATTTTGACCAGTTTTTCAATATTTAAGATATTTTATACCATTATGATAGATTCAAATATAATTTATAAAACACGTTAAATCACAAATTCTTACATTACTTTTTATATATATTATAATATTAATATATATATAATATTATATTAATATATATATTATATATATATTATATTTGATATGAAGGAATCCTTTCAATGATAAATATTGCTCTGTATATAATCTAAAGAGTTTATTATTATACATTGAGCTCTCTGTATGATTTAAAGAATTCCTCTATTTATACATACTGGATCATACAATATAATACAGTGTGTCTTAGAAAACACATATAGAATCATCCCTTACTACCAAGTTTTGAATACCTCACATCTCTCTCTCTCTCTCTCTCTATATATATATTATATATATATATATATATATATATATATATTATATATATATATATATAATATGTTTTTGTTGAATTTTTTAATATAAAAGTTTTTCATAAGCAATACCCAGGTTTCAGGTTATTTCACCATCGTTTCAGGCTGCTAAATTTTCTTGGTGTTTATTTAAGACATTTCTTGTTTATAATTTATTATTCACAACGAACATTTTAAATGCATTGAACCACACGTGAGATCGACTGCTATTAATCGGTGTCTCGATTAATTCAGTGGATTTAACCCTGAAGATCCTTATGGTGAAAACTCAAGGTAGGTTATCTCTGTACCCATTTTATAATTATTATTATATATATATATATATATATATATATGAAGATCATATGGTTGGAGTAAATCCGACATAATGTGGTAAGGAAATTGGACAAAAAGAGAAAAACTCAAACAAGTAGATGTTGGAGATATATTTCGTTTTACGTTAAGCGGGGACTTCATCAGCCAGTTTATTAGAGCACAGTACATATATTTGTATTCATAGAAGAGAAAGTGAGTGGGTGGGGGAGGATTTGGTGATGAATGTAGGAGGAAGGAATAGTTTATGAGGATTTGGTTGGTCAGAGGAATCTATCTGGAAATGTGGAGGGGAAGATCAAAAGATTGGAATTTGTTCGGGGTGATAATATTTTTGTCCATTTTCTTTTTCCTTATCATATTAATATATATATATATTAATAATTATATATATGAGTAAGAAAAGGTGGAATGAAAACATCACACAATGCTGTTAAAGAAGAAAACAATTTATATATAATCATAGCTGATATTGATCAATATTTCGATTTTACAAAAATCATCATCAGAGCTCTTCACTCCGTAGTTTTGACTTTCCTCTCCGACCCAAACAACTACGGGAGTGAATGAGCTCTGATGATGATTTTGTAAATCGAAATATTGATCAATATCAGCTATGATTATATTATAATTGTTTTCTTCTTTAACAGCATTGTGTGATGTTTTCATTCCACCTTTTCTTACTCATATTGTCGGATTCATTTCCTTTCTTTTAACTTATATATATATATAATATTATATATATAATATATATTATATATATATAATAATATATTCATTTAGCAATGCATGATGTTTTCTTATAATGAAATAGCTTGTTTGATCAACAGTTAAATATTCAAAATTATTTCACAGGCTGGGCCATTGCTATGCTGGGATAGACAAGAAACACCTAAGGAAGGCCGGAGGATACAGCGTTCGAAACGTTGTTTTACATACTACAATAAAGATGAGAACAACAGTCCAAACAATTAAAATGATACACCACACCTTAAAAATTGAAACAAATAACACCAAATAAAGGTTAAAATCTTTAAAAACAACAACAACAACAACAACAACAAAAACTTACATCCGGGTCACCAACGAATTCTGGGTCATGGGTCATCAAATTAGTGACGATATGTATAATTCCATTGGATGCAACAATGTCACGGCCGACGTCGATTAAGCCAGAGCGCATGCGCGAACCCCGGAACTTGAACTTCAGCTTATTTTTCTGCAAAAAGAAATTTGAAAAAAATTTTAAAATTTTATCAGACCCGCCGACGGTACTTGAATTTATTTGTTAAAACGTATTTTTAATTTACTTGCAAGTATTGAACACAATAATAATGTGGCCCGCGCTCGTTATTTTTTTCAATTATCCGGCCCATTGTAAAAAAACGTTTGGTGATCCCCGTTAGCTTGAGAAATTTGTTAAATTGATAATATTTTTAATCCAATTTGACAAAAAGATATACAATGTATATAATCAAACTTTTAGATAGTCTTAAAGTTAAAGAAACTTAAACCTTTAAAATCACCCTGTTTAATAATAGAAGATATAACCAAAGTTTCCTTGAAAACATTTTTATTTAAAAACTGAAATTTTGTTTTTATTTTTCAGCCACCCAAATCCAGTCAGATAGAGTTTCTGGCCTCTTCCAAGCCTTTCCAAGGACATGCTGAGGTAAGTAGTAGTTTACAATGTTTCTTATTCATAACTAAATTATTGTTATCTGAAAATATATAGGCATTCTTCTTGACAAATAGAAACCAGGCTTCAGATAGGAAGATGTCCTTTCCAAACTATGTATCAATCACCCAAAACAGAATACATAGCATGTCAAACACCCTATACTGTTAAACACATTCTTATCGAATGTGGTGATTTTGCTTTTATTATTAGACAATGTTTTTACAACACAAGAACCATATGACATTTTGTCCTTCCTGCAAGAAATAAAATCATACCAAATCCTTTTAAGAAATCAGATTACTCACTAGATTTACCGTCTTCAGACTATCATCTCTTCGACCCCATGAAAAAAGGTTTGAGAGTCAAAAATTATTCCAATGACGAGGAAGTGAAATCTGTAGTGAAGAAGTGGCTCAATGAACAGTCAACAGAATTTTACGAGGCAGGGATACATGCTCTCATACGAAGGTGGAACATTGCTATTGAGAGAAACGGTGACTATGTGAAGTAGGGGTGTGACCCACAGAGGACCAGCTTCATTATCATGTTCCTGTGTTGGTAATTATACCTATCGAAAAAGATGGCATTACTTTTTGACTCACCCTCGTGTATATATATATATATATATTAAATTTAATTTCAAACTGTTTTCTATAATACGAGATATCACGGTTAAAAAATATAATTCACCAGTTGGTTTTATTTGTTTAATGAAAACATTTTTTCAAGTGAGTTAACTTTGAACCACGTATCTTTGAGGCGTAACATAGATTCACAAACATACGTGGTTCAAAGTTAATTGACATGAAAAAATGTAAAAGTTTTTAAATAAAATAACTGGTGGATTATATCTTTTATTTATTAATGTATCAACACTGAAAATTTCATTAAATTCGGTTAATTTCTTGATTTTTAGTATTTTTTTTCTTTTCGGCGGGGTGACATACAATAGTGGAATGTATGTCGTTAAATAGGATTTAACCTATAATACTATATATTACTGTTTCTGGGCTATACGTATACCCGTGGGTAGTACGTGGTGTGATGGTTATAATTGTAGGAAATGGACCGTCGATCTGAGTTCAAATCCTGAACAAGGTTATTGGGAAAGGTATGGGTAAATAGTAGAGAAGACTGAACTCATGAACCTTGGTTCAATAACTAGCCGAGAAGGTAAACTCTGAATTCAAATCTGCTTAAGAAATTGACTTTGTGTCATATCCTGCTCGTGCGGAGGGGTTGGTAATATATATATATATATTATAATAATATATATATATATATATATCCGTTGCATTCAGAGCGGAGGTATCGTTTTCCTCGGTGAGAATAAAGACACTTACCTTATAAAGAAATCGGGCAGCGTTTCCTTGAAGGGTATAGAGGGTGATGTTTTGAAGATAATCCAAACGGACACGGATAGGAAGAATATGTTGCCGCAAAATCTGTCGGCTCCGATCTTTGTTAGCCAAAAGTTCACTAAACTGGAAAAAAATCAGGAAAAAAATATAACTATTCATTCATTATAACACACACACACACACACATATATATAAATGGATTCTAAAATTACAAATGTACGTGAAAGGATTAAACGCAGATATCGGAATTCTCCGTTATTACAAATATTTTACAAACGCTGCCACTGTCGATAACAACAGAGACAAAGAAACCGTTGAACAGTAACATTTGACAAAGGGTATCTAACGAACCTGAAAATTTATGTAAAAAATAATTAAAAAGTAAGTGAATCAATACTCCATAATATCGAGTTCATTCATTTATTTATTTTTAATGCTTCACAATATCACCTAATTTTAAAAAAAAACATTTAAATATATATATATATATATATATATATATATATATATATATATATATAATATTAATATATATCAAGCGTGTTGGTAGATTCTTGCGGAGAGAAAAAACCCAGCAGAAAGTTTGATTGTAAAATATACTACCAAACATCAACCAGGAAGAAAAAAATTTTTTGAAAAAAAGAAAGGACCAAAATATTCGTACCAACAAAAAAATAATCTATTGGTACAGTATTGGCCAAAAGAAAAAACAATTTATATGTATATATAGTATTATTAAGATATATATATATTCATATAACCGCTAGGAGAAGCTAATATGTAAAAGTGCTCGATACCTAAGTAAAGCCAAGTAATAAAGATAATCTAATGAGTCAAACGAACCTACTATTAGTATTTATAGTAGGTTCGTCTGACTCATTAGATTATCTTTTATATTACTAGCAAATATATGCACCCTCGGGTGCAAGTATTTAAGTTTTAATGTAATAAAATATTGTATTAAATTAAAAAGGCTAATGAAACTAAATAAGAATACAGATAAAAGATTTGAACAAGAGGAGTATAATAAAAGATTTGAACAGAGGGAGTATAATAAAAAATGGAACAACTGAAACTACTCTTCCATCACTCTCGTCTTTCATTGTTATTTTTTCTAATTTAAGTATTTAGTTATAAGAGGAAGTAAAGAATAAAATGACAGTTATTTTTTTTCTTGTTAATGGATTTCATTTAAGATTTATTGAAGAGATTTTTGCTTATATTCATTAAAATAAAACCAAACAGTTAGAAATCAATAATACTAAGCACATATTTATTAAATTCGATTTTTTAATATTAATATGCAAATTAGCCTTCCCGTTTACACTGTAAACCGCTATTTTGTTGTATATATAAATATAATTGCATGCTGTCAATATAGACATAGTTAACAGTATTAATAATGTATGACAATTTTATTAATAATTGAGGTTAAATAAAAATAAAATCATGGAGAATGTGATGTCT
The DNA here is from genome assembly GCA_023376005.1 of Doryteuthis pealeii. Classification (NCBI taxonomy): domain Eukaryota; kingdom Metazoa; phylum Mollusca; class Cephalopoda; order Myopsida; family Loliginidae; genus Doryteuthis; species Doryteuthis pealeii. The sequence goes on along the minus strand of CM042176.1, from coordinate 19,736,893 downwards.
ATAACTAAGAGAATTGTGACTTGAGTAGGAATATAGTTTCGGTTACAGACAGAAAAACACACAATCTCCATTATAATAAGATATATATATATATATATATATATATATATATATATATATACTAGAAAAAGTGTGACCCATTGTGTCATCCATTCAGCTCTAGGTAGATAATTGAGATTAGGAAAAAGGGAGTAAACAAAGCGAATAAAATATTTCACAAAATAAATACGGCCGGGCATATATATATATATGTGTGTTTTTTTATTTCTTTACTCATATTCAAATCTATATATTATTTTCTTTTACTCATTTTTAAAACTATATTTTTTACTTTTACTCATATTTAAAAGTATTTTTTTTTCCTTTTACTCATATTTCTTTTTTTTTTGTTTCTTTCATTCCTTTGAATTTTTTCTTCGTCCTTTTTTTCTAATTTTAATTTTTATTCATCTACTTACTTCTTTGTTCTCTTTCATCTAGTTTTTTCGTTCGTTTTTTGTTTCTTTTTCTCTTTTTCTTCTTTTTAATTTGTCTCTTTCTTTTTTATGTTTATCTTATCAATAACAATGTGAATGAAATTGAAGAACGAAATTCATTTCCAAAAAGCATTTAAAATAAAACTTTTTTGTTTTTTATTTTTTCTAAATAATTTTTGGAAATAAATTTGGTTCTTCAATTTCATTCCCGTTGTTATTCAGTTTACTTTATCTGTCTCACTCTTTCTTTTTTTTTCTTTCTTTTGCTTTTACTTTCAACCTTTCTTCTTTAATGAGGAATATGAAGACTTAATTTTGTATCCACACTTTTTTCTATTTAAAAATCATTTATAATGCATTTTATAGTAAAAAATAATTTCCAATGCATTTTCATTGTAAAAATCATTTCATATGCATTTTTATAGTAAAAATCATTTCCAATGCATTTTCATAGTAAAAATCATTTCCAATGCATTTTTATAGTAAAAATCATTTCCAATGCATTTTATTGTACAATAATTTCTAATACATTTTTATAAAAATCATTTCCAATGCATTTTCATAGTAAAAATCATTCAATGCATTTTCATAGTAAAAATCATTTTCAATGCATTTTCATTGTAACAATAATTCTAATGCATTTTTATAGTAAAAATCATTTCCAATGCATTTTTATAGTAAAAATCATTTCCAATGCATTTTCATAGTAAAAATCATTTCCAATGCATTTTCATTGTAACAATAATTTCTAATGCATTTTTATAGTAAAAATCATTTCAATGCATTTTATAGTAAAAATCATTTCCAGTAAAAATCATTCATTGTAACAATAATTTCTAATGCATTTTTATAGTAAAAATCATTTCCAATGCATTTTCATAGTAAAAATCATTCCAATGCATTTCATAGTAAAAATCATTTCAATGCATTTTCATTGTAACAATAATTTCTAATGCATTTTTATAGTAAAATCATTTCCAATGCATTTTTATAGTAAAATCATTTCCAATGCATTTTCATAGTTTTCATTGTAACAATAATTTCTAATGCATTTTATAGTAAAATGACGGTGTGAAAAAACCCCCAGATAATGCAGTTTGTGAATAATAAAAAAATATACAAGCTGATATCTGGAGAAAAATTAAATGAAAAGACCAAAACACCCGTACTGTCTTTAAAATAATCATCGGTATCGCAATGAAGTGACCAAAAGAAGAAAAAAAACACCGATGGAGTTGTCTAGGTTATGTATGTAGAAATATGTAGATATACTAAGTAAAGCAGAATTATGAGGACCTGAAAGAGTCAGAACTAACCTACCTAGGTTTCACCTAAACGGTTCATCAAGACCAAGATAGGTAGTTTCTGACTCCTTCAGGTCCTTATTTATATATATATGAATAAAAATAACAGATTATGAAAAATCCAACAAAATCTGAAGAAAAATAATGAAACAGTAAATAACGAACAATTGATATTTCGTTTCTGTTGTTTTTTGGAAGCTTCATTATCACTGGTCAACTATTTTTTCCTCACACACACTCACACACACACACACACAACACACACACACACACATACACACACACACACACCACACACACAACACACACAACACGCACTAATATATATATATATATATGTGTGTGTGTGTGTGTGTGTGTGGCTAAATTTTATCTGTCAACGTTACATTAGTTGTCCCACGGCCATTGTCTGCAATGGACGTTACTCCATGGAAACATAAGAAAATTGTAACGCTGATACTATGATAATAACGAAATTATTTGATTTATTTCAGTTAATTTGTACAAGGATATATATATATATATATATATATATATATATATATATATATATATATATATATATATATAAAGATATGAAAACACCACAAAATGCTGTTAAAGTGAAAACATTTTATAACTTAGCTGATATTGAACAATATTATCAGACCTTGTTTATACTCCGTGTTGTTAAGAGCGGAGACAAAAGTCATATGAGTTCAAAACAAAAACCTTGACGTTGCAAAAAAGCCGTCGGATTCATTTCCTTTCTTTTAACTTATATATATATATAATATATATATATTATATTATATATATATATATATATAATGTGTGTGTGTGTGTGTGTGTGTGTGTGTGTGTTGGCTATCAGCTCGTGCACGAGCATGACCCTTCCCTGTTTTTGTTTTGTTTTGTTTTGTTTTTCATTTGCAAGTACCTGAGAGGCCGCGAGCACGAAGATGACTCTTCAGTTCACTGAGACTCGTGAAGGATCCACTGCATAGTAAACATACTTGAGTGCCAGTAGCATTTGGCACTGTATACTTGTGTTTTCTCAGATGATTCACCACACCAGCTTTGGAGAGACATACACTATCACATAAAGTGTATATATATATATATATATATATATATATATATATATATATATATATATATATATCGCATCCCCCTTGTTTCAACAACTTACCGACATTTCACGTTCGATGTTTTTAAAGCCAGAATCCATCGGGACAAAGATCGTGTAGTTGCCATGTTTGATCAATTCTCCTTTGTAAACAGAAGATATTAGTGTCAGAAATTTCCCCAGTAATCCTACTAGGCTTTCGTCATCTGAGTTCAGTTGAGTGATTCTCTGAAAATAATAATAATAATAATAATAATAATAATAATAATAATGTAGATTTGCTCCCGGTTTTTGTCTGTAACAAAAATTACGTCACTGCTTACGTCACATTTCCCAAACATAGAATAAATACACTCAAAATTTGAACATGCAACATTAGACAGTCCTCATTGTTTTTAAAAACAAGTTTTAATAAATACATGACTGGTATTATATATCTATACATAGTTTGTTTTATTTTAATACATATTTAAAGTTTACATTTCAAATTGTTTTATTTTTTTAATCCTTTAATGAATTTGATGATTTTACTTACTTAGGGTACAAACTCGCAGACATTGAATTTTTTACTCCCACCCCTCAGGCAATATGTTTTGAAAATCTATTTTTACGTCGCCCGGAGGCCGTTTTATTTTGTACTAGTAATAATAATAATAATAATAATAATAATAATAATAATAATAATAATAATTGGGTGGAAAGTGATACCAATTGGAACTGGTGGACTTGAAACGGTCCCCAAAAGTTTAGAAAACAGACTGGAGGTATTGGAAATCAGAGAAAGAATTGTGACCATATGTGATATTGTGATCGGCTAGAATATTGAGAAGAGTCCTGGAGACCTGAGGAGACTTGCTGTCACTCAGCCTCCAGTGAACCACCAGAATAGGTGGGTTATAATAATAATAATAATAATAATAATAATAATAATAATAATGTGTTTACAAGAAGCAAATATACCCGAATGTTTGAGAAAGGAAATAACCACTCTAATCCACAAAAAAAGAAAGCATCCCCAGCAACTATGGGCCAATAACTTGTCTACTTACAATGCGGAAAATGTTGACTCCACTAAATAAAGAAGAAATAAATTACTCACTTAATTGGCACAAACTACTTCCGGAAAAAACAGAAAGCATGCATCAGAGGGAAAAGAGGAACAGACGACCTACTTTATATTGAACATAATCTTAAAGAAGTTAAAACTTCTATAAACCAAGCTCTGCAGTGGAAATCTCATCAAGAGAATAAATACCTGGATCGTCCCCATTATAAGATACTCTGAACCAATCTTAAAATGGACAAGAGAAGAACTCTGACAGATAGGCCGAAAGAGAAGAAAATTAATGATGATGTACAAGGCATTACACCCGTGAGATGATAGACTATGTGTATGAAGAAAGGAATTGAGGATTATGTTGATACCACAATCCAAGGAGTCGAAGAAGACACTAAAAAGAGCAAGGAAAGACTAATTACAGCAGCCAATAACGGCAGTTGCTTACCTGAATCAAATTTCCAAAACATTCTTTTCGTCCATCACCCACATAACCTTCTTTGCACCGGCATCTAAAATAAAGAACAAGGAAGAAGAAAAACTAGTATTATATATTATCAAACGGGAAAGTTAAGCCTGCTCAATTCAATTATAGGTCTCTAAGCGATCAAGGTGTCTAGCTACTAAGAGGGAATTCATTTTATCTCAAAAATGTAAATACTGGTGTTGCTTATCCGCCGAATTCTTATTTCTTACGAGTCTCCTCAACTAAATAATGAACCATTCTGCTTTTATTATATAAAAAATAAACAGAAGAAAAAGGACATGCTACACAGAAATAGGAAAGAAAGAAAGAAAAAAGAAAGGAAAAAGAAAAAAGTAGGGAAAAGATAGATAGTTCTCTAAGTGATCAAGGTGTCTAGCTACTAAAAGGGAATTCATTTTTATCTCAAAAATGTAATACTGGTGTTGCTTATCCGCCGAATTCTTATTTCTTATGAGTCACCTCAGCTAAATAATGAACCATTCTGTTTTTATTATGAATAAATAAATGGAAGAAAAGGACATGCTACACAGAAATGGGAAAGAAAGAAAGAAAAAAGAAAGAAAGAAAAAGAAAGAAAAAAGAAAAAAGTAGGGAAAAGATAAATAGTTCTCTAAGCGATCAAGGTGTCTAGCTACTAAGAGGGAATTCATTTTATCTCAAAAATGTAAATACTGGTGTTGCTTATCCGCCGAATTCTTATTTCTTATGTGTCACCTCAGCTAAATAATGAACCATTCTGATTTTTATATAAATAAATAAAATAGAAGAAAAGGACATGCTACACAGAAATGGGAAAGAAAGAAAAAAAAGAAAGAAAGAAAAAAGAAAGAAAAAGAAAAAAGTAGGGAAAAGATAAATAGTTCTCTAAGCGAGGTGTCTAGCAACTGTAATGTAAATACTGGTGTTGCTTATCCGCCGAATTATTATTACTTATGTGTCACCTCAGCTAAATAATGAACCATTCTGATTTTATTATAAATAAATAAATGGAAGAAAAAGGACATGCTACACAGAAATGGGAAAGAAAAAAAGAAAGAAAGAAAATGTAGGGAAAAGATAAATAGTTCTCTAAGCGGGTGTCTCTACTGTAATGTAAATACTGGTGTTGCTTATCCGCCGAATTCTTATTACTTATGTGTCACCTCAGCTAAAATATGAACCATTCTGATTTTATTATAAATAAATAAATGGAAGAAAAAGGACATGCTACACAGAAAAGGAAAGAAAAAAAAACAAAGAAAGAACATAATGAAAAGATGAAAAGAAGATGCAGTTTAACGTCATACACAGGACACTAAAACCCTCATCCACCGCCTTCTAGCACATATATGATAAAAAGGGTTAAGGGTTTGCCATAAGGGCATTAGGGTTGGGACAATCATATTGGTGTTAGCCATAATAGCCATGATGTTAATGAAGGGGTACTCCACACTCCCAAGAGGTCCAGAATTGGAACTTCACCATTAGAAGCAGTTTAACGTCATACACAGGACACTAAGACCCTCAGTCACCGCCTTCTAGCATATGATAAAAAAAGGTTAGGTATTGCCGTAATAGCAATACGGTCGCGACGAACATATAGATGATAGGGCTTGACCTGACCAGCCTATTGATCGGATGGAGCCTCGTCGACTGCTTGTCTAGCCTAAGTAAGAGCCAAATTGGAGTGTTGCATGTCATGAGCTGCTCAGCCACCAGGATTCCGTCCTTAAACATTACAGGTCGCCACCCACGGCCAACAGGTGGCCTCATTAGTGCTTCTTACTTATTTGCAGAGGTGCAGTCGGTGTATTCTACTGCCCAGCCAGCAGAGCGGTCTTACCCTCTGCATAGGTGAAGTCGCATATTCTACTGCCAGTTGACAGAGCGGTCTTACCCTCTGCGTAGGTGAAGTCGGCGTATTCTACTGCCCCAGTTGACAGAGCGGTCTTACACCTCTGGAGGGATGCAGTCGGCGTATTCTACTGCCCCAGTTGACAGAGCGGTCTTACCCCTCCGGAGGGATGCAGTCGGCGTATTCTACTGCCCCAGTTGACAGAGCGGTCTTACACCTCTGGAGGGATGCAGTCGTTGTATTCTACTGCCCCAGCCGACAGTAGGCACGAAAAAATTATTGGTGTGTAAATTTATTTCGGAAAGAACTTACGTTGTTTCACCGACCATTTCTGTTGTACATATGGCCATTGGATGACATTCATTTTGGTCCAAAGAGCAAAGGTCAATCATTTCACATCCGGTTTGGTTGTTCCATTCATATCCTAAATTACACTTGCACATTTTCTGGAAGAATAAATTAATTAATATGAAAGAAAGAAAGAAAGAAAGAAAGAAAGAAAAAAAAATTATCAAAGAAAGAAAAGAAAAAAAGAAAGAAAGAAAGAAAAAGAAAAAATGATCAAAAAAGAAAAGAAACAAGAAAGAAAGACAAAAAGAAAGAAAGAAAGAAAAAGAAAGAAAGAAAGAAAGAAATCATTAAAGAAAAAAAAGAAAGAAAAATAAGGAAAAATCGTCGAAGAAAGAAAGAAAGAAAGAAAGAAAGAAACATCATCAAAGAAAAGAAGAAAGAAAGAAACACAGAAAAAAAAAGAAAGAAGAAATCGTCGAAGAAAGAAGAAAGAAAGAAAGAAAGAAAAAAATAATCAAAGAAAAAAAAGAAAAAAAAGAAAGAATAATCCAAGAAAGAAAAAGAAAAATATTATCAAAGAAAGATAGAAAGAAAAAAAGAAAGAAAGAAAGAAAAAAAGAAAGAAAGAAAGAAAAAAAGAATCATCAAAGAAAGAAAAAGAAAAAGCAACACCCAAGAAAGAAAGAAAGAAAGAAAGAAATGAATAAATAAATAAATAGATAAAATTGATTTGATATTCGGGGAAAACTGAGTTACGAGCGGAATGAATTAAACTCGTAAGTCAAGGTAATGCTATACATATATTTAAGCATCTATTTTAAAATACTTCTAAAATACTTCTAAAATCCTTAGTACGTACCTGTCCCGGTCCAATATGTCTACAGATTGATGTCTTAGGTGGGCAACCACCATTGTTTTCTCGACAAGGATTTTTCTCTTCACAAATGTTACCAATTAATTCGTATCCGACCGGACATGTGCATATGTATTTGCCGGGACCAATAACTGCGCACCGGGCATTCTGGGAACAAGGACTGCTGCCACACGGGTCAACCACTGCAAAGACAAACAACAACAACAACAACAAAAAGTTTATTAACACGTCCTGTTTAATATGAATGTGATAATCTTAAATATAACAAAAATTAGAAAAGAAAAAGAAAAGAATTTTGGTAAATAAAAGTAATAGTGATATGATGATGGTAATATTATAAAATGCTTAAATGATATATATATATATATATATATATATATATATATATATATATATATAATTTGTTAAGTTTAAAAAAAAATGCTTATTATAGACAGCTACCCAGGTTGTCTTGCTAAGTCGCAATCATCAGGCTGTCAAATTAGATCTTATGGTGTTTATTTTCATAAATAAACACCATAAGATCTAATTTGACAGCCTGATGATTGCGACTTAGCAAGACAACCTGGGTAGCTGTCTATAATAAGCATTTATTTTTTTAAAAACTCAACAAATTGAATAAATATTAGCTCTCACAATTTGTGATTGAGCACTGTATTTTCTTTGTTTCATCACAAATAAAAAATTTTATATATATATATATATATATATATATATATATATATATATATATGCTTAATTGAAGTCGTACCTAATTTTGAAAGTTAATTAATTAATAATTAATTAATTAGGCGGGCATACCTATTTAAATGTAAGGCTAAACAAATCGAGAAAAATCAATCTCTGTATGTACATTTCGGCCTATTAGGGTTACGGTGCTCGCCTGTCAGCTTGACAGTCGGGTTTCGAATCACGCACAAGGCGGTCTTCCTATCTATAGCTCTGCTGATGAGGCCTAATATATATATATATATATATATATATATATATATATATATATATAAACAAATTGTAATAATGATTATATGATATAAAAACAATACTTATATAAAAATGTATGTACCGCTATGTATATTATTGATGTACGTAGTGGTGCATTTATGTACCATTGCAAATATTTCCCTTCGTTTTTTAAAACACTATTTAGTATATATATACTTTCATAATAACATAGCAGTATCTACATATACTACTTAAAGAAGAGGGAAACTATGAAAAATTGTTATCACTAGAACTTTTATTCAAAAAAGGTGATAAAAAAATTGAAAAAATAGGGATCTATTCACAGCCAAATACACACACACACACACACAACACCACACACACATATATATATATAATATATATATATATATATTATATATATAATTAGAGAGAGAGAGAGAGAGAGAGAGAAAGAGAGAGAGGGGTATGGTTTTACATCTCTACAGAGGTGCAGTCGGTGTATTGTACAGCCATAGCCGACAGGGTGGTCTCATATCTCTGCAGGAGTGCAGTCGGTGTATTTTACATCCCCAGCCGAAGGGGTGGTCTTTATTCATCTGCAAGGATGCAGTCGGCGTATTCTACTGCCCCAACCAACAGGGCGGTCTTACCCCTCTGCAGGCGTGCAGTCGGCATATTCTACAGCCCCCAGCCGACAGAGCGGTCTTACCCCTTTGCAGGGATGCAGTAGGCGTATTCTATAGCCCCAGCCGACAGAGCGGTCTTATTCCTCTGCAGAGGTGTAATCGGCGTATTCTACAGTCCCCAGCCGACAGAGCGGTCTTACCCCTCTGCAGGGGTGCAGTCGGCATATTTTACAGTCCCCAGCCGACAGAGCGGTCTTATCCCTCTGCAGGGGTGCAGTCGGCATATTTTTACAGCCCCAGCGACATAGCAGTCTTACGCCTCTGCATGGGTGCAGTCAGCGTATTCTACATCCCCAGACGACAGGGGGGTCTTACCCTTCTGCAGGGATGCCGTCGGCGTATTCTACAGCTCCTTCCGATTGGGCGGACTCATGAAAGTTTTTTTTTTTTTTTTTTTTACCTTTGCAGTCGCCGTTACTGTCTCGTTCAAAGCCCCAGTGACATCGGCACTCAATTGTTCCATCTTCGGTTTCTGCACAGACGTCTTTACACGCAGTGTTTTGACACCGTGGAATGTCTGCAATTAAAAAAAAAAAGAGAGAAAATCACTTAAAAAAAACAACTGGTGAATAATAATGCTGAATTAATTAATTGATTTAAAGGTCATCTGTCAAAATTATTGTGTTGATAATAATAAAGATGAGGACAATAGTCCGAATAATCCAAATAATACAAATTATCAAGCCTCATCTAAAAAAAAAGTCCGAGAAATAGTATCTTAACAATAAAGATGAGGACAATAGTCCGAATAATCCAAATAATACAAATTATCAAGCCTCATCTAAAAAAAGTCAGAGAAATAGTATCTTAATAAAGATGAGGACAATAGTCCAAATAATACAAATTATCAAGCCTCATCTAAAAAAAAGTCAGAGAAATAGTATCTTAACAATAAAGATGAGGACAATAGTCCGAATAATCCAAATAATACAAATTATCAAGCCTAATCTAAAAAAAAGTCCGAGAAATAGTATCTTAACAATAAAGATGAGGACAATAGTACGATTAATCCAAATAATACAAATTATCAAGCTTCATCTAAAAAAAAAAAGTCCGAGAAATAGTATCTTAACAATAAAGATGAGGACAATAGTCCGAATAATCCAGATAATACAAATTATCAAGCCTCATCTAAAAAAAAGTCCGAGAAATAGTATCTTAACAGTAAATATGAGGACAATAGTCCGATTAATCCAGATAATACAAATTATCAAACCTCATCTAAAAAAAAGTCCGAGAAATAGTATCTTAACAGTAAATATGAGGACAATAGTCCGAATAATCCAAATAATACAAATTATCAAGCCTCATCTAAAAAAAAGTCCGAGAAATAGTATCTTAACAGTAAATATGAGGACAATAGTCCGAATAATACAAATAATACAAATTATCAAGCCTCATCTAAAAAAAAAGTCCGAGAAATAGTATCTTAACAATAAGATGAGGACAATAATCCGATTAATCTAAATAATACAATTATCAAGCCTCATCTAAAAAAAAGTCCGAGAAATAGTATCTCAACAGTAAAGATGAGGACAATAGTCCGAATAATACAAAATACAAATTATCAAGCCTCATCTAAAAAAAAGTCCGAGAAATAGTATCTTAACAATAAAGATGAGGACAATAGTCCGATTAATCCAGATAATACAAATTATCAAGCCTCATCTAAAAAAAAGTCCGAGAAATAGTATCTTAACAGTAAATATGAGGACAATAGTCCGAATAATCCAGATAATACAAATTATCAAGCCTCATCTAAAAAAAAGTCCGAGAAATAGTATCTTAACAATAAAGATGAGGACAATAGTCCGACCAATCCAAATAATACAAATTATCAAGCCTCATCTAAATTCTATTCTCGATTTGTTTAGCCTTACATTTGAATAGGTATGCCCGCCTAATTCATTAATTATTAATTAAATAATTTTCAAAAATTAGCTACGACTTCAATTAAGCACATATTCTCCCATATATATATTATATATATATATATATATATATATATATATATAAGCAGATAGTGCTCAGTATCATTGATGAATCAATATCACCAGTTGAAGAGAGAGAGAGAGAGAGTCTTGAGAAGTCAACCTGGCCAGCAAAGATAAGAAGGTTGGAAGATTAGAAGAAAGTAATAGAGGCCGGTTTAGCTCATTCGGTAGAGCACCGCCTAGGAATCGCAAGATTAAGGGTTCGATACCGGTTCCTTGCTACTCAGAGTATGGGTTGCACAGATTGGGCAACCTGATTCGTGCGGTAAAATGGGGAGCTAAGACCAGTTGCCGTCCGGAGGGGTTGGTAAATGTATATAAAGATTAATTATTAAAAAATGAAAAGTCCTTCAGGTTGGTTGGTTGGTTAGTTGGTTTTATGGCATGTCAACACTTGTTGGGTTATTTTATGCCAAAGACATTTTGTGTGGCCATCGACCCCAACTAAAACAATCCACCCGGTATAGCGCTAGCGAAAACGGGATAGACTCCCTTGCTTCTATCGATCTGACTTACCTTGGTCGCATATTTCTCCTTTGTACCCAGAGTCACAGAAACATTGCCCGGTACCTTGGATTCCTTTGTCGCATAACCCATGAACGCACGAACAGTCTGCAATTTAGAAGTAGATTAATAAATCATTGTCATCTATAAAGATAAATTATAAGGAAGCGCGTGGTGTAATGGTTAAAGTCATGGAAAATGGACTCGTCGCCACGAGTTCAATTCCTGGACGTGGTAAATTGCTTTTCACTTAGCAGTAATACCCTTGGGAAAGGTATGAATCCTATTCTTCCTCCAGCTATGGGTAAATAGTAGGGCAGACTGGGCTCTTTAACCTTGGTTAGGCAACCGGTCTAGGAGAAGGAAAACTCTGAATTCAAACCTGTTGAACTCCGCTTAAGAAATTGACCTTGTGTCGCATCCTACTCGTACGGAGGGGTTGGTAAATAAATATATCTATTTACCCACCCCCGCACTAGCAGGATGTGACACAATGTCAATTTTCTAAAGCGGAATTTATCAGGTTTGAATTTAGTTTTCCTTCTCCTTGACCAGTTGCCGTGCGGAGGGGTTGGTAAATGTATATAAAGATTAATTATTAAAAAATGAAAAGTCATTCAGGTTTCTTGGTTGGTTGGTTGGTTGGTTAGTTGGTTTTATGGCATGTCAACCCTTGTTGGGTTATTTTATGCAAAAGACATTTTGTTTTATTCATTCTTGTTCTTGTTGGGTATCCAATTCTTTGATGCTTAAGGACAACATCCTGCTCGCTGAGCAGTCCATAACTTGCAACACTACACTTTGGTTGGTTGGCTGGATTTTACGGCATGTCAACCCTTATAGGGTTATTTTATGCCAAAGACATTTGTTTTATTCATTTTTGTTGGGTATTCAATTTTTAAAAACCCAATTCTTTTAACTACATTTTTAAAAACTCATTTTTAATCTATTTAAGAGTAGACCTGGTAGTAATAGCGATGAAGGAGTACCCTGCACTTCCCAGAGCTCTAGAATTTGGAGACCAAATAAGGTCGAAACAGCTGTCCCGTATTCCATATGTCGTACACGGTGTTTGCTGAATTTTCTGGTCATGGTAATTTTATTTGATAAATTATACTTAATTTCTCTATCTAAATTTGATATTTACCACGTACCCACGTTGTACGGGTTAGGCACAAGGCCCTATTAATGTGGGACCACCCACAACCCATGACACATAGGTGGTGGGTGGTGGGTGCAAAAAATGCGTTGATCCATCGGCATTTCCCCTCAAGGAGGCGCCTCAGGCACTGGGCAATAAACCCAGCTCTGCTCCTTTAAATCAAGGAGGCAGGTGTTGCCTGGAGGGGGGGGTAGTCCCCTGGGATCAACGCTGTTGATTGTATCAACGGCCCGGACCGAAGCCCGTTAAACATTGTATATTTATATTTTTGCTTAATTGTTCTTCGAAGATACACTTTTCTTTTTTTTTTCTTGTTTTTTGTTATTGTTTTTTTTTTGTTTGTTTTTTTGGGGGGTTGCTATTTTTTCTACATATAATTATGTATATAATTAAAATAAGTGTAATCTTTTTATATGCGTTCTTATTTAATTTCGTAAGTCTTTCTAATTTAATATATTGTGTCGAAGTGAGCCTGGAAGTAATTGCAATGAAGGGATTCTCCACACTCCCCAGATTTCCAGAATTGGAGCCTCACCATCGGACGCAGCTTAGCGTTATACTCAGTACCTACTTTTTTCGGTTATTTCCTATTAGTTTAACATAAACAAAGGGGAACCACTCTTGACTGATAGTTTATTTATTTATTTATTGATCTATTAGGAAAAAAAGAAGGTTTTTTTTTGTTTTATCTTGGGTTTTTCTTTGCTATTTTTTTTGCATAATTTTTCTTCTTTAAAATTTGGACTTGAGAATTTACAAATTTTCATTTGTATTCCAAGTGGTTCAGTTTAAGATAAAATACAGATCAAATCAATTGGACCATATATGACCTTTAGGCACCCCTTTTGCAATCTCGATTCGTGGGGACATTTTTTCCATTTACACGTCAAAATCCGGTTGTTTGTTAGGGGTTAAGGTTAGGGTTTAGGGTTAGGGGTTAGTTTTATAATTAAAAAAAGGCTAAACTTGCAAATCGGTCGGAAAATTAGGGTGACCCAGAAAAAACAGAACCCACAAATTTTGTAATAAAACTGTTAATTTTAACTAGGGGGGCTTAGGGTTATGGTTTAAGGTTAAGGTTGGGGTTTAGGGTTAGTTTAATGGGAAAATAAATAAATAATTTGGGTTCTGTTTTTTCTGGCTCAACCTGTATACAGGGTGACTCAGAAAAAACAGAACCTACAAATTTTGTAATAAAACTGTTAATTTTAGCTAGGAGGGGGTTAGGGTTAGGTTTAGGGTTTAGGGTTAAGTTTAGGGTAAGGGTTAGAGTTTAGGGTTAGTTTAATGGGAAAATAAATAAATAAATTGGGTTCTGTTTTTCTGGGTCACCCTGTAATATGTTTTAATTTTTCGACCGATTTGCAAGTATATCAAAAAAAAAAAATCTAAAAATCGTCTGTTAACAATTAACCGGATTTTGACGGTGTAATTGGAAAAAAATATCCCCACGAATCGAGATCGCAAAGGGGGTGCCTAAAGCTCATATGGTCCAATCAATTTGTAGCCCAATAATTAAGATTAATAAATGAACAGTGATTTTACCTGTGCAGTTTGGTCCGAAGGCGAATTGGTCTCGGCATTTTTCGCAGGCAATTCCAGTGTATTTGGGCTGAAATAAAAAAAAAGAGAAAAAAAGAGTGAAAAGACAACTTCTGTTAATAAAATCTAAATAAATGTTACGATTTTTTGTGTTCATCCTTTAGGCTTCAAGCAAGAGCGCTTGTCCAGCGGAGATCCTTTGTGTTAAACAGAGCGCGATCCTTAGTGAAGAATCCTTTGGTTGTTCCCTGGTGCTCCTCAGTCTTGCAAGTCCTTCGTCAATGATTGCAAATGAACGTCTCTCATTATCAGTGATTAAGTAGTCGACCAGCCACGCATTCGGACTGTTGATTGGCTGAGGTTTAAATCACGTGACCTTGCTTAGTCTATAAATTGGTGGTGTATTGTAGCACGGCTTATATACCTCGAAATAATCAAACATCTGATACATTCTTCTTCTTCTTCTTCTTCTTCTTCTTCTTCTTCTTCTTCTTCTTCTAATACACATCCTGTTCTTCTAATACACATCCTTTTCTTCTTCTTCTTCTTCTTCTTCTTCTTCTTCTTCTTCTTCTTCTCTTCTTCTACACATCCTTCTTCTTCTAATACACATCCCCCTCCCCTCCCCCTCCTCCTCCTCCTTCTTCTTCTCCTTCTTCTCCTCCTTCTTCTTCTTCTTATTCTTTTAATACACATTATTCTTTTCGTTCTTGTTCTTGTTCTTTTCTATTTCACATTATTCTTGTTGTGTGCTTAATTGAGACGTTTGGTCTATCATTTGATAGATACATACATATAATGCAATTGATTTTTATAGATACATAGACTTACGCTGATGTGCCCAGTCGAGGTTCCCTCAAAAGGGACTGTTAACTCAATAGATAGATAGATAGATAGATAGATAGATAGATAGATATGAACAGACTGACATAGATAGATAGATAGATAGATAGATATGAACAGACTGACATTGAGATAGATAGATAGATATGAACAGACTGACATTGATAGATAGATAGATAGATAGATAGATAGATATGACAGACTGACATTGATAGATAGATAGATAGATAGATAGATAGATATGAACAGACTGACATTGATAGATAGATAGATAGATAGATATGAACGGACTGACATTGATAGATAGATAGATATGAACAGGCTGACATTGATAGATAGATAGATATGAACAGACCGACAGACTGACATAGATAGATAGATAGATAATAGATATGAACAGACTGATACAGACGTGGACATACTGATATAGATAGGTGAGAAGAATAGATAGATAGATAGATAGATAGATAGATAGATATGAACAGACTGACATAGACATGAACGTACTGATATAGATAGATAGGTGAGTATAATTGTTAGATAGATAGATAGATAGATAGATAGATATGCGTGTGTTATACTTACATTGCATAAGCATTTACCATCTTGGCATTGTCCATTGCCATTACACGGATTATCAGCACCGCCAGGACATTCTGAAGAAAAAAATGAGCAATTGAAATAAATATAATTATCTTTAAATATAAGACTACGTCACAATATATATATATATATTTCAGAATCTGTGTTAGGCCTCAAAGTTTTTAAATAAAATAACTGGTGCATTATATCATTTATTCATTAATATATCAACACTGAAAATTTCATTAAATTCGGTTAATTCCCTGATTTTTTTATATTTTTTTCTTTCACGTGGCGTGACATACGATTGTGGAATTTAGGTCCATTAAGTTCGATTTAACCTATATATATATATATATATATATATATAATATATATATATATATATATATATGAGGTTAAGTAAACAAACAAATGTGTTTATTTTTTATATGGCTTTAAGCCGACAATTTTTGGAGGATATGTGCTTTATTGACGACATACCTAATTTTGAAAGTTAATTAGTTAATAACTAATGAATTTAGGCGGGCATATATGTTCAAATGTAAGGCTAAACAAATCGAGAAAATATGTACATTCAGGGATTGACATTTTCTCGATTTGTTTAGCCTTACATTTGAACATATATGCCCGCCTAAATTCATTAATTATTAACTAATTAACTTTCAAAATTAGGTAAGACTTCAATTAAGCATATATCATCCAAATATATATATATATATATATATATATATATATATATATATATATAGTTAGGTAGGATTTCTTCTTTAAGACATATTTTGTTGAACAACGCAACCTTTTTTTGTCTTCAAATCTTGTTCCAGGTCTTTTCAATTTCCTTTGATTATATCTGGCGAAAATTGGCTGATGTATTTGCCATAACTTATTTCCCGAGTACTTTCCGCCCTATCACATCAATCTGGCAACTTAAAAGGACCTGGAACAATATTTGCAGGAAAAAAATGGCAGCGTTGTACAACAAATATATATATATATATATATATATATATATATATATATATATATTTGTAATTGGTAATTTTCTTGAAGCATTGTTAAGTATGTTATAATATATTAATAATTTGAAGGCAATTACAATGCGTATAAAAAATAAAAAATAAAAGACGTTGTTTTTTGTCTTGCCGATTTCAAAGAACACTTTATCTTCAGAGACGAAAATCAGAAATGGACGTGCTTAAGTTTTTTTTTTTTGCGTGGTGATACTTTTTTTTTATAAAAAAGGCAACTTACCGGTGAAATTGGTCACTATGGTTAGTTGATGCAAGTTTCACAATGATAAGGCAGTGATATAACAAAATAAAGTGCTCAATACGTGAGTAGAGCAAATTTATTATTATAATGGTACACAGTAATAACCTACTCGAGTTTCACCATAAGGATCTTCAGGGTTAATCCACTGAATTAATCAAGATATTGATTAATTACAGCCGATTGCATGCGTGTATTTTTTGGCAAAGATTGGCAAAAAATGCACGAATGCAATCGGCTGTAATTAATCAATATCTTTATTAATTCAGTGGATTTAACCCTGAAGATCCTTATGGTGAAACTCGAGTAGGTTATTACTGTGTACCATTATCATAATAATAATAATAATATATATATATATATATATATATATATATATATATATAGTCGTAGAAGAAGTTATTTCCCGACCGCGGTTTCGGTGTTACTCTAACACCTCCATCAGGGAGATTCTACGAATATATTGGATTAACTACTAACGCTATGTTCACATAGTTGTACTCATAAATGAATATAATATATATATATATTATATATATATATATATATATATATATCAATAAAGGAAGGAAGAACTCAACACCGTAATTCCATAATAAATTTATTTCGACCAAAAATGGGGCCTATATAAATCTAAGTTGATTTAAACCGGCTCCCCAAATTTTCGTCTCATCAGATGGGTCTCGATTCACTTATGGACAAGCACATCACAAAAAAAAACCCAAAAAGCTGAATATTAAAAAAATATATATAAATTCAAACAAAAACAAAAAATAAAAATATATAAAAATATTTTTAACAGTATAGGATTGTAACCATAGAAACAGGAAGTGAATGAGAAAAAAAGAGATACATTTCAAGGTTGGTTTCTTGGGGTGTTCAGACAGACAAAAAAGTGACAAGACAGAAAAAACAGAGTAGTATATTAAAATATAAATAGACAAGTAAATAAATAAAAAAATTAAAATTTAAACATTAGAGTATAATGATGTATAAAAGGACTATGGATAAAAAGGAAATAAAAGGGAATAAAGATAAAGAAAATAATAGTTATGATATAAATAATAATAATCTTATTATAATGGAGATTGTGTGTTTTTCTGTCTGTAACCGAAACTATATTCCTACTCAAATCACAATTCTCTTAGTTAGTGACATCACATTCTCCATGATTTTATTTTTATCTAAACCTCAATTATTAATAAAATTGTCTTACTTTATTAATACTATGTCTACATACTGAAAACATGCAATTATATTTATATATACAACAAAATAGCAGTTTACAGTGTGAACGGGAAGGGCTAATTTGCATATTAATATTAAAAAATCGAATTTAATAAATATGTGCTTAGTATTATTGATTTCTAACTGTTTGGTTTTATTTTAATGAATATAAGCAAACATCTCTTCAATGAATCTTAAAAGAAATCCATTAACAAGAACAAATAACTGTAATTTTATTCTTTACTTCCTCTTTAACTAAATACTTAAATTAGAAAAAATAACAATGAAAGACGAGAGTGATGGAAGAGTAAGTTTCAGTTGTTCCATTTTTTTATTATACTCCTCTGTTTCAAATCTTTTTATCTGTGTTCTTATTTAGTTTCATTAGCCTTTCTAAATATTTATTACATTAATTTTTTATTACTCCTCTGTTTCAAATCTTTTTATCTGTGTTCTTATTGTTTCATTAGCCTTTCTAATTTAATACAATATTTATTACATTAATTTTTTATTATACTCCTCTGTTTCAAATCTTTTTATCTGTGTTCTTATTTAGTTTCATTAGCCTTTCTAATTTAATACAATATTTTATTACATTAAAACTTAAATACTTGCACCCGGAGGGTGCATATATTTGCTAGTAATATTAATAAAAATAAAAAGATAAAATAAATAGAATATAAAAATATGAATAGTAAGATAAAAATAAAAAAATACTAATAATAATATTAATAATAAGATAAAATAAATAATAATAAAAATTTTATATATATTAGACTGGGCTCTTTAAATTTGTTTAGCAACCAGTCGAGGAAAAGAAAAAGTCTGAATTCAAACTTAGTTCATTGACCATACCAACTCATTGTATAGTGAAGTAAAGCCTGAAATGAGAAAGAAAAAAAAATAATGACACCGAAATAAACTTTCAGCTGTTGAAGCAAACATGGCTGCCAATGTCAAGTGGGGTCACCACTAGAAAGTACAGATCAAAAGTTATAAAAGAAAGAATAAAAAGAGTACTGAGTCAGTACGTACTTGACTTTGTCCGTCTAAGCTTTCTTTCTTTCTTTCTTTCTTCCAGCTTCTTAAAACATGAACAGGAAATTAAGCCGGGGTCACTAGTCTAATTAAGAAGGATTTGTCATAAAATAGGACTTGATGTAGAAGAAATCTTTTTTTTTTAAATTACCACTTCTGCATTTGATGTATACATCTAAAGATTATTATTATTATTATTATTTACTCCTTTTGAGTTTTCACATCAGTGTTAGCTGATGGTCTTTCACTGGAGTCTGAGTGACAGCAAGTCTCCTCAGGTCTCCAGGACTCTTCTGAGTATTCTGGCAGATTGCAGCAGTGCAGTGTTCTGAATGGTTTCAATCCTTCCTCTGATATCCAAACTTTCCAAACCCTTTTCTAATGCTTTTGGGACTGTTCCAAGTGCACCAACTACAATTGGTATAACTTTCACTTTCATATTCCATAACTTTTTCAGTTCTCTGGCAAGGTCCAGATATTTGTCAATTTTTTCATTTTCCTTTAACTTCACCCTGTGATCCGCTGGCACTGCAAAATCCACCAGTTGACAAGTTCTTTCTTTTTTGTTAATCAACACTAGGTCTGGTCTTCTTGCTGGGATAAGGTGATCCGTTTTAATTTCAAAGTCCCAGAGAATTTTGTGCGTTTCGTTCTCAAGAACGGATTCTGGTTTATGCATATACCATTTTGTTGTGTGGTCAAAATTTAATTTCTTGCATAATTCCCAGTGGATCACCTTCCCAACCCAGTCGTGTCTAGTTTTGTATTCTCGTTGTGCTAGTTTGCTACATTCGCAGAGTATATGGTTAACAGTCTCATCTCTATTACCGCAATAATAATAATTATTATTATTATTATTATTATTATTATTATTTACTCCTTTTGAGTTTTCACATCAGCATTAGCTGATGGTCTTTCACCGGAGTCTGAGTGACAGCAAGTCTCCTCAGGTCTCCAGGACTCTTCTGGGTATTCTGGCAGATTGCAGCAGTGCAGTGTTAATTATTATTATTATTATTATAATTATTATTATTATATTGTTATTATTATTATTATTGTTAGTGCAGTATCTATTATTATTATTATTATTATTATTATTATTATTATTATTTACTCCCTTTTGAGTTTTCACATCAGCGTCAGCTGATGGTCTTTCACTGGAGTCTGAGTGACAGCAAGTCTCCTCAGGTCTCCATGACTCTTCTGAGTATTCTGGCAGATTGCAGCAGTGCAGTGTTCTGAATGGTTTCAATCCTTCCTCTGATTTCCAAACTTTCCAAACCCTTTCCAATCTTTTTGAGACCGTTCCATTATTATTATTATTGTTGTTGTTGTTGTTGTTGTTAGTGCAGTATTTAATTATTATTATTATTATTATTATTATTATTATTATTATTATTATTATTATTATTTTACTCCTTTTGAGTTTTCACACCAGCGTCAAATCCTGGGCGAAGCTGACTGCATTTAACATTGCGCTAATATTCATGGGAAAGGTATACATCGAACAATTCTCCCCCCAGTATGGGTAAATAGTAGGGCAGACTAGGTTCTTTAATCTTGGTATGTGCTGTAAAAGGTTACTAAACAAGAAATAACCAAACGGGGGTTGGAAATGGAATGGAATCTTTATAACATTAACAAAATACAATACTTGCCAGCTGCTTGAAGAAGGTAAACCACTGCTAGTGGCATAAAACTACTCAGTCAGCATAATACTCCCGAATTTAAAAGGATTGGGACATACCCATTAATGTTCAGATATAGGGTTTATGATGATTGGGACATACCCATTAATGTTCATAGGTAGGGTATATGACAGTATGGCAACTGGTCTAGGAGAAGGAAAACTCTAAATTAAAACCTGCAAAATTCCACTTTAGAAAATTGATCTTGTGCCACATCCTGTTCGTGCGGAAGGGTTGGGTAAATAGATGTATGGTCGATTTTCATTAATTGGGTATATGAGGAATGGGACATACCTATTGATGTTCATAGGTAGGGTATATGGCAGTATGGCAACTAGTCTAGGAGAAGGAAAACTAAATTCAAACCTGCTAAATTGCGCTTTAGAAAATTGACCTTGTGTCACAGCCTACTCGTGCGGGGGTGAGTAAATATACAATATATATATATATACCAATCCCTCCGCACGAGCAGGATGCGACACAAGGTCAATTTCTTAAGCGGAGTTCAACAGGTTTGAATTCAGAGTTTTCCTTCTCCTAGACTGGTTGCCTAACCAAGGTTAAAGAGCACAGTCTGCCCGACTATTTACCCATAGCTGGAAGGAGAATAGGATTCATACCTTTCCCATGGGTATTAGCGCTAAGTGAAATGCAAATTACCACGTCCAGGATTTGAACTCGGGGCGACGAGTCCATTTCCCATGACTTTAACCATTACACCACGCACTAGATATATGGTCGATTTTCGAGTACAGTTGGATCCCTACCCCACTACCTTCCCCCCCCCAAAAAAAACAGGATTTTGTCATGGTAATTTTTGGTCGATTTTTTTTTGGGGGAGGGGGGTCTTTTGGGTTTTTTTTTTTTTTTTGCTTGTTTTAAAAGAATGTGTTTAAACTTCTTTGTGTTGGGAAATTCTTAACGGACAAAGAATTATGAAATTAAAAAAAAAAAACTAAAAGGGAAAGAAAGGGGGCAAACGAACAAAGAAAGAAAGAAAGAAAGAAAGAAAGAAACACTTTATTGGCCTCTAAGACGCGCGAGGAATGAAAGCTTCCTTCTTCCAAAGCCACATGTTAAGCAGATGTCCAAAAAAAAAAAAAGACGCAGAGGAGCTGGTGGGTGGGGTGGGTGGTGTTATATTGGAAGCACGTGCCACAGATGACGAAACACCAAATCGACCTGGGGGTCTGGCACGTGGTTAACGTGGCTTTATTTTCGACCGGCAATGTCCCCATTACACAGCCTCCCCCTCCCCCCCCCGCCCGCCGCTATTTGACGCGTGGGCGGGGGTTGCTCCGCGAAAAAATGTTATTTTATAATTGATTTTCCTTAAATAAATCTTTAAAAAAAAAAAAGAAAAGAAAACATCTAGATTCGATTCATTGTAACGGCATTTCAAACCATCCAGGGTTATTTTATGCCAAGGGGTTAGGGAATCGCAGCTATTGTACATTTATATGACATCAAGTATTTCTATCTAATTTGCACACACACACACACACACACACACACACACATATATATATATATATATATATATATATATATATCCGGGTTGGCTAGAAACCACAAGGTTCCTAGTTCGATACCGGTCCTCGCCAACTCAGCGTATGAGTAGCACAGGGTTCTGTACGGTAAAGTAAGGAGCTGATGGTAGGTGTGGCGCTCCATCTCAGATGCCAAAACAATCTCCTTTGACTAGCGCTATTGAAAAGGGGATAGACTCCCTCGCTGACTGGCTGATACCGACTTTATACCGCCCCGTCGACTATATATATATATGGAGAAAAGTAGACAAACACGGGATGTTATGAAAACTGGATGTTTATTGTCGACGATGCAACGTTCGGTCATTTAGACCTTCTTCAGGACTCGAATATAATTTTTGCTTCAATGAAGGACATTTTCAAAATGGTGAGAACAGTAGGTTGTCAATAGGGACAGGGGTGGTTGGGGGTGGGTAGTGGATTTTCTTCTCTCTAGATGGGGAGTGTTTATATGGTGTTGCAGGTGCAGACAAAAATACCAGGTATTTTCCTGATCTCTCTCCAGGCCGGGGTGTGACACAAGGTCATTTTTCTGTAGAGAACCACGTACAAACCGAAGCTCATGCGATGGCTTGTGAAAAATTCCTGTCGGCATCCCCCCCCCTTTTTGGACGCCTCAGGCACCGGGCAATAAACCCAGGCCTGCTCCTTTAAATCGAGGGGGATAGTGTTACCCGGGTAGAAGACCCCCCTGAGAACACGTGGTTAGGCAAGATACCATATTATGCATATTTTTAAGAACAGATGCCCCTTCATTCTTTAATAGATTGATTAATTTAAACGGCATGTCAACTCGACTCGGGTCATTTTATGCCTAGAGGTAATGGAATCAGATTGAATTATTTATTTTAGAGACATATCGGGTTATTATGGAAGCTGGATGTTTATTGTCGACGATGCAACATTTCGGTCATTTAGACCTTCTTCAGGACTCGAATCTAATTCTTGCTTCAATGAAGGACATTTTCAAAATGGTGAGAACAGTAGATTGTCAGTAGGGGCAGGGGTGGTTGGGAGTGGGTAGTGGATTTTCTTCTCTCTAGATGGGGAGTGTTTATATGGTGATGCAGGTTTGTACGTGGTTCTAGGGTTATTTTATGCCTAGATGTTAAGAAGTCACGTATATTAATTGACTGATTGATTTTAACGGCATGTCAATCTGTCTATGGGTATTTTCTGCCAAGAGGTTAGAGTGTCATATACATTTATTTATTGATTGATTTTAACGGCATGTCAAGAGTTATTTTATGCATAGAGGTTGGGGAGTCACGTAAATTGATTGATTGATTGATTTTAATAGCACTAGCAAATATATGCACCCTCCGTAGGGTGCAAGTATTTAAGTTTTAATCTAATAAAATATTATATAAAATTAGAAAGCCTAATTAAACTATATAAGAATGCAGATAAAAAGATTTGAAACAGAGGTGGGTATAATGGAAAAATAGAACAACTGAAACTTACTCTTCCGTCACTCCTGTCCTTCATTGCTAAATTTTCCTAATTTAACTATCTGATTATAATGGAGATTTTGTGTTTTTCTGTCTGTAACCGAAACTATATTACTACCGAAGTCACAATTCCCTTTAGTTATTTACATCACATTCTCCATGATTTTATTTTTATTTAAACCTCAATTATTAATAAAATTGTCTTATATTACTTATACTGTTAACCATATCTACATACTAATAACATGCACTTGTATTTATATATACAACAAAATAGCGGTTTACAGTATGAATGGGAAGGCTAATTTGCATATTGATCTTAAAAATTTGATTTTAATAAATATATGCTTAGTATTATTAATTTCTAATTGTTTGCTTTCATCAATGAATATGAGCAAAAATCTCTTCAATAAATCTTAAAAGAAATCCCTTAACAAGAAGAAATAACTAATATTATTCTTTACTTCCTATCTTAACTAAACAGTTTAATTAGGAAAATTTAACAATGAAAGACGGGAGTAAGGGAAAATGATGGAATAGTTTCAAAGTTGTTCTATTTTTCAATCATACCCCCTCTGTTCCAAATCTTTTTATCTACATTCTTATTCAGTTTCATTAGCCTTTCTAATTTAATATGATATTATATTATATCAAAACTTAAATACTTTGCACCGTCGAGGGTGCCATATATTTGCATCTCTCTCCC
>CM042176.1:19709237-19712172 GCA_023376005.1 Doryteuthis pealeii | reverse complement strand
ATTCACCCCGAAGTTTAAAGCGCGATGGAAGGCTGTTTATTTACTTAGGGGGTGGGTTAAACCACTTGAAAAAGAGGATACTGAAAAGCAGTTTTGAACCTGGTGTGCCAATAATATATGCAAAGTTTAGTAATTCTTATCCATTGATGGGTTGGGTTAACAAACAAACCCGGGGGGGAACAACTATTGGTTTTCCAAATCAACATCAATTGCCGCGGCTTGGCGGGCACGGGGAAACCCATTGGGCCATCTTCTTCGCAAACCTTTCCCCATTTTCCATTCCAATTTTGGCTCCTGGAGGTGGCCCTCTGCGGGAGGCACCCCATATCCGGGGCCACCCAAGAAGAGGAACGCCGGGTCACTGCTGGGGAGAAAAGCCAATGACGAAAACTCCATAAGTTGGAGATTTCTCTGTGGGAAAAAGGGCCATTCATCGGTTTAAAGAGGTTAATGAGTATTTAATATTATCCAAATCGGTGGTACTATTTTCGGGCCAGGAGTTCGTTCCCGGGGGGCCCTCTGCCTTAAAAAAAAAAAACGTTTAATGTTGATAAGCTCCAAAAAACCACCTATGGAATTTTGAAAAGGTTCCTAGGGCGAGGCGGTGCCTTGCGTATAGTGAAACAATTTAATTTTGATCGGATTGAAGGCGTTTTTATATCGGGGGACTTTTTGTGGTTTGGACGGGCCGGGTTAAAAAGTAAGCTAATTTTTTAAAAATGTTAAATTATTTACATTACTTTGGTCGAAAAAAAGAAACTGGCGGTAGTAAAAATATCGCATTAAACATTTTTTTGAAGAAAAACGGGGCCTTTTTAAAAAGCGCTATGGTTGGGTTTTTGGGGCTTGTTTTTTTCTTTTTTACTTATTCAACAACTATGGGCTACCTTAACCCCTTCAAAACCAAAAAATAATAAATAATGTCGATAAAAACGGGCTTTCAATTTTCGACCAAATTTTTTCTATAAGCAGGCCATCGCTTCAGCTAAGGAAGATTTTCCATATCCACTAGGTGGTTGTTTTTTGAAGGCTATTTCACCGACTAACGTATTTTTAAAGCTGGGAGGCCGGAGGTACGGGGAAACTTCTGGTTTATAGTACCCCCAAAAAAAATCGTTTATACATAGGAAAGAAGAATACCCTTATTTACTAACCCATGGTCCTCTTTATTTTGGAAAATTTTTTGGAGTTGGGGGGGATTTTTGACCTCAAAAAAACATTTTCTTTTCATTTGTTATACTTAGATTATTACTAGGGGCAAAATTAGGCACCCTCCGGGGTGCAAGTATTTTAGTTTAAATTTTTTATAATTAAATATGATATTTAAATTAGAAAGGCTTAATGAAAACTTGGAATTTTAAGGAATGTAGATTAAAAGATTTGAAAAACGGGAGGGGGTATGATTTGAAAAAATAAAGGAAACCAAACTTTGGGGAAAAAACTAAACACTTCCATTTCATTTTCCAGTTACCTTCCCCGTGTTTTCATTGGTTAAATTTCCTTTTTAATTTAAAACTGTTTTAAAAATTAAAGTAAAGGAATTTAAAAATTTAAGTTATTTCTTCTTGTTAAGGGATTTTTCTTTTTAAAGATTTATTGGAAAGAGGATTTTTTGCTCAATTCCCAAATAAGAATAAAAACCAAAAACCAAATTAGGAAATCATTAATTACTTAAAGCCAAACATTTATTTAAAAATCCAATTTTTTAAAGATTTTCAATTATGAAAATTAGGCTTTTCCCCCACTTTCATACTGTAAAACCCTCATTTGTTGTATATTATAAATTACAACTGGTATGTTTATTTGGTGTTAGATATTGTTCAACAAGTGTTAGTTAATTGGAAAACCCAATTTTATTATAACTTGAGGTTAAAAATAAAAAAATAAAATCATGGAGAATTTGAATTAAAATAAAAACTAAAGGGAATTGTGACCTTGTATAGTTAAAGGTTTCGGGGTTTTTTAACAGAATAGGACAAAACCCAACCAAATCTTCATATAATAAAAGATTATGCTCTTGTCACAATTTGGGGGCTTCTCTTAAAACTTATAGTTTATTAGGCAAAAAAAACTAATTATATATTTATATATGACAAGGTTGTAAAAAAAAAATATTAACAATTATTTTTTTACTTTTGACACAAGGTTGTATTTGGGAAAAAAAAAATTACGTTTCCATCATTGTCCATTATTCATTTTGGTATACAGCTTCAAATCTTCAGATTTCTCTTATGAAACACCTTTATATTAATCCCAAAATTGTTTACACGGGTAATTTACTTACCTCGAGTTTCACCCCATAAAGGATTCCTTCAGGGGGTTTAAATTCCCCAACTGGATTAATCAAATATTGATTAATTGCAAGTTGATTTGGGGCAAACGTGTATAATTTTGCGATTAAACCATATTTAAAAAAAAAACATACAACACGTTGCGCATTCAACTTGCCAAATTTCAATTCAAATATTTCTTTGATAATCAGGTGATAAAAACTGGAAGAATTTTTCCTTTGATGGTGGAAAAACTCGGAATATAGGTTTATCGTGTACCTTTTGATAATTAAATTTGCTTTCTTAACTAAAAAAGTATTTAAAGGCAGCACTTTATTATGTTTTTATATCGCTGCTTTTTATTTTCAATTGTTGAAAACTTGAAAATTCCAATAACCACTGGTGGACCATTTTTCACCGGGTAAAGTCACCTTTTCACATAACCATAATATATATTATAATTATCTATATAAATATATACATATGTGGTGTGTGTTTGTGGTTGTGTTACCAAAAACATTATTTATACGGATACATAACCACCCCACACCACCAACCCCCACACACAACATAATTATAATAAATTTATTTATTATACAGGGAGGAGAGGAGAGAGAGAGAGAGAAGAGGAGGAGGAGAGGGAAAAACCATGAAAGACCAAAAAA
>CM042176.1:19696737-19699237 GCA_023376005.1 Doryteuthis pealeii | reverse complement strand
AGAAAAGGACATGCTACATAGAAAAATACAATAAGAAAGAAAGAAGAGAAAGAGAGAGTGGTGAGCGTGCGGAAGTGATAACGCTAATCAATTTAATCGAACATAATGAAAAGATGAAAAGAAAGAAAGAACGAAAAGAGAGAGAGAGAGAGAGAGAGAGAGAGAGAGAGAGAGAGAGTTATATATATATATATATATATATATGTATATATATATTATATATATATAATCCAACAGTCCAGAGAAGAAATCTTCCTTACGACACAAGAGTTTTATTTAAACTCTTTTATTTAAATTCGTTTGAGAGCTCAATGTGTGTTCTTAATGTTAGAGTCACAGAGCAAATATATAAGTAAAGAAATAACAAAAGACTTAGAGATTTTAGGGAGCTTAATTAATATTTGTCTAAGCTCCCTGAAATAGACTATAATGCTAAATCTCTAAGTCTTTTGTTATTTCTTTACTTATATATATATATATATATATATATATATATATATATATATATATATATATATATATTATAACGCTGATCTGTTTCAATCGAACATAATGAAAAGATGAAAAGAAAGAAAGGAGAAAAAAAGAGTGAGGAGTTAAATCAAGATTATTATGCATTTTACATATTGAACTATTTGGAAATAGCTCTTAAGTAAACATATCAAAAGTTGTCATAATTAAATCATTATACTGTGGTATATCCACAGGTCCTGCTAGTAATACATAATAACCCTCTTCTTCCAGTAACAGTTGCCTTAATTCCTAACGACTGACCTGATATCGTACTACTGTATGGTTCCACCAATTGGACTCTAACGGAACGCTTGTGAATTTCAGTTAAACCAAACATTTATTACTGCAGAGCAAATTCTAGGCGTCTTTTCAAGTAACTTAGATCAGATTACCCAAGCTGTACTATTCATGCACTGATTTGGCAAGGACTGGTATCGAACCTGGAACCTTGTGATTCCTATGCACATTCCTTACCAACTAAGCTTATCCAGGCCATTAATCAGAATGAATATAAAATAATTACGATTTTAATTAAAGCAAATTTATAATTTCTGTTCATCAAAGAATCCACGCGGACATTTATTACGACAGAGCAAATTCTTGGCATTCTTTCTAGTAACTTATAAAAGTAAATTATGGGGAAGTGATTTCCTAACATAAGCGTATCTGAAGCTCATAAAAGTCTGTTAGTGGAAGTGATTCTCTAACAGTGTGTAAATGTTGAAACAATTCTTGCTTATTCTGAGACAGTTCACTTCAAACTTTATTATCAAATTTATCTCGGACTAGTTCAATTGGTGAAAGATCTGTAAATTATCTGTAAATAAGTAAATTATGGGGAAGTGATTCTCTAACATAAGCGTATCTGAAGCTCATAAAAGTCTGTTGGTGGAAGGATTCTCTAACAGTGTGTAAATGTAGAAATAATTATTGCTTATTCTTAGACAATTCACTTCAAACTTTATGATCGTCCCAGAGTAATTCAGTCTTTATTAATTTTTATAAATGATATTTTTCTTTGGCATAATAAATTTGAAAACGTAAATGTTTTTAGTGAAGTTATTAACATAAGCGTATCTGAAGCTCATAAAAGTTGGTGGAAGTGATTCTCTAACAGTGTGTAAATGTAGAAACAAGTCTTGCTTATTCTTAAGCAGTTTATTTCAAACTTTAGGATCAATTTTGTCTCGGACTAGTTCAATTGTGAAGGATCTGGAAATTGAGGGGGGGGGGGGCTAAGTCATGATTTGCAAAATTCCTCTAACTTCATTTGATGTTAGACAATTTGAACAACAGAGTTTTGAGCAGTGATTTGGTTCATTGTCTTGTTTTAAATTTATATAAAGATTTGCATGTACACAATACGTAAATTCATTTATTCCAAATATGCAAATTTAACCTTTATTATATACTTAGAGAAAGAATTTCTCTGAATGTTTGAGATGAGGCTTGAAGATTAGTATTATCTGCGTTATTCGGACTATTGTCCTCATCTTCATTCTTATTTGTACAACGTTTCGGCCGATATGCCCTCCGGCCTTCTTCAGGTATTTCTTGTCGGACTCGGGAACCTACTCGGAATCGGGAACCTTCTCGGACTCGGAAACCTTCTTTTCGAACTTGGGAACTTTCTTGTCGTATTCGGGAGCCATCGGAAGAAGGCCGGAGGGCATATCGGCCGAAACGTTGTACAAGTAACAATGAAGATGGGGACAATAGTCCGAATAACGCAGATAATATTAGAGAAACAATTCAAACTTTTGGTTGGTAGAATATATATATATATATATATATATATATATATATATATATATATATGAGGTAAAAATATAAGGAATGAAAGAACAAAACTCAGACAAAAATGTGTAGTATATTTCGCTGGGGTTTTGAACCCGGCTTCATAAGCGAAATATACTATACATTTTTGTCTGAGTTTTGTTCTTTCATTCCTTATATTTTACCTCATTCTGTCGGATTCATTCCAACC
>CM042176.1:19671737-19689237 GCA_023376005.1 Doryteuthis pealeii | reverse complement strand
ATTCATTGCCATTACTCCTAGGTCCACTCTGACCGGAGTGGTAGTACCTGTTAGGGTGCCATATATGGGTAAAATATTCAAGATGAGTTAAACGTTTGCATTGTTTGTCGGCGGTGTTAGAATATGCTTTATTCTGTATTAAAAAAAAAATTCACAAAATACAAACAATGTAAAGTTTTTAAGTGCCATCCTTGGCCAGTTGAAATAAGGCTTAAAGAAAGTCCTATGTTATAGAATCCTTTGGAGATCCTTTGGTAAGCGTATAAGTCCTATCCTGCGTATTGGTAAAGGTCCAGTGATTTAATCCTATGTCCGTCGCCAAAGAGCGCTGTGGTAATTATGACCAGTAGGGTGGGTTAAGTATTGTATCAGCCTCAGAGTACTGACAGTGATTGGCCAAGGAATAGATCACATGCTCTCGCCTAGTCTATAAGTATGGGCGAGGATACAGCACACACCTTATATACACAAAAAGAAGTATAGTAGGAAGTGCGTGGTTTAATGGTTAAAGACATGGGAAATGGACTCGTCGCCCCGAGTTCAAATCCTGGACGTGGTAATTGCATTTCACTTAGCGCTAATACCCTTGGGAAAGGTATGAATCCTACTCTCCCTCCAGCTATGGATAAATAGTAGGGCAGACTGGGCTCTTTACCTTGGTTAGGCAACCGGTCTAGGAGAAGGAAAACTCTGAATTCAAGCCTGTTGAACTCCGCTTAAGAAATTGATTGTGTGTCGCATCCTGCTCGTGTGGAGGGGTTGGTATATATATATATATGTATATATACACAAAAATCTCAACAAACAATAACAACAAAAATCTGTATCCAATAGAACGTTGGATTTCTTTGTTTAATGGCATAACAACCTTCATGGGTTATTTAATACCAAAACCATCCTTAGAGAACAGTAGTTGTACTATTTAGCCCACAGCTAGGAATGAGGGGGTTTATCCTTTCTCTAGAAATCTCTGTGGTCTAGCTTTAGTGAAAAGGGAATAGACTCCCTCGCATGTTTGGCTGATACAGACAATAGGTCAACTTTACTTCTTTTTTTATTTTTTTTTACTTTTATTGGCAAAGTATCTCACTTGAATTTCTCATAGGGATTTTTGCTGGAATATTTTTCTTCTTTTTGGTCAATTTCCACATCATCTTCATCATCCTCATCAAGACATTCTTCCATATTGATGAGTTTTTCCCAAGGCCACTTCAGTTTGTTGTAACGTTTATCTGCGCGTGCATGTGAAATGTCATGGCTGGACCTGTTTCAACACAAAAACAGAAAATTGTTATGTTTTTACATACAGATAAAATACGGAACACTGAATGAAAATGGAAGACCAGGTTGTTGGAAATTAACAAGGTTTTTATTTAACACAGAGTAGAGAATGCTTCTATCCTAAAAGTGACTTAATTAGCTCAACTGTGCTGTGCACTTGGTACAAACCCCAATCCAA
Source organism: Doryteuthis pealeii (assembly GCA_023376005.1). Classification (NCBI taxonomy): domain Eukaryota; kingdom Metazoa; phylum Mollusca; class Cephalopoda; order Myopsida; family Loliginidae; genus Doryteuthis; species Doryteuthis pealeii. The sequence continues at coordinate 19,687,778 of CM042176.1, read as the reverse complement.
TTTTTGTTTTATTCATTCTTGATGGGTACACAATTTTTTAACTCGATTTTTAAACCCATTTTTTAACTCTTTGTTTTTTACTACTTAACCCATAGATGGGACCCGAACAGGTACTACCACTTCCGGTCAGAGTGGACCTGAGACTTTTGTTTATTCATTCTTGATGAGTACACAATTTTTTAACTCGATTTTAAACCCATTTTTTAACTCATTTTTTCTACTTAGCCCATAGATGGGACCCGAACAGGTACTACCACTCCGGTCAGAGTGGACCTGAGACTTTTGTTTTATTCATTCTTGATGGGTACACAATTTTTTAACTCGATTTTTAAACCCATTTTTAAACTCATTTCTTTTTCTACTTAACCATAGATGGGACCCGAACAGGTACTACCACTCCGGTCAGAGTGGACCTGATACTAATGACAATTAAGGTGTAACTCACACTCCCAAGACCTCTAGAACTTGAGCATTACCATCTGATAGAGTTTCGTGTCATACTCAGGACACCGCTTTTTGGCGGGTTTAATCCCTCTGCGAGGGATACAGATTCCCAACTTGAATTGTGTATTCAATTATGTTGGCGTTTTTTTTAATATATAAGGCGTGTGCTAGATTTCACTTCTACTTATAGACTCGCCGATAACCATGTGACCAACCTATTGACCAACCACTGGCAGTATTCTGCTGCTGATATTATTATTTATACTGGCTGTTCTGGTCATACCTGCACATATTGCTTTGAACTTTCGTGGACGACAGATCATAGTATTATATCACTGGACCTTTGACACTACGTAGGATTCATAACTCAGGACTTATTCACTTACCAAAGGATTCTATAGTTCAGGACTTACTTACTTTAAGTCCTTTTCAACTGGCCAGGGATGGCGGTCAGAAACTTAACAAATTATAAACCTGTTGTCTCTGGGTGGCGACCCGTGATGCTTAAGGACGGAATCCAGATGCAATTTAGCGTCATAGCCAGGAAACTAAATTGTTCATCCAATCCCAGGAATTTTGAGGCTTCATAATTATAAAAAAATATATTCCTCTGGAAAGTGGACCTGGGAGTAATGGCAATGAAGGGGTACTCCGTACTCCCCAGTTCTCCATAATTGGAGCATCACCATTAGATGGAGTTTCGTGTTGTACAACCACTCCGGGCCAGAGTGGACCTGGGAGTAATGGCAATAAATGGGTATTTTACACTCCCAAGATTTCCAGAATTGAAGCATCACCATTAGCTGGAGTTTCGTATTATACTTATGTCACCCCTTTTGGAGGGGTCTTATCCCTCTGCAAGGTATACAGTATATTCTAAGCCCCACCGACGGTCTGTATAATGATTTAGTCGATGAATCAAAACATTACAGACATTTGTCCCAACTTGAATCGTGTATCCAATTATAAACCTGTTGGCTGTGGGGGGCAATCCGTGATGCTTAATGGCGGAATCCTGGTGGCTGAGCAGTCTATGAAATGCAACACTCCACTTTGGCTTTTACAAAGTCTAAAGGAACCAAATCATATAGGGCACAAGAAGGAAACAGAGAGAGAGAGAGAGAGGGGGGGGTGAGAGAGGGAGAGAGAAAGAGAGAGAGAGAGGGAGAAGGAGAGAGGAAGAAACAAAGAAAGAACGACAGTCAAAAGAAAATAAAGAATATAGGTCATAAGAAAGAAAGAAAGAAAAAAGAAAGAGACAGAAAGAAACAAAGAAAGAAAGAACAAAACAAAGAGAGTTTATGGGGAGAGAAAGATAGAGGTGAAAAGAAATAAACAATCTAACAAAGAAAGAAAGAAAGAAAGAAAGAAAAAAAAAGAAAGAAAGAAAGAAGGAAGGAACAAAGACAGTCGAAAGCAAAGAAAGAATATAGGTCACTAGAAAGAAAGAAAGAAAGAAAGAAAGAAAGAAAGAAATAGAGAGAGAGAGAGAAACAAACAAAGATGGAAAGAAACAAAGAAAGAAACAAAGGGGTGAAATGATATAGGTCACAAAAAAGAAAGAAAGAAAGAAAAAGGAAAAAAGAAAGTGAGAAAGAAATAAAGAAAGAAACAAAGACAGCCTAGAGGAAATAAAGAATGTAGATCACAATAAAGAAAGGAAGAAAGAAAGAAAGAAAGAAAAGGAAACAAAGAGAGAGACAAAGAAACAAAGAAGAGAGAGATAGTCTACAGGAATGAAAGAATATAGGTCATAAGAAAGAAAATGAGAAAAAAGAAGAAAGAAGAAAGAAAGAAAGAGAGAAACAAACAAACAAGAAAAAAAAAAAGAAAGAACAATAAAACGAATCAACGCCAAACACTTTTCAGCTAACAGAAAGAAAGAAACAATAAAGAACAAGAAAAGAAGAAAGAAACAAAGAAACAAAGAAACAAAGAAAGAAAGAAACAAAGAAACAAAGAAACAAAGAAACAAAGAAAGAACAAGAAACAAAGAAGAAAAAGAAAACAAAGAAAAAAGAAACAAAGAAACAAAAGAAAAAAAAGAAAAAGAACAAAGAAACAAAGAAACAAGAAAGAAATAAAGAACAAAGAACAAAGAAAGAAATAAAGAAACAAAGAAACAAGAAATAAAGAAAAAGAAACAAAGAAAGAAAAACAAGAAAACAAAGAAACAAAGAAAACAAAGAAAGAAACAAAGAAACAAAGAAAGAACAAAGAACAAGAAACAAAGAAAGAAACAAAGAACAAAGAAAGAAAAAAGAAATAAAGAAATAAAGAAACAAAGAACAAAGAAACAAAGAGAAATAAAGAAAAAAGAACAAAGAAAGAAAAAGAAACAAAGAAACAAAGAAACAAAGAAAGAAATAAGAAACAAGAAACAAAGAAAGAAACAAAGAAAAAAGAAACAAAAGAAAAAAGAAACAAAGAAACAAAGAAAAAAAGAAAGAAAGAAACAAAGAAACAAGAAACAAAGAAACAAGAAAGAAATAAAGAAACAAAGAACAAGAAACAAAGAAAGAAATAAAGAAACAAAGAAACAAAGAAAAAAGAAACAAAGAAAGAAAGAAAAAGAAACAAAGAAACAAAGAAACAAAAAAAAAGAAACAAGAAGAACAAAGAAACAAAGAAAGAAATAAAGAAACAAAGAAACAAAGAAACAAAGAAAGAAACAAATAAAGAAACAAAGAAACAAAGAAACAAAGAAGAAATAAGAAACAAAGAACAAAGAAACAAAGAAAGAAATAAAGAAACAAAAAAGAAACAAAGAAACAAAGAAAGAAAAAAGAAACAAAGAAAGAGAACAAAGAAACAAAGACAGTCTAAATGAAAGAAAGAATATACGTCCAAAAAGAACGAGATAAAAAAGAAAAGAAAGAGAGACAGTGAGAGAGAAAGAAAAGAAAGTGAGACAAGAAAGAAATAAGCAGAAAGAAATAAAGAAAGAGAGAAAAAAAGAGAGAAAAAAGAACAAACGAATCAACGCCAAACTCATTTCAGCTAAGAAAGAAAGAAGAAAGAAAGAAAGAAAGAAAGAAAGAAAAGAGAAAGAAAGAAAGCAACAAAGAAAAAAAGAGAGAAAGAAAGAAAGAAAGAAAGAAAGAGAGAAAGAAAGGAAGCAATAAAGAAAGAAGAAAGAAAGAAAGAAAGAAAAAAGAAAGAAAAGAAAGAAAGTAAGAAAGAAAGAAAAGAAAAAGAATAAAAAGAGAAAGAAAGAAAGGAAGCAACAAAGAAAAAAAAGAAAGAAGAAAGAAAGAAAGAAGAAGAAAGAAAAAAAAAAAGAGAGAAAGAAAAAGAAAAAGAAAAAAAAGAAAGAAAGAAAGAAAGAAAGAAATGAAGCAACAAAGAAAAAAAAGAGAAAGAAGAAAGAAAGAAAGAAATAAAGCAAACAAAGAAAAAAAAGAGAAAGAAGAAAGAAAGAAAGAAAGAAGAGAAAAAAAGAAGAAAGAAAGAAAGAAAGAAAGAAAGAAGAAAAGCAAACAAAAAAAAGAGAAAGAAAAGAAAGAAAGAAAGGAAGCAACAAAGAAAGAAAAGAAAGAAAGAAGAAAGAAGAAAGAAAGAAAGAAAGAAAGAACAAACGAATCACCGCCAGGCCCTCTTCAACTAACAACCACTCTAGAATGTTCAACGAAATTCGAACCACTTGAAGGAGGGCAAAGTCTACACATTACATCGTCATATTAACCCCATACCAGCCCCAACCCCCCAACCTCTCCACCAACCCCCATCGCTTTTTGCATCCTTATTATTAAAAGGATACGTGTAGACAACTTTCAATAAACTTCCGACACCCGACCCCAACGGTCAGTTTCACGCCCGTGGCCTCTTTCATAGCATCACTCTATCCCGATACCCGAACGGTCAAACTGGACACCATTGACCAAGCAGAGTTATTTTTAGTGGCTGCATTCCTTTTTGACCGTTTCATTCATCATCTTTTCAAAAAAAAATTTTAAGTTGGGTGGGTGGGTGATTATGAAAGCGATGATGAAAGGAGAGAGTATCACTGGATCAAATGCAAAGTGATTATATTTGGAAAATAAGGAGCTGACAGAATAGGGTTATTAAAAGGGTACAAGTGCAGAATAGCGTGCAATTTGAATCGCATTTTACGTAGAAATAGCATTAGATTACGGAAACTCCCGAAGTAGTCTAAACTTAACACTAACCTTAACCCTAAAACTAAAACTAACAAAAATATCTTGCCCTTAAAGACTTCGGGTATTTCCGTGCATTATAATGCTTTTTATACGTAAAAGTAAGTAAAGTCGTCGGGGCGGCCTAATATGTACAGACTAACATAGATAGATAGATAGATATTAACATATTAGGAAAGATATATATATATATAGTAAAGTAAAAGTAAAGTCGTCGAGGCGGCCTAATGTCGGTATCAGCCAGTCAGCGAGGGAATCTATCCCCTTTTCACTAGCGCTAGACAAGGAGATTGTTTTAGCGCCTGAGGTGGAGCGCCACACCTACCATCAGCTCCTTACTTTACCGCACAGATCCCTGTGCTACTCTTATGCTGAGTTGGCGAGGACTGGTATCGAACTGTAAACCTTTTGATTTCTAGCAGAACGCTCTACCGACTGAGCTAACCCGGACCTCTTTTTTTTTTCTTTTTTTTTTTATACGTAATATAATTATATTATCTCTTGCGCGCTATTCTGTATTAGTACCATTAAAGAAATTGCAATATATGCTATTGGTTGGTTGGTTGGTTGGAGGATTATGAAAGCCATAAATAAACACGGAGATTATCACTTGGTCAAATGCAAAGTCATTATAATTGGAGAGTAAGGAGCTGACAAGAGAATAGGGTTATTAAAGGGGTACGAATGCAGAATAGCGCGCAAGAGATAATATCATTAAAATCGCATTTACATCAAATGCAAAGCCATTATATTTGGAGAGTAAGGAGCTGACAAGAGAATAGGGTTATTAAAGGGGTACGAATGCAGAATAGCGCGCAAGAGATAATATCATTAAAATCGCATTTTACATCAAATGCAAAGCCATTATATTTGGAGAGTAAGGAGCTGACAAGAGAATAGGGTTATTAAAGGGGGTACGAATGCAGAATAGCGCGCAAGAGATAATATCATTAAAATCGCATTTTACATCAAATGCAAAGCCATTATATTTGGAGAGTAAGGAGCTGACAAGAGAATAGGGTTATTAAAGGGGTACGAATGCAGAATAGCGCGCAAGAGATAATATCATTAAAAATCGCATTTTTACATCAAATGCAAAGCCATTATATTTGGAGAGTAAGGAGCTGACAAGAGAATAGGGTTATTAAAGGGTACGAATGCAGAATAGCGCGCAAGAGATAATATCATTAGAATCGCATTTTACGTCAAATGTAAAGCCATTATATTTGGAGAGTAAAGAGCTGACAGAGAGAATAGGGTTATTAAAGGGGTACGAATGCAGAATAGCGCGCAAGAGATAATATCATTAGAATCGCATTTTACGTCAAATGTAAAGCCATTATATTTGGAGAGTAAGGAGCTGACAAGAGAATAGGGTTATTAAAGGGGTACGAATGCAGAATAGCGCGCAAGAGATAATATCATTACAATCGCATTTTACGTTAAATGTAAAGCCATTATATTTGGTGAGTAAGGAGCTGACAAGAGAATAGGGTTATTAAAGGGGTACGAATGCAGAATAGCGCGCAAGAGATAATATCATTAAAATCGCATTTTACATCAAATGCAAGCCATTATATTTGGAGAGTAAGGAGCTGACAAGAGAATAGGGTTATTAAAGGGGTACGAATGCAGAATAGCGCGCAAGAGATAATATCATTAAAATCGCATTTTACATCAAATGCAAGCCATTATATTTGGAGAGTAAGGAGCTGACAAGAGAATAGGTTATTAAAGGGGTACGAATGCAGAATAGCGCGCAAGAGATAATATCATTACAATCGCATTTTACGTTAAATGTAAAGCCATTATATTTGGAGAGTAAGGAGCTGACAAGAGAATAGGGTTATTAAAGGGTACGAATGCAGAATAGCGCGCAAGAGATAATATCATTAGAATCGGATTTTTACGTCAAATGCAAAGTCATTATATTTGGAGAGTAAGGAGCTGACAGAGAATAGGGTTATTAAAGGGGTACGAATGTAGAATAGCGCGCAAGAGATAATATCATTAAAATCGCATTTTACATCAAATGTAAAGTCATTATAATTGGAGAGTAAGGAGCTGACAAGAGAATAGGGTTATTAAAGGGGTACGAATGTAGAATAGCGCGCAAGAGATAATATCATTACAATCGCATTTTACGTTAAATGTAAAGCCATTATATTTGGTGAGTAAGGAGCTGACAAGAGAATAGGGTTATTAAAGGGGTACGAATGCAGAATAGCGCGCAAGAGATGATATCATTAAAATCGCATTTTACGTATAAATAGCATTAGGTTACGGAAACTCCCGAAATAGCATAAATCTAAACCTAACCCTAACCCTAACCCTAAAACTAATTCTTACCCTAACCCTTGCGTCTCAAAGATTTCAGGTATTTCCATGTAATGTAATGATTTTTATACGTAATCTAATGATATTATCCTTGAGCGCTATTCTGCATTAGTACCATTAAAGGAATTGCCATATATGGTATAGATTGGTTGGTTGGTTGGTTGGGTTTTTTACGGCATATCAACCATTTTCGATTCATTTAACTCATTTTGATAAACAAAAGACTCTGGTTGCTTATAGTACCTGTTGTTGCTTACGTGGTCACCCAATTAAGTATATGGCATTGGTAAGCCGAGTGTGGAAATCGCTGCTGAATATGAACCGTTAGACATAGATAAATAGATAAATAGATAGATAGATATGAAAAGACATAGATAGATATATAGATAGATAGATAGATAGATAGATAGATATTAAAGAAATGAGATAGACACATAGATAGATAGATATGAACAGAATGATATATATTTGTCATAGTGTACAATACATCAAAAAGACGATTGTTACCATTGGTTTCAAAGCAGCGTACTAGCCACTTATCGCCAGGACAACGCGCCTGTGAAAAACATTAGAACGAATTTTAATCGTATTGTTTACCATAACAAATAAATATATCTCTTACACCTGTAATCACGCACTTTATTTTCATTTCTCCAATACAAAATGCCTACATACATATAGATAGAGATAGATACGAATAGAATTATATATATATATATATTATATATATATATATATATATATATATATGAGAGTGAGTAAATAAACAAATGTGTTTATTTGATATGGCTTTTGGTCGACAATTTTTGGAGGATATGTGCTTAATTGAAGTCATACCTAATTTTGAAAATTAATTAGTTAATAATTAATGAATTTAGGCGGGCATATATGTTCAAATGTAAGGCTAAACAAATCGAGAAAATGTCAATCCCTGAATGTACATTTCGACCTATTAGGTCTCATCAGCAAGGTTATAGACATGGGAGACTGCTCCATGTGTGACTCGAAACCTCGACTGCCAAGCTGACAAGTGAGGACTCTAACCGTTACACTAGCTGGCCAATCCCAGATTCTTCGTTTGTTTTGTTCAATATTTGCATGTGTCTGCGTGTGTAATATGTGTGTGCGCATGTATGTATGTGTGTGATGTGTGTGTCTGTTATGTCTGTGTGATGTGCAATGCGTGCACGCCTGTGTCTACATGTATGTGTGAGTGTGTGATTTATGTGAGTATACACTGTACGCGTGTGTGCATGTGTGCGTGTATGTATGATGAATGTGTGCGTGTGATGTTCAATATATATTGAGGTGTCTGTGTGTGTAATATATGTGTGTGCACGTATGTATGGGTGTGATGTGTGTGTCTATTATGTGCGTGTGATGTGCAATGTATGCACGCCTGTGTGTGCTCGCGCGTGTGTGTGTGTATGTATCATGAATGTAGGCAAATGTCTAGGAGAAGGAAAACTCCAAAACTTAACCTGCGGCGGCTGCTGCAGCCAATGATGTTGACTTGTTCTTCTTTTTGCTCAAATGTGGCAGTCGCTTAGAGAGTGGGATTGGTTCTGTGCAAAGCCTTTCCTCACTTAAAAAAGCTTCAGGCACAGGCATTGCTTGATATGCAATACATGTCTTGTCCTTTATATGTTTTTGGAGCTCACCATTATATTGTTTGAACTGTTCATTTCTTTTGTTTTGTTTTGTTTTTATTATTACTAGCAAATATATGCACCCTCCGGGTGCAAGTATTTAAGTTTTAATGTAATGAAATATCGTATTAAATTAGTCTAATAAGAAGGCATATAAAAAGATATGTAACAGAGTGGGGGTATAATAGAAAAATAGAAATGAAACTTACTCTTCCATCACTCCCGTTTTTCATTGCTGAATTTTACTTATTTAACTATTTAGTTAAATTAGGAAATAAAGAATAAAATGACAGTTATTTTTTCTTGTTAATGGATTTCATTTAAGATTCATCCCCGAGATTTTTGCTTATATTCATTAAAATAAAACCAAACAATTAGAAATCAATAATACTAAGCACATATTTAATAAAATCACATTTTTAATATCAATATGCAAATTAGCCTTCCCATTCACACTGTAAACCGCTATTTTTTGTATATATAAATACAATTGCATGTTATTTGTATGTAGCCCCGCCCAAGGGTGGGGACTGCTATAAATTAACGGCGTCGATCCCAGGGGGCTATCCCCCAGGCAACACCTGCCCCTTGATTTAAAGGGGCAGGGCTGGGTTTATTGCCCAGTGCCTGAGGCGCCCCCTTGAGGGGGAATGCCGACGGATCGACGCAATTTTTCACCTGCCACTCCATGAGCTTCGGCTCGTGGGTGGTCCCACGTTAATAGGGACTTTGTGCCTGACCCGTACAAGTGGGGTACGCGGTAATATCATGTAGATCCGGCCAACGCCGGGGGTCCAGTGGCTTCGGCCCTGGATCTTTACAAGTTTAATAGCGTCGATCCCAGGGGCCATCCCCCCAGGCAACACCTGCCCCCTTGATTTAAAGGGGCAGGGCTGGGTTTATTGCCCAGTGCCTGAGGCGCCCCTCTTGAGGGGGAATGCCGACGGGATCGACGCAATTTTTCACCTGCCACCCCATGAGTCTCGGCTTGTGGGTGGTCCCACGTTAATAGGGACTTTGTGCCTGACCCGTACAAGTGGGGTACGCGGTAAATATCATGTAGATATGGACAACACTAATAAAAAGGTGAAGCAATTTTATTAATAATTGAGGTTTAAATAAAAATAAAATCATGGAAAATGTGATGTAAATAACGAAGGGAATTGTGACTTGAGTAGTAATATAGTTTCGGTTACAGACAGACAAACCCACAATCTCCATTATAATAAGATTATTATTATTGTTACTATATCAAGCAATGGCAATACTTGAACGCGATCATGTATGTGCATGTGTGTGTGTGTGTATGATGAATGTATGTGTATATGTGTAATGCGTACTTTGGGCGTCTGCCATAGAGCGACTGCTAACAAGTGAGTCTCGAAGAGAGGTTCCTAAGTACATCCGGGTGTTTAAGACTTCTACCCTACCCTCGCGGTGTGATGGGGGCAGAGTGGGAGCGCTCGAGGGGTGACGGCCAGCGACATTGGCCACTAATCACCCCCAACGGAAGAAAAGTGGCCATTTTGGTCCGTGACTTAAGTGTTCAAAGTTCCTTTTCTTTTTTTTTTTGGTTTTTTTGTTTTTTGTTTTTTGTACTTTTCTTTTGCATGTTGAAGAAAGCGGGGCGATGGGATCGGTGGTGGTGGTTGGGGGTTGAAGATTATCCTCACCAATTCGCAATCCTCCTCCCCGACCCCCACGACCGCTCTGAGGGTCATTTGAAAGGAGGAGTAGGAATGAGGACAACCAACAAGTGGCTAATAATAAATACTCTATTACCGTTTCTTCATATTTTCTCTATTCTCTCTTCTCTCTCTCTCTCTCTCTCTCTCTCTCTCTCTCTGTCTCTCTCTCTTCTCTCTCTCTCTGTCTCTCTCTCTCTCTCATTTCTAACATTCCCTATTTCTCTCTCATTCTCTTCGTCTCTCTCTGTCTGTCTGTCTCTCTCTCTAACATTCCCTATTTCTCATCTCATTATTCTCTCTCTCTCCTCTCTCTAACATTCCCTATTTCTTTCTCTCTCATTCTCTCTCTCTCTCTCTCTCTTCCCATTCCCTATTTCTCTCTCATTCTCTCTCTCTCTCTCTCTCTCTCTCTCTCACACATTCCTATTTCCTTCTCTCATTCTCTCTCCTCTCTCTTACACTTCCCTATTTCTTTCTCATTCCTTCGCTCTCTCTCTCTCTCTGGTCTCGTCTTGCTCTCTCTCCTCTCCCTCGTCGTCTACTACGTCTGTTATTTGGAACATTCCCTATTGTGTCGTCTCGCATTCTCGTTCGTCTTCTCTCTCTCTCTTCTCTCGTCTCGTATCTCTCTCTCTCTCGTCTCTCTTCTGGATATAGTATAGTGGTAGGTGATTTTTGGAATTGTAACGGTCGTTCCAGTGTGGTGAAGAGTCACAAGTTAACATACAATTACGAACAAAATATTTTTTCTTCAAAAGCTTTGCCTGTCGTCTAAGGAACTAGATTTCAATCTTTTAAAATGTTAGTCGTTGTACAGGCTTAGATTGGGTAAAAAGAGCCAGAGGCGTGTTTGGGTGGGCTGATGGGGGACGATATATTTCAACAGTTGAATTCCACTGACTAAGTTTATTGCGGTTTCGTTTCAGAAATTACAACCTTCCGGCTGTTTTAAATAGCATGGGAAATTGCTAATTTTCTCGACGCAATGTTTCTAGGCTAGAAGGTGGTTGTGCAAAAGACGAGAATTTTGTGTGGTTTTAATAGACGATCTTTTGATGCTATTTCCTCAAACAATCGTGCAAGTAAAAGATCTCATTTTTGGTATCAGTATTCAGTATACTAACACACAACGATCTTTGATGCTATTTCCCCAAACAATGATGCAAGTAAAAGATCTAATTTTTGGTATCAGTATTCAGTATACTAACACGCAACGATCTTTGATGCTATTTCCTCAAACAATGATGCAAGTAAAAGATCTAATTTTGGTATCAGTATTCAGTATACTAACAACGCAACGATCTTTTGATGCTATTTCCTCAAACAATCGTGCAAGTAAAAATCTAATTTTTGGTATCAGTATTCAGTATACTAACACACAACGATCTTTGATGCTATTTCCTCAAACAATGGTGCAAGTAAAAGATCTAATTTTTGGTATCAGTATTCAGTATACTAACACACAACGATCTTTGATGCTATTTCCTCAAACAATGTGCAAGTAAAAGATCTAATTTTTGGTATCAGTATTCAGTATACTAACACAACGATGATGCTATTTCCTCAAACAATGATGCAAGTAAAAGATCTAATTTTGGTATCAGTATTTCTATACCAACACAAAACTTTGGCTGTTTGAGAGAATTTGAAAATTTTTTTAAAGTGAAAAATCAACCTACCCTAATGAGTAATATCGAGAGTAGTATGAAGGAAATGTCCATATAAGAAAAGTAGTCTTTTAGTAGAAAATTAGAAGCGGCTACTCAGCGTCGACTGTGTACAGGGGAGGGGGGAAATCCTACTGTATTGATTTGTTTACTTTTGAGATTTACAAATGCTGGACATTTTTAAGTAGAATTTCAATGCTATTTCTATGTATATCAATTAATAATGGAGATTCGTTCTTTATTTGTCTGTAACAAAAGCTACGTCACAGCTTACGTCACATGATACAAAATCGTCATAACATAGAATAAATACACTCAAAATTTGAACATGCAACATTAGACGATCCTCATTGGGTTTTTTTAAACAAGTTTTGATAAATACATGACTGGTATTATATATTTATATATAGTTTGTTTTATTTTAATATATATTTAAAGTTTACATTTCAAATTGTTTTATTTTTTTACTCCTTTAATGAATTTGATGATTTTACTTACTTAGGGCACAAACTCTCTGACAATGAATTTTTAAATCCCACATCCCTCAGGCAATATATTACAAAAATGTATTTTTACATCGCCCAGGATGCGTTTTTATTTTGCTAGTTTTAATAATAAAAACGAGTCAACTAAACTAATCAGTATTAGAGTCAGAAGATACTTTAGGTAAAACCTAGGTAGGTAGTGTCTGACTCAAATTATCTTTAACTGGCAGTATATATAAAGCAGTTTACAGACTGGATCTCCCTGGTGATCGTAAAATATGTAAACAAATGTATGTATTTAATAGTTTAAACACCATCCCTTTACGGCAGCTGTCAAATGGCCGAGAGATTAACGAATCGGGCGGATGAAATGTCAGTCGGATTTCACTCCTGGTCAGAGGTAGTTGTTGTGTCTAGTCACACTGAAGAGGCGTGAAATGCCGAAACACGTGCCTGTGGATGACACACACACACACACATGAAAAATAGATGGAAATTAATCCGACAGTATGAAATTTAACATTTTGAAAAAACATAACAACAAACATCATATGTTTTTTCAAAATGTTAAATTTCACACACACACACACATATATATATATATATATATATATATACTAGAAGTGGTTACCCCGTGTCAATTGTGTAGAAATGGTAAAAAAAATCCTGCTGTATTGTTTGTTTACTCTTGAGATTTACAAATGTTGGACATTTTTAAATAGAATTTCAATGCTATTTTTATGTATATTTCAATTTTTAAATATCTTCGAATATAAATCAAATCTTCATAATTTTTGCACAAAAAAAAACAAGAACTGGTGATATTCAATGTGTATATTTATATTTACTTTGTTGTTAATTGTTTTATTTTTGTAGTTTCCTCCGGACATACATACCAACTGCCCTTTATATATAGACTAGCAGTGGCTACCCGGCGTCGCCAAGGTAGAGGGCGGATTTTTTTAAAGTTAGTCTCGCAGATCTATTATTACTTATCTCAAGTTAGATTCTCACTGGATGCCCCATACAATCCCCACGTAAATATATAACAATATAGTAAGAAATTTTTATTCAATAATTTACAAATTAAAAAAGTACAATATAAATGAGGCGATTAATTCAATCAATCAACATCATATTTCAATTACCTTCTGTTATTATATAAATTTTAATTTTTAAATATCTTCCCAAATAAAATAAAATCTTCATTATTTTTGCTCAAAAACCAAGCCCTGGTTGAATATATATATGTGTGTGTGTATGTGTGTGTATTTATAGTCACCAATACAAAGTTCGTCTTACCAATGGTTTCGGATGTGTATCCGTCATCAGAGACGTTGACTTTTTGAAAAAATTGGACAGTTTTTTTAACCCGTGTCTCGTGTGAACGTGATCCGTTATTCGTTCTTGCTTTTGCTTTCTTCATTCACCCGCGTTCCTATTTGTTGTCATTGAGTCTCGTGTTTTTATTATGTTTTTTTTTAATTTTTCCGTTTTTATTTTACTTTTTATAAATACAGCTCTTAAAGAAATAATTGAGCACTTTATAATCATTTCTCCAATATTAATAACAAAAAACTAATATATATATATATATATATATATATATATATATATATATATTGTCGTTAATTGTTTTATTTTCGAACTTTCCTCCGGACATACATATATACACAACTGCCCTTTATATATGTATAGATGGTGTTGAGGTCCTTGATATACTAGTAACGAGTAGAAATGAAAATATACACTTACATTTTGAGCATGTTCTCTTGTGCTATTCCTTCCTAATTGCTTATATCTAAAGTATATATATACCGGCCTGTCAGCTTGGCAGTCCGGTTTCAAATCACGCACAGGGCGGCCTTCCGATCTATAGCTCTGCTGATGAGGCCTAATAGGCCGAAATGTACATACAGAGATTGATTTTTCTCGATTTGTTTAGCCATACATTTAAATAGGCATTCCCGCCTAATTCATTATTAATTAATTAATTTTCAAAATTAGGTACGACTCCAATTAAGCACATATTCTCCTAAAATTGTCGGCAAAAAAGCCATTCCAAACATACCGTGTTTACAACTTATCATATATATATATATATATATATATATATATATATATGTGTGTGGTGTGTGTGTGTGTGTGTGTGTGTGTGTGTAAAAAATGAAACTGGAAGTGAATCCGACGGTATGTTGAAAAAAAGGAATAAAGGAAAGAAAGTATAGAAGGGATAATATAGGATATTTTAATCAATTTTTTTTAAAGTTATTTTTCGAACATTTCAAAAATTCTCCGCTTTTTCCAAAGAATCCCATTTCAAATAAGGATTTACTCTGAGGAAGGTCGAATTTTCTTTGTGTGCGGAACATTTCTACATTTTTTCTATTATCATTATTTCATTTCATTTGGTTATTTAAAAATAATAATAGTTTGAATAATGTACACATGGATAAACTCCTGACCGAAACACGTGTAAGTAAAATTGATTAAAATATCCTATATTATCCATTCTGTGTGTGTGTGTGTGTGTGTGTGCGTGTAAGTTGAAAATGAAAATGAATTCGACGATATATTGAAAGGAAAAATAAATAAAAGAAAGAAAATGTTGCATGGATAAAATAGATTTATGAGTTACTAACACGTGTTTCGGCCAGGAGTTTGTTCATGTACACAGGTATTCTATTTATTATTATTTTAAATATAAAACAGAATAATAATAATAATAATAATAATAATAATAATAATAATAATAATAATAAAAAATTTGAGAATACAAAGAATAATGGCCGTCATCAGAGTAAAATTTTCTATTATTATTATTATTATTCTATTTTATATTTAAAATAATATCTCTGTATCTCTGTCTCCGTCGGAAGACCTCGCCTCTGCCCTGCCTCTACACTCTCTCTCTCTCTCTCTCTCTCTCTCTCTCACACCACTCTGCCTGTCTCTCTTTCGGTCGGCAATTCCTTTCTTTCACAAATATCTCTGTGTCTATTTCTCTTTCTCATACCCCCCCCTCTCTCTCTCTCTCTCTCTCTCTCCTGCATGATTACCGCTCTCTCTCTCCCCTCTCTCTATTTAAATCTACTATTCTCCCCTTCTTTCAAAAGGACATATTTCTCTTACAAACTAAACCTCTGGGACACTTTTTGTATTGGATAGGTTATTTCCTATAACTCCAATATGAAAAAAAGGGGAATCACTCTGATTGACTGATAAATTATTTATTTTCCCATTAAACTAACCCTAAATCTTAACCCCGTCTTCTTTTTTTCCTGGTAGATCAATAAATAAATGAATAATTTATCAGTCAATCAGAGTGGTTCCCCTTTTATGTTGGGGTTATGGGAAATAACCAGATAGGAATACTTGAAACCAAATAACCGTGTGGAAATTTTTCGGATTAAGAATATTTCCTTGAATTTATAATTGTTTACAGTTAATTTTGTTATTAGTTATTTAGATTTATATAATTACTTACAAAAAAAAAAGACTAACTTCGGTATTAAATAATCCAACAAGAATTAACATACAATAAAACCAATCAACCAATCTTCGTAAATATCACCTAAGAATATAAAAAAAATTAAAAAGAGAAGAGAAATATT
>CM042176.1:19656737-19664237 GCA_023376005.1 Doryteuthis pealeii | reverse complement strand
AATGGAAAAAAAGAGTGATTGACAAGACCGTTAAATATGCAACAGGTTAAAAAATGAATTGTCTCTTAGAAATTACTTTAAAAGAGCAGTGCTCTCCAACAAACTTTTTTTTAATTCCCCCCCACCCATCCATCTCCTCTTCAAAGTGGATTTTCTTTTTCTTTTTTTTCTTCTTTCAAAATATTTTTTAACGTGGTTCTCAAAACAGGTTCTCCCTTCAGTTGTCATCTCCTCTGATTGTCCTTTGATCAGAACAACAGAGTTTAAAAGTTTTTATGTTCCTAATTACTCCAGGCTTGAAGCAGAGGTGAATAATGATCGCACGATGAAAAAAAATCAATTGGTGGGTGCAGATGGGCAGGATTGTACATTTTATATATATATATATATATATAAAATGTCTGTCTGTTTATGTGTGTGTGTGTGTATGTATGTTTGTATACATATATATGCCTGTGTATGTATGTATGTATGTATGTTAGTATATATATTTACATATATATCTGTATGTATATCTCTTTGTATATACATTTACACGTCTGTATGTATATATATCTTTTACATATATATATATATATGTATATATCTTTGTATATATATTTACATATATATGTCTATGTATATATGTTTGTATATACAATTACATATATATGTCTATGTATATATGTTTGTATATACAATTACATATATATGTCTATGTATATATGTTTGTATATACAATTACATATATATGTCTGTACATGTGTGAGTATATGTTTCTATTATATTATATATATATATATATATATATATATATATATATATAGTGTGTGTGTGTGAGTGTGTGTGTTTGTATATATTATGTCTGTCTGTATATATATATATATATATATATATATATATATATATATATATATACATATATATTTACATATATGTGTGTGTGTGTGTATATATATATATATATTGTGTGTGTGTAATAAATAGACAGGTGGTTCTTTTCAAGTTGACAAAAGATGACTATGGACAATAAAAGGAAAAAGAAAGTTCTTGGAAGTTATACAGGATGTTTGAGAGATCGTGGAAAATGATGATGACGATGATGATGATGATTTTGTTGCTATGGCAATGGCTGAGGTATCTCACTTCACTGTTTCTTCAGTACATTTCACCATCCCTACAAAAAAAAAAAAAAAAAAAAAAAAAAAATGAATCACTGAAACAACCAGAAAAAAAAAAAACACAAATACAAATAAAACATTATCAAAAGCGCACACACACACACACACACACACACACAGACATAAACAAACACCCCCCATACACACACAGAGTTTGGAAGGCATGAGACAAAACCAAATGCACAGTCACTAGCAACAACTTCAGTTCTGGAGATCTTCTGTAGAAGAGATTTTTATCTCGAAATATTAAGAATAAATCACAGGTTAACAAAAAACACCATAGTCACCTTATTTTTCTTTACACTTGCATTGTGACAGCCTTCAAAACCAACCAACAAACCAATATAAACACAATGCTTCAAGCAAATTATAAAACCCTTTTATATATATATATATATATATATATATATATATATAGTGTACAATACATTTAAGGTGCAATTACTACCATTGGTTTCTAAGCAGCATGCTTGCGCTACTGCCCTTCATCACAGCAATGCACTTATCTTTTGTATTGTGTGGAAAAATCTTTACTTTGAAGAGTACTCAACTGTCTGGAGCTACGAGGCAAAGGTACTTGCGTTGGTTCTGCGTTCCGGTATCCAAGTCTGAATTCCCCTGTAGGAGTGGTAATAAATACATTGGCAGAATGGCCTATTGTTGGTAGCAGCCGGATAACGAGGGAGTCTATCCCCTTTTTGCTAGTACTAGACCAGGAAGATTGTCATGTAACCCTTTCTTGTCGGGTACATAACAAGAGTTTTTTCTGTGATAGAGAGAGAGTAGAGACACCAGAGAGAGTAGAGACAGATATTAGAGCCGTATGACTTACTTGGTTGTTACTTTCTATCTTCCTCTCATTTTTCGGCCATGATGTGATCGCCTAGGTTCTTCTTTCTTGTTGCTTCTTTGTCTGGTATTCTAACTTGTTGCTGTTTCATTTTCTAACTAACTAAGGGCTTCTTTTCAAGTCATACACAATCAATCAACAAGACTTGCAGTTACTTTGATCAAAGGTTTATTTTAGCCCATTCTTCTAACTCATCGTGCGGAGTCACAACCGAAGTAGGACACGTCTGTCCCACTTGAGATCTGGTTGTAAACTGATTAACTAACTAAATCTCACGTGACTTGCGAGATTCTAACTGTCCAGTAGTTTTCCATTCGTTGATATGTGGAGAAAAGTAGACAAACACTGGATGTTATGGAAACTGGATGTTTATTGTCGACGATGCAACGTTTCGGTCATTTAGACCATCATCAGGACCAAAGCCCAGTTTGATGATGGTCTAAATGACCGAAACGTTGCATCGTCGACAATAAACATCCAGTTTCCATAACATCCCGTGTTTGTCTACTTTTCTCCACATATTGTCAGATTAACCTCCTCACATTTCTCCCATTCCTTGATCTGGCCTGCCCAGAATTCTCCTACAGGGTGTTGCTAATAATCTATTCTGCCACATTGATTATACAACAATATTATTTTGCTGAGGTGGAGCACCAAACCTACCATCATCTCCCCACTTTGCCTTTTATTGGTTGGTTGGGTTTTATGAAGATGTTTGTTTTATACAATCTTGATGCATACTCAATTTTTTAAAAACTCATTTTTTCCTATTTAACCTATAGATGGGACCCTAACAGGTACTACCACTCTGGGTCAGAGTGGACCTGAGAGTAATGGTGATGAAGGGGTACCCCACATTCTCCAAAGTTCTACAATTGGAACTTCACCATCAGATAGAGTTTTGCATCATACCCAGGACACTGACCCTCAGCCACCGCCTTCTAGCACATATTTGCTAAAGATATGGGGAGGGGGTGTTCAAAAGGGCAATAGGGTTGTTTGTTTTTGTTTTATTTTACGGCATATCAACCATGGTGGGTCATTTAATGCCGGCAAAGTTTTAAAAGATTCGTAGCAATAATTTAGAAGAAAATTTTTTAAACTCAATTTTCTTTTGTAAACAAATTTTCTATTTAACCCATTGATGGGATCCTAACAGCACGTATTTGATAAAAATGGTTGGGCCTGCCATTAGGGCAATTGATTTAGGACAATCATATAGGTGCTAGGGCTTTGCCTTTTGTCACATCTAGCCCAAAGAAGTATAATGCGGTGGTTCCATAGAGTAATTTTCTATACCTTTATCGGTTAAATCGAACTTAACGGACATAAATTCCACCATCGTATGTCACCCCACCGAAAGAAAAAAAAAAATACCAAAAATCAGGGAATTAACCGAATTTAATTAAATTTTCAGTGTTGATATATTAATGAATAAAAGATATAATGCACCAGTTATTTATTTAAAAACTTTTACATTTTTTTCAGATCAGTTAACTTTGAACCACGTATCTTTGAGAATCTGTGTTACGCCTCAAAGATATGTGTTTTAAATAAAATAAATGGTGCATTATATCTTTTATTCATTGATATATCAACAGCGAAAATTTCATTAAATTCGGTTAATTTTCTGATTTTTGGGTATTTTTTTTCTCTTTCGGCGGGGTGACATACGATGGTGGAATTTAGGTCCGTTAAGTTTGATTTAACCCCTTTTTCTGTTATTTCTTCTTAAATGTATGCATTTGTAAATAATACAGTGATGCTGATAGATTTTTGATTTAGTGCGCCCTGGGATGCATATATTTGCTATAAATTATCCTGTGTAATTCATTTCTAAGAAACTATTGAAATGTATTTATAGTTAGCTTGAAATGGTGAGGGAAGAAAAAAGAAAAACACTGGGACGCATGTTCATGATTTTACTGCGTCCTTTTTTATTTTTGTGTGTCAGACACACAGGACGCATACCTATCAGCATCTCTGATAATACCTAACTTTTACATTCAGTATAGCTCAGTCGGTAGAGCGTTGGGCTAGGAATCACAAGGTTCCTAGTTCGAATCTGGCCCTCGCAAACTCAGCGTATGAGTAGCACAGGGATCTGTGTGGTAAAGTAAGGAGTTGATGGTAGGTATGGCACTCCACCTCAGACACTGAAACAATCTCCTTGGTCTAGCGCAAGTGAAAAGGGGATAGACTACCTCACTGTCTGGCTGATACCGACATTAGGCCACCCCGACGACTTTACTTTTTACATTATATTTACTGGACTCGTCAACGCGAGTTCAATTCCTGGAATTCCTAGCGCTAATACCCTTGGGAAAGGTATGAATCCAATTCTCCCTTAAGCTATGGGTAAATAGCAGGGCAGACTGGACTCTTTAACCATGGCTAGGTAACCAGTCTAGGAGAAGGAAAACTCTGAATTCAAACCTGTTAAACTCCGCTTAAGAAATTGACCTTGTGTTGTATCCTGCTCGTGCGGAGGGGTTGGTAAATATATATATATTTACTGTCTCGAATTTTGTTTTTTATTATTTTGTTGCAGTTTGGTTAAACGGCTGCTTGATTCCTTTGCACAAGTGAGAACAAAGTCAGAAGTATGGGGCACCCAGTGAGAATCAAACTCACTAACAATAGTGAACTATAGAGTCTGAACTGCAATTAGAGAATGTTTTACATAACTTCTTTTATCCTGGGCAACAACTTGTCACCTTGCTAGTATAAAATGTAAAAGAAACCCGAGTGGGTAGGAATAGCAACTTACTCGGCCATAGTCAAATCGTCTGCGTATCCAATACCATCACAAAGTTCAGAATCACTGCAGGTCATTGGCCAACTAAAAATAAAATAAAATAAAAAATCTTTAAAAATTTTTTGAAAAAGGTCGACTATCAATCACAGACGGAAAAAAATTACAAGAGGATATTATATATATATATATATGTGTGTGAAAATGGAAAAGGAATTGAATCCGACAATATGAGGAAAAATGAGTAAAGAAAAGAAATGTAGATGGATAAAATGAATTTAATCGATATCACATTAATCGATATCACTTACACATGTGTTTCGGTCAGTTTATGTGTGTGAATAAATGTTTACTCTGATGAAGGTCGATTCTTCTATGTGTGCGAAATATTTTCACACACATAAACTGACCGAAACACATGTGTATGTGATATCGATTAATGTGATATCAATTAAATTCATTTTATCCATCTACATTTCTTTTCTTTACTCATTTTTCCTCATATATATATATATATATACACACACAAGTAAAGAAATAACAAAAGACTTAGAGATTTAGCATTATAGTCATTTCAGGGAGCTTAGACAAAGTGTCTAACTCTCCCGACTCATCAGATGCGAATAATAATTATTATTAATTCGCATCTGATGAGTCGGGAGAGTTAGACACTTTGTCTAAGCTCCCTGAAATAAACTATAATGCTAAATCTCTAAGTCTTTTGTTATTTCTTTACTTATATATTTGCTCTGTGACTCTAACATTAAGAGCACACATTGAGCTCTCAAACTGCGACTTGTTTTTTTAAATAAAACTCTTGTGTCGTAGGGAAGATTTCTTCTTTGGACTTTTGGATATTATATATATATATATATATATAATATATATATATATATTATATATATGTGTGTATTGTTGTGGAGTCCAGAAATTCTTGAGAAAGAAGACTCACCCCTTCAAAATATTGAATGATATAAAATGAAACTTAACACACAAAATCTAATGGAGTTTCTCATTTATTTCACACCCATGCTTCACACAAAATCTCCCAAAAATATATATTATGGACACACATATATATATAATATATATATATATATATATATATATGTATGTATGTATGTATGTGGATGATGTCAAGTGTTTCCTTGATAGGATTCAACCAAAATTGAGAACTCAAATGTACAAATAAAGATTTATACATGTAGAATTAAACAAAAGACACATCTCCTGTTTAACAATTTTATTTTTGATCTTTGAGTTTTCTGGCCAACTTTTTAATATTTGGGTGGAATTAATTTCCAATGCAGTACACACATTTTAAAATGCCTATAACACCTTTCTCATCAATTCTTCTCCTTCCAGCCTCCACATTAATATAATTTAAAAAATAAAAAAACTGGAACACATCACCCCTGATGATGGCACTTCGAAGTGCCGAAATTACTCGGGACTTGAACTTTGAACGAATTGCACCCAAATATTAAAAAGTTGGCCAGAAAACTCGAAAAGATCAAAAATAAAATTGTTAAACAGATGTGTCTTTTGTTTCATTCTACATGTATAAATGAAAGAATGCTGCCCAAATACACATATATAAAGATTTGCATATATATTTTTAAATATAGAGTATTATAAATAAATGAATAGATACCTTGGTTTGGATACAAATTTAAATCTTTTTATGCATTTGTTTTTTTATAATTCCATTTTACTTATAAATAGCATTAGATCACAGAAACTCCCGAAGTATCCTAACCCTAACCATAACACTTACCATAACCATAATGTTTCAAATATTTCGGGTATTTATGTGAAATGTAATGAAATCTAACACTTTTTATACGTAATTTAATGATAGTATCTCTTGCGCGCTATTCAGTATTAGTACTGAAATTTTGTATACCAGGTGTTTTTTTCTAATGCTAAATTGCTGGTTTTCATTGTTGTTTTAATATTTAACAAAATTCTATGTAAATTTATTATTAAACTAGCAGGACCTGTGGATATACTACATTATGATAATTTGATCATTACATTTGATATGTTTACATAAAAGCTATTGAAATATAGTGCTATATGTAAAAAGTATAATAATCTTGATTTAACTTTCTCTCTCTCTCTCTATATATATATATATATATATATATATATATTTATATCTATCTATATCACGCTATTGTTCTTTCTTTCCTTCTTTTCATATTTAAATATTTCTTTGTCTCATCAATCCGGTCTTTATAGTTTTGAAGACCTCACACCTGGTCTCACTGGTGTGATTTTCCTGTTTCCCTTATTTTTTCAAATTCTGCATTTGTTAAACTTGCCAGTTTACGAGCACGCACATACTCGTGATTTCTATAGACCTTGTGGTCTGCATGTGCTGGCCATGCCTGTGATGTAGTTTTGAAATTTAATTTTTTACTTGTGAATAACTGATAACTATATATATGTCACAGTAATTTCAGGAATTACATAACTTGATCAATATCATTACTACATAAAATAAAGAGAACACTATTATATATACTAGCAAATATATGCACCCTCCGGGTGCAAGTATTTAAGTTTAAATGTAATAAAATATTAGATTAAATCAGAAAGGCTAGTGAAACTAATTAAGAATTCAGATAAAAGATTTTTAAATTGGGGGGGTATAATCGGAAAATTAGAACAACCAAAACTTACTCTTCATCACTTCCGTTTTCCAATGCTTAAATTTTGTTCTCTCCTCT
>CM042176.1:19653633-19656637 GCA_023376005.1 Doryteuthis pealeii | reverse complement strand
AGAGAGAGATCCACATTTAATTATAAAATTTAAAAAAAATAATTAAAAAAAAAAAAACCCCCCTTTGGGGAAAAAAAAAAAAAAAAAAAAAAAAAAACAAAAAAAAAAAATTTTCCACCCTGAAAAAAATTGAATGGGGGCCACTTTCCGAAGTTGCCCCCGAAATTACTTCGGGGACCTTGGAACTTTTTGAACGCTTGGCAAACCCAAATAAATTTAAAAAGTTTTTGGCCAGAAAAACTCAAAAAGATCAAAAATAAAATTGTTAAACAGATGTGTCTTTTTGTTTCATTCTACATGTATAAATGAAAGAATGCTGCCCAAATACACATATATAAAGATTTGCATATATATTTTTAAATATAGAGTATTATAAATAAATGAATAGATACCTTGGTTTGGATACAAATTTAAATCTTTTTATGCATTTGTTTTTTTATAATTCCATTTTACTTATAAATAGCATCAGATCACAGAAACTCCCGAAGTATCCTAACCCTAACCATAACACTTACCATAACCATAATGTTTCAAATATTTCGGGTATTTACATGAAATGTAATGAAATCTAACACTTTTTATACGTAATTTAATGATAGTATCTCTTGCGCGCTATTCAGTATTAGTACTGACATTTCGTATACCAGGTGTTTTTTCTAATGCTAAATCTTTGCTGGTTTTCATTGTTGTTTTAATATTTAACAAAATTTTATGTAAATTTATTATTAAACTAACAGGACCTGTGGATATACTACATTATGATAATTTGATCATTACATTTGATATGTTTACATAAGAGCTATTGAAATATAGTGCTATATGTAAAAAGTATAATAATCTTGATTTAACTTTCGATCTCTCTTTTTCTCTCTCTCTCTCTCTATATATATATATATATATATATATATATATATATATATATATATATATATATATATCTACTATCTCATGCTACTGTTCTTTCTTTTCTTCTTTTCATATTTAAATATTTCTTTGTCTCATCAATCCGGTCTTTATAGTTTGAAGACCTCACACCTGGTCTCACTGGTGTGATTTTCCTGTTTTTCCTTATTTTTTTCAATTCTGCATTTGTTAAACTTGCCAGTTTACGAGCACGCACATACTCGTGATTTCTATAGACCTCGTGGTCTGCATGTGCTGGCCATGCCTGTGATGTAGTTTTGAAATTTAATTTTTTACTTGTGAATAACTGATAACTATATATATGTCACAGTAATTTCAGGAATTACATAACTTGATCAATATCATTACTACATAAAATAAAGAGAACACTATTATATATATATGCACAGAAACTAGTACACAACAAATTTTATTTGTTATTAAGTTATCAAAATAGCTTTTTAATTTTAATTTATATAGATTTTATTTTGTTCTTTAAAAAAATCAAATAAAGTAATTCAATTAATTTAATGCTTAATTTGATAGATAAAAGATTTTAATAAATAAATAATTTTAATAAATATGAAATTTATTAAATCTCTAAGAAAATGAATTAAGAGCCTAACAATATATTGTTTACATTTATTTTTAATGCAAAAACTGTTAGTGTTAATGGATGTTATTTTTCATCTGCAATATATTCATTCAAATTAATCTTCCATGCTAATTGTACGACATGATGATGATATATATATATATATATATATATATACTAGCAAATATATGCACCCTCCGGGTGCAAGTGTTTAAGTTTTAATGTAATGAAATATCGCATTAAATTAGAAAGGCTAATGAAACTAAATAAGAATACAGATAAAAAGATTTGAAACAGAGGGAGTATAATCGAAAAATAGAACAACTGAAACTTACTCTTCCATCACTCTCGTCTTTCATTGTTATTTTTTCTAATCTAAGTATTTAGTTAAAAGAGGAAGTAAAGAATAAACTTACAGTTATCTTTTCTTGTTAATGGATTTCATTTAAGATTAATTGAAGAGATTTTTGCTTATATTCATTAAAATAAAACCAAACAGTTAGAAACCAATAATACTAAGCATATATTTATTAAAATCACATTTTTAATATCAATATGCAAATTAGCCTTCCCGTTCACACTGTAAACCGCTATTTTGTTGTATATATAAATACAATTGCATGTTATTAGTATGTAGATATGGTTAACAGTATAAATAATGTAAAACAATTTTATTAATAATTGAGGTTAAAATTAGAATAAATTCATGGTGAATGTGACGTCAATTACTAAGGGAATTGTGACTTGAGTAGTGATTTAGTTTCGGTTACAGACAGAAAAACATACAATCTCCATTATAATAAGATATATATATATGTGTGTGTGTGTATTTTGGCAGCATTTTTTCTTCTATACAAGTTTTGTTGAACTGTACAGACAATTCTTGTTGGACGAGTTTTTGGTTGATCCTTTCTAATTTTCGGGCTATCTTTTTGGTGTCAGGGTGTAACTAGTGTAACAGTCCACCAAAGGTTTCAATACGAGCGCTTTCGGCAATACAGTTTGCCATCATCAGGTAGGAAACGATGGTATGGTTCCGTGTCTCGTTTTTAATGAGAACGAGTAGTAGCAAGGAATTAGAAGTGGGAGGTAATAACAATTGGCAGTGGGAGGTTGTAGGAACGGTAGTGGTTCGAGCGAACGATGCAGTAGTGATTTTTTGTGGGAGAGGGAGGAGGAGGTTATGAGAAGGGGAGGGGAATAGTGGAAGGAGGATAGGTGGAAAATTATAAGCATTTGAGAACATGTTGACTTACTTCAAAGTTTATTTTGTTACACCAGTTCCACCTCGACACCAAAAAGATGGCCCGAAAATTAGAAAGGATCAACCAAAAACTCGTCCGACAAGAATTGTCTGTACAGTTCAACAAAACATATATATATATATATATATATATATATATATTAGGAAGCGAAGATATACATTGTATCTTTTTGTTAGGCTTAGTATTTTTAACTTTATCATTGTTATCTGTCATAAATTTTGCGAATAATGAGAAGATTTTT
>CM042176.1:19641133-19648633 GCA_023376005.1 Doryteuthis pealeii | reverse complement strand
TCATAGGAGAAAACATGTAATTGTCTGAAGGTGAAAGGTCTGGTGAGTATGGTGGATGCAATAATACCGTAAAACCGAATAAATGTTACTTTGTATTGGACAAGATTTTTGTTCCAATCCTATATCATGATAAAGATGAGGACAACAGTCCGAAAAATCAAAATAATACATATCAAGCTTCATCTCAAAAATCCAGATTCAAAATTTCTGTTTGTAATTCAAATACCAATGACAGCAAGTATTTGGTGCATTTAAAAAATAAATAAATAAATAATCATGACAAAAAAAAAAAAATCACGCTAAAAAATAAATAAATCACGACCAAAAAAAAAAAAAAAAAAAAAAAAAAAAAAAATCACAACAAAAAAAAATTAATAAATCACAACCCAAAAAAAAAAAAAATAAATAAACCAATAGTTTTTTTTTAAATTTCTGACATCATAAGTTTTTCTCTTTTGGGGGGAGGGGGAGGACAAAATGTTCAAATACCAATGGAAACTTCATAAGAATGCTGTATTCAAGGAAAAAGAAAAAAAAAAAGACCAGCTGTAAGGCCACTTGCCTCCCATCACACAAACCATCCAAGCAAGATGAACAAGACATACTGGATACAGCTTGAGAAGCAAAAACAAGGACAAACTCATAAGTAACATTCTACTGTGGACACCTACATATGGACATATGTAGTTTGGTTTCTTTGTTTAATGGCATATTAACCTTTGTGGGTTATTTAATGGCAAAGCCATCTGTAGCCCTATGATATTAGTACTTTTCAGTTTGGTGCACTGGCATGCATATGATATACAATCTAGGATGATTTGTTTCTGTTTGTAATATAAATTATTTATTTAGAGTAAGGATTTAGTTACAAGGGACATTGTACTAGTTATTGTTAGTCTTTAATACCAGAGACTATAAGTCTGGAATTAACTTTGTGCTAGTATTGTGATTGTTCTAGTTTTTTTTTTATTTCAAACAAAAGAATAGTCAAGGGTTAGCCAGGTCAAGGAGATGATGAGGGGAATTTTATATATATATATATATATATATATATATATATATATATATATATATATATATATAAAGTTCAGTTCAGGAGCAGTTGAAGTCGGAGGGGAGTTGAAGTCGAAAGGCAGTCGAGTTGGTTTGAGTTTGTGTCATACATCCTTGTAGATGAACAGTAATGGTACTGTTGCATACCTCTTATTATTTCTTCTACCTTATCTTCTTAACTTGTTCTTCTACTTCTAATGGCTGGTAACTTCTTGAGTTTCGTCTTGGTGACAACTTCTTTGGGTCGTTGATTTGGTGCCATGACCAGGATTCAAACACATCTTCGCATCATCATCAGGTTGACTATCTTAGTCTTCATCTTAGTTTTTTATTAATAAATACAGAGACTGAGATAGGTATACATGTACATTTTTATTGACCCAAATCTCACCTCACGCATGGAGAATAGCCATTATACGTGGCCAACACTGGTATGTCCATAGGAGAATGTCGTTTATGAGTTCATCCTTACTTCACCAGCAGTGCCCAGCATGTCTTGCTCATAACATAATGTAACAAACGTTGATTTGGTGCCATGACCAGGATTCAACCACATCTTTGGGTCATCATCAGGTTGACTCAGTCTTCATCTTAATTTTTTTTATTAAGGAATACGGAAACAGAGAAAGGTATTCATGTACATTTTTATTGACTTGAATCTCCTCACCTCATGTATGAAGAATAGCCACTATATGCAGCCAACACTAGTGTGTCCATATGACAAGGAGAACGTCACTTATGAGTTCATCCTTACTTCACCAGCAGTGCCCAGCATGTCTTACTCATCTTAGACAGTTTGCAAGATGGGAGGTAAGTGGCCCAGCAGCTGCTGTTTTGCAGAGTACAGCTTCCAGGATTTATTCAAAATAGCATGTAACATCCTTGTGTAGTTCCCACAGCTTTTCCTCCAAGCATGTCATTAAAGTTCAAGTGGTGCAAACACACAGTAATACTGTAGGCACCTCCCACATTCTCAACTGTCACTTGTGGTGCAAGTGAACTTAGGCAAGTGATAATGGTAGCTTCTTCTAGCACAGAGTTTTTCAACCAGTGTGCCGCAGCACATTAGTGTACCCTGAAGCTTCCGTGAGTGTTGAGGACGGTTGATCATCCTCTTATATTTTTATTCTATTACTGTAATATTTTTTGTTTTAATTAAATATTTTTTTTGTTTTAATTATGCTACACTTGTAGCACATTTTCATTATTCTTTTTCTTTTAAAAACGAATTTGTCCGAATCAATATAACTGCATGTTTTAACATGAAAATATCAAAATGTGTTCTTAATTGTGCTTGCGCATTATTTGAAATGAACTTAATTGTTATTGAGAACACATTTTATGATATTTTTGTGTTAAAACATGCAGTTGTATTGAGTCAAACAAATTTGTATTTCCAGTGTAGATTTACGGTGAAATAAAATGGCCGACCAAAACATAAGGCTTCCTAAAAGTGAAACAAACAAGGGAGATTACTCTCATTTATGTAGCTAATGTTCAGATTACCAGTATACTTGCAACACAGGTGACAGTTTAAAGTGTGGGAGGTATTTCTGCTATACCCTGTAAAAGATCTGCCAGAACAGCTGGTTAACCCTTGCTCCACAGTGAACTTGGATTTGGGGGTGAAATTTTAAAAATCATTATTCTTACATGTGTCAGAAATTATAAGAAATAAAAAAAAAATAAAGAAATAAAAAAAAACTTTGGTTATATCGAACTTAATGGACCTAAATTCTACCATTGTATGTCACCCCACCAAAAAAAATAATAACTCGGCTTCTGGGGTGGGGGTACAGTGGCTTTCAGTCACTGGACTATTAGTGATAATTAACAGCGTTGATCCCAGGGGGCTATCCCCTAGGCAACACCTGCCCACTTGATTTAAAGGGGCAGGGTTGGGTTTATTGCCCAGTGACTGAGGCCTCCCCCCGAGGGGGAATGCCGACGGGAACAACACATTTTTTGCACCTACCACATATAAGTCTTGGCTCATGGGTGGGCCCACATAAAAATGACCTTGTGTCACGCCCTCATAAGTGGGATGAGAGGTAAATAACCTTTTTCAGGTATCTTTGAGGCATAACACATTCTCAAAGATATGTGGTTCAAAGTTAACTGAGCTGAAAAAAATGTAAAAGTTTTTGAATAAAATAACTGGTGCATTATATCTTTTATTGATTAATATATCAACACTGAAAATTTCATTAAATTCGGTTAATTCCCTGATTTTTGGTATCTTTTTTTCTTTCGAATCTTTTTTCTTTCGGCAGGGTGACATACGATGGTGGAATTTAGGTCCGTTTAGTTCGATTTAACCAAAACTTTACCGTTCAAACTCCATTTTTTTTTATAACGAAAACAATCACCGGGCTTTTGTTTGTTCCCTACCAGAGAACCTGTCCGACATGGGTGACCCTGCCAGTAGCTGTTGTTGTCAGACTACAGCCGGCATAGCCTCTCTGGATTTTAGGGACACTTGCGCCTCAAACCACGTGGAGGTACCCGGTGTGATGAGACGTTTTCGATACAAATATTTAAGAAAAAAAAGAAAAAAAAAAAAAAAAAATCATAGCCAATGAAGAATAGTTACACACCCGCAAGCACTTCAAAAGTTTCATAAATAATACTTAGTAGATATATTATCGTAGACCAATTCTTTTGCCTCCTTATTAATTCTGAGGTTTAAATGTTATTTATCTATATCTCGGTTTTTACCGATTTCTTTCTTCTTCCCCCCCCCCAAAAAAAAAACAATAACAATGAAAACACATTTCATTCAAACATCAACAAGTTTAAGATTATTAATAACATTTCATTCTTTGCAATACAAATTATACCCATCCACCAAAACTTTCAAAATTTTTAACAGTTTCTAACGGCCTCTGCGTTCCTAATGATTAAAAAAATATTCATTTTTTCGAACATTTAAAATTCTGTTCTTGTCTCCAACGATTTTTATATCTACTCAAAAAATTAAAAAATCACTCTGATGAAGGTCGTAAAAAATCTCTCTGTGTACAGAATATTTTATACATTTTTCCTATTATTATTATCATCATCATTTCAACTCCATCTGATTATTTTAATAATAATAATAACGTAAATCCGTATACATTTTGATAAACAGACCGAAACACATGTGTAAGTGATATCAATAAAATTCATTTTTATCCATCTACATTTCTTTTCTTTACTCATTTTTTCCTCATATATATATACCTTGCATTGATCCAGCTACTCTGAAAAGAAATGTTAATGTCTACTATCTAAAATGTTAAATGAATCTACATTTCTTTTCTTTACTCATTTTTTTTACTCATATTGTCGGATTCATTTTCCATTCTTACATCTATCTATCTATACATGTATAAAGGGCAGTTGTGTGTATATGTATGTCCGGAGGAAAGTTCAAAAATATATCAATTAACGACAAAGTAAATATATATACACATTAAATATCCCCAGATCTTGGTTTTTGAGCAAAAATAATAGAGATTTGATTTATATTGGTGAAGATAATTAAAAACTAAAATTTAAATGATAACAGCATGTATTTTCTTCTTTTTTTTTTTTTTTTTTTTTTTTTCATTTAATATTTTAGATAGTAGACGTTAACATTTCTTTTCAGAGTGGCTGGATCAATACAAGGTCTTTTTTTTACATAGGGATTTTAATGGGGCATACTACCAGGATCTAACTCTCAATTCAATAATGGATTTGTGAGACTAATTTTTTTTTTACTTCCCCCACTACCCAGGCAACGCCGGGTAGCCGCTTCTATTCTATTCTTCTAATGGTGATTCGGTCTCTATTTGTAACCAAAACTATGTCACTGCTTAAGTCACATTACCCAAATTCATCAAACCATAGAATAAAGAACAACCTTGTATTATTAATACATTTAAAATTTTGAAATGTGCGTTATATATCTCTAAGAAATAATAAGAAATAGAAATAAAGATTTACATTGTATATGGTGGGAATAATTTGCATAACTGGGTTTAATAAATAATTATTTGCTATTACTGATTTCTAGTACTATCATGTTATTCTCAAATGTATTAAAGGCAATCCTAGATATAATTTTATATATAAATCAATGAAAAGTGAATCCAACAGTATGAAATAAATATTTTTAGAAAAAACAAATAAATGATGTTATAATTCGCTGACAGAAATCTGTTTCGACCTTTTATTAAAGCGGTCTTCATCAAGAGCAAAATGTTTGTGATAGAAAGACGGTGTGAGTGAACCGTTACAAAAGTGGTACAAATAAATCAATTAACATGATAATGAAAATAATGTAATATTTTTATATTCGTTTTTATTTAGTTTTGTTATTCTTTCTAATTTAATAGGATATTTTATCACATTAAAAGCTAAATACTTGTGTCAAGGGGGTGTATACTTTTGCTCGTTTTAATAAAGAAGTGTGTTAGGTCGATTTTTTTTTCAGATACGAGGGTAATCTCAAAGGTAAGGTCTCCAAAATATTTAGAAATCACAAATGTTTCCGACCTGTCAGCAGGTGCAGAACAATACACTAACTGCACCTTTGCAGAGGGTAAAATCCTCCCAATGGGGTCACCTGTTGGCTGTGGGTGGCGACCTGTGATGCTTAAGAATGGAACCCTGGTGGCTGAGCACTCCATGACATGCAACACTCCACTTTGGTCCTTACTTAGATGGGTGGTCAGAGAGGCCCCCTCTGATCAATTGGCTGTTCACATCAAGCCCTAGCACTTATATGATTGTCCCAACCCTATTGCCCTTATGACAAGCCCCTAGCCTTTTTATAATATATGTGCTAGAAGTGGAGGCCTGTAGTGTAATGGTTACTGTCGTAGGAATAATGGAGAATACCTTTAAAAGATGACTTAATGACTTATCCCATAAACTGGTTTGGTCTTGGGGTGCTATCATTTAGTTAAAAAAACTCTGAAGAAAAACTAAGACTTATTCCTTAACCTGATTTGGTCATAGGGGGGTAATTTATGAGGAAGTGCGTCCCGGTCTCCTGCCTCAAAAATTGCTACCCAGTGACTATTAAAATAACGACCCAGCTCAGTCTATTCAAAACTATCCATCTTCATATCTATCTATCTATCTTAATTTGTTCATATTTATCTATATTACTTTAAATACTGAGATTTTTTTTTATTCATGTTTGTTTAATGTTTTGTTTTTAGTTTAAATAAACAAGAATTACGACAAAAAAAGATGCGACCCCCCCCTCTCAAATACATTTACTTGTCGAAAATATTTATCTATCTCCATTTGTTTGTATCTATCTATATTATTTTGTTTGTTTATCTATCTATCTCAGTCTATTCAAAATTATATATCCATCTTCATATCTAAACAAGAATTACGACAAATTACGATAAATAAACAAGAATTACGATGAGCTGGGGTTGTTATTTTGATAGTCACCGGGTAGCAATTTTTGAGGCAGGAGACCGGGACGCACTTCCTCATAAATTACCCATAGGGACACTATCATATAATTGTCTGCAAAAAGCTCTTGAGACTAAGACAGCAGATACCTTTCCCAAGGGTATTAGCGCTATGTAAAATGCAAACAGCTTTATTCAGGATTTGAACTCTGGTTGCGGATTCTGCTTCCTATGATAATAACCATAACACAATGAGCACCTCCAAATCACCCATGGAGCAATTGTTTTGTTTTTTTCTCAAATCAATAAATGGTACAATGATCAATATTCATTGAGTGGTTAGACATATTGACCTATTTGACTGACATGAAAACTTTTTTTTTTTTTAAATGAATCAATTAAATAAAAAATTAATATTTAAACTGGCGGTCAGAAAGAGAGCAACTCCGAAATCAAATTCAGTCATCTCTCTCAGAGATTTTTGGTTTGCTTTGTTTTATGGCATATCAACCAAAGTGGGTCATTTAATGCTGATAAAATTTTGAAATAAAGTTATTCTTAATGGATACTCAATTTTTTTTATAAATACATTTTTCTATTTAACCCATAGATGGGACCCTATCAGGTACCACCACTCCGGGTTAAAGTGGACCAGGGAGCAATGGTGATGAAGGGGTGCTCCACATTCTCCAAAACTCATAAACTGGAACCTCACCATCAGATAGAGTTTAAAGTCATACCCAGGACATGAAGACCCTCAGCCACTGCCTTCTAGCACCCATATGATAAAAAGGGGTTGGGGCAATCATCTAGGTGCTAGGGCTTGACATGGCCAGCTGATTGATCAGAGGGGGCCTCTCCGACCACTTGTTTAGCCTAAGTAAGGGTCTAAGTGGAGTGTTGCAGGTCATAGATTGCTTATCCACAAAGACTCCATCCTTAAGCATCACGGGCCGCCACCGACGGCCAAAATAGTGGCCCCATTTGGTGGAGTTTTACCCCTCTACAGAGGTGCAGTTGGTGTATTCTAACGCCTCAGCTGACAGGG
>CM042176.1:19591133-19636133 GCA_023376005.1 Doryteuthis pealeii | reverse complement strand
AATTTGTTCCTTATAATTCAACATTTGAATCCTTTTGTATGAATAAACTATGTTGTTGGCATCCTTCTGTCTACTAAAGACGATGGCGTGGTGTCCATTTAAAAAAATTTTTTTTTAATATATAAAGTCCAGAGACCCATTCCTATAAGGATTTATCAAAAAGTGCCTAAAAATGGTCTTTTCATTTCAAGTTGCCTGTTATTTCCCTCTAATCAAAGACTTCTAAATATGTTTAATATTACATTTAAACAAAGGCTATCGTTTGGGGTAGATTAGGAAAACGAATGTGACTTCTGGCCGGGTGAAATGAGGCGGTATAGGATGTTAAGAGTTAAACAAACTATATAAACTATGAAATTAATTAAAAAATTGTATTACTTAAATGGAAAGAATTATTTGCAAAATTTTTAATCAATTTTTAAAAAATTTTTCTTTTCTTTTTTTAGAAAAATTTTATACCGCCCGGAGATAGTTTTTTGTTAATTTTTCTAATTAATAAATTAGTTAATGAATAAAAAATAAACGTATTTATCCAACCCCTCCACCAAAAGCAGAATGTGACACAAAGTCATTTTTTTTTTTTTTTATCTTTCTTTGAATTTGGCTTGCTGATTTTTTTCTGAGAAACAACCTTTGAATAAAGCGATTATTTCTGTGTAATGACGTTCTGCGAAGTCAGTTTTGCTGCAAGTGACATTCGGTATTAGGATTTTCTCGCACATCTATCCATAAAAAAGAAACAGGAAGAATTATTTACTATAAGTCTAACATAAACAAAGGGGAACCACTCTTGGCTGATAAGTTATTTATTTTCTCATTAAGTAAAAAAAGTCTAATGTCAGTATCAGCCAGACAACGAGGGACTCTATCCCCTTTTCACTAGCGCTAGACAAGGATATTATTTTAGCGTCTGAGGTGGAGCTGCTTACTTTACCGCACACAGATCCCTGTGCTACTCATACGCTGAGTTAGCGAGGGCCAGTATCGAACCAGGAACCGTGTGATTCCTAGCCGAATGCTCTACCGACTACTAACCCTAAACCTGTCTTCTTTTTTCCTAGTAGATCAATAAATAAATAAATAAATAATTTATCAGTCAAGAGTGGTTCCCCTTTGTTCATGTTAGAATCATAGGAAATAACCACAGGAAGAACAGAGTAAAAGAGGTAAAAAAAAGAAGGGAAAAAAGAGGGGGGAAGAAGGGGGAAAGAGGTAAAAAAAGAAGGGGGAGAACGGGGGAGAAAGGGGGGGGAAGAAAGGGGGAAAAAAAGAACGGGGGGGAAGACAAAACAAAATCAAAAAAAAAAAAAAAAAAAACAACAAAAAAAACAACAACAAAAAAAAACAATAACAAAAAAAAACAACAACAAAAAAAACAACAACAAAAAAAAACATATCTTTCAAATTGGCTTACCTGGTTGCTCTACAAGTGAAAAAGACAATTCTTTTCAACTTCTTGTTGTAGAAAAAGTAATTGAAAGACCAAATGCATCCCTCTTCTCCATAAGGGTCAGATGCAAGATCTGGGTTATAGCTGCAAGAGAAAGAGAGGGAACAAATATTGCACAGGTTCCATACAACCAGGGGGGTGGGGAATAAAGGGAGGGAGGTCTTCTTACACACACAATCCAACTTAAAAGCATGGTAAGGATAACCTGAATCTGAACTTTTTTTAGACTTTATTTTTTTCAATCCAAGTATCATCGGGGAACAAGAAAATGTTTTATTTCTGAACTTTTGAGACAAGGCTTGATAATTGGACACATGGCATAGTGGATATAGGCGTTGGTTTAACACATTTCCAAGTGACAGTTATCTCTAGGCTGCAGGTTCAATCCTGGTCAACAGTAACAGAATAATAATTAACACAGCTTAACACTTGTATCTAGTCATGGTTAGCGGAATGAGAACAGTATACCTCCGTGGATTGAATAAAGGTTGGGTTCAAAGTTCCATGTAGGCTCCCCGTTTATGACAAGAAGGTTCCCAAGTTTGAAGAGTAGGTTCCCAAATATAACAAAAATTACCTGGAGAAGGCCGGAGGGCACATCGTCCAAAAGTTTGGCAAAACAGGCTAGGTATTATTGGGGGAACAAGAAAGGTTTTGGTAAACACGCCTAAGCCTGGCTTGTTTGGTTTCATTTGTTTTATGGCACATCAACCATAGTGGATTATTTAATGCTGACAGAAATAGAGCTAGAATAATCATGCTTGGTTGAAAGATCTGGTTTTATTAGCATTCTTTGTAGAGGAACAGTTTTTAGAAAGGATCTAGGTTTGTTATTGTATTTTTGTAGAGGAACAGTTTTTAGAAAGGATCTAGGTTTGTTATTGTATTTTTGTAGAGGAACAGTTTTTAGAAATATTGTATTTTTGTAGAGGAACCTAGGTTGTTATTGTATTTTTGTAGAAGAACAGTTGTTAGAAAGGATCTAGGTTTGTTATTGTGTTTTTGTAGAATAACAGTTTTTTAGAAAGGATCTAGTTGTTATTGTGTTTTGTAGAGGAACAGTTTTTAGAAAGGATCTAGGTTTTGTTATTGTGTTTTTGTAGAAGAACAGTTTTTTAGAAAGGATCTAGGTTTGTTATTGTATTTTTGTAGAAGAACAGTTTTTAGAAAGGATCTGGGTTTGTTATTGTATTGTTTGTAGAGGAACAGTTTTTAGAAAGGATCTGGGTTTGTTATTGTATTTTTGTAGAGGAACAGTTTTTTAGAAAGGATCTAGGTTTGTTATTGTATTTTTGTAGAAGAACAGTTTTTAGAAAGGATCTAGGTCTGTTATTGTATTTTTGTAGAGGAACAGTTTCTAGAAAGGATCTAGGTTTGTTGTATTTTGTAGAAGAACAGTTTTTAGAAAGGATTGTATTTTTGTAGAAGAACAGTTTTTAGAAAGGATGTAGGTTGTTATTGTATTTGTAGAAGAACAGTTTTTAGAAAGATCTAGGTTTGTTATTGTGTTTTGTAGAGAACAGTTTTTAGAAAGGATCTAGGTTTGTTATTGTATTTTTGTAGAGGAACAGTTTTAGAAAGGATCTAGGTTTGTTATTGTATTTTTGTAGAAGAACAGTTTTTAGAAAGGATCTAGGTTTGTTATTGTGTTTTTGTAGAAGAACAGTTTTTAGAAAGGATCTAGGTTTGTTATTGTATTTTTGTAGAAGAACAGTTTTTAGAAAGGATCTAGGTTTGTTATTGTATTTTTGTAGAGGAACAGTTTTTAGAAAGGATCTAGGTTTGTTATTGTGTTTTTGTAGAGGAACAGTTTTTAGAAAGGATCTAGGTTTGTTATTGTGTTTTTGTAGAGGAACAGTTTTTAGAAAGGATCTAGGTTTGTTATTGTGTAGAACAGTTTGTAGACAGCTAGCGGAGAATTTAGATTTTTTTTGTACAATCCTAGCTTCTCCGGGAATCCAAAAATGTCATTCAGACTGACCTGCTCAAAAAGGTCCTTCAGGTCACTGACCTAGTAACTTCTAGAATGGATCTAATTGGAATCAATACATTTTATTACAATGGAGTTTTGGTGTCTGTATCTGTAACCAAAACTATGTCACTGCTTACATCACACTACCCTCACGAATTACACAAGTTTATCAATGAGTATTTAATTTATAGTCAAAATCATTAATGCATAGAATAAATCTTATTTATTAATGATGTCTATGAAAAACTGAGTTAGATTTGCCTCAAAACAGCCCATGTTATTAGTGCGTTTAAAATCCTGCAATATGTCTATATATCACTAAGAAATAAAGGTTAACATAATATATGGTATGGTTAATTTGCATACTGGTTTTAACAAAACCAGGTTTAATAAATAATTACTTGGTGTTATTGATCTTTAATATTATTGTTTTATAAGTGTAAGCTTTTTATGTGTGTTCTTATTTAATTTCGTTCATTACATTAAAATTTAAATTCTTACACCCAGAGGGCATTTATTCTTGCTAGTTTACTGTAAATGGGACATGAACCGAGCCAATTTACCAAAGATTTTCTTGTCTCTCCCACCCCCAATGATACTTTGCTGTAGAATAGCTAGCACCCCTTCAGCACTCTACCAGATGACCTGGCTCATAGCCTCAAATAGTCTACGATTAAGGACTTCAACAGTTGATTAATAAGCTGATTAATATTTGGATTGATCTTACTTTGTTTGGCTATACCACATTTGACCCTCCTCTATTTCTTGTAAGTTGTCTTGTTAATTGTTTTGTAACTTATTGTTCTGTGTTTTCTTCTGTGTATTATTCCACTTCGATGATACAACAGACCTGCATCGGAAAAATAAGGTCTAAAAAAAGTTCGTCCAAGGGTTACTCTTACCGTGTTTTCAACCGGGACAAATAACTTGAATAGCACTTGAGCAAAACAAGACAAATAAAACGAGCATCAAAAATACAAGGGAGGGAGGCTGATCAGTTCATAGGCTGACATTATATCTGCTGACAATGACTTTTTTGACCAATGGGATTCAAGCACTGCAAGAAGTGGGGGACTGTTGAAAAATGAACTTTATTTGGTTACATTCCATGGTTGTTTTGTTTTATAGCATATCAACTTTTTTAGGGGTCATACTGAATCAAGTCATTTTGATAAACAAAGGACTCTGGTTGCTTACAGTACCTGCTGTTGCTTAAGGGATCACCCAATTAAGTACTGAACAGGTCCATTGCTGCTTAATTTTGGTGATCTATTGGGGATCGGTGCTTTCAGCCGGATTTGATCGTAATGAAAAGTGTGTGCGTGGGTTCGCGCATATTAACCAATTTTGGGTCATCTAATACCAATACAAGTCATTTTCAATAAACAGGGAGGCACATGGTATACTGGTTAGAGTCATAGGAAATGGACTTGTTGATCCAAATTCAAATCCTGGATGAAGCCACAGTTCACATAGCGCTAATACCTTTGGGAAAGGTATGAATCCAACTATTCTCCCTCCAGCTATGGGTAAATTGTAGGGCAAACAGTCTAGGAGAAGGATAACTGAATTCAAACCTCTTAAATCTCCACTTGGGGTAGTCACTACTAGAATAGGCTCAGGCCTACTTAGTGATCTATTTCTATTTAAATTTTAAAGGACTCAGGTTGCTTACAGTACCTCCTGTTGCTTAAGTGATCACTCAATTAAGTATTGAACAAGTTTATCACTGCTTAACTTTGGTGATCTAGCAGGAACCGGTGTTTTCAGTATGATCTGACTGTAATTACATTCCATGAGAGTATCTTGGTCAGCCTATGAACTTTTCAGCAGATCCCCGTATATTAAAAACTTCTAGTGAGTCTAGCAAATCCACTACAAATTTTTAATAAACACTTTCTGGTTATTTCCTATAAGTCTAACATAAACAAAGGGGAACCACTCTTGACTGATAAATTATATTTTTATTTTCCCATTAAACTAACCCTAAACCTGTCTTCTTTTTTCCTAGTAGATCAATAAATAAATAAATAATTTGTCAAGAATGGTTTCCCTTTGTTTATGTTAGACTTATAGGAAATAACCCACTTTCTTATTCAATTCAAAACAAGTGGGGGTGTACTTTATTACAGTAAAAATATGTCAAGCAAAAAAATATAAATTTTAAAAGAAAGTAGTAAATATTATTTGGATTATTCAGACTATTGTCCTCATCTTTATCGTTATCTGTACAACATTTCAGCCAATGTGCCCTCGAACTCGAGAATGTTCTTGTCGTAATCAGGAGCCTTCACGGAACTCTGAACCCAACCCTTTATTCAATCCACAGGGGGTATATTTATTCTCATTCCGCTAATCATGACTGGGTACAAGTGTTAAACTGTGTTAATCATTATTCTACATTACTATCACCTTGACCAGGATTACAACCTAGAGATAACTATCACTTAGAATCATCCCAATTCAACGCCTATATCGACTACGCCATATGTCCAATTGGACTGAAGAAGATTGCACATCGGCCGAAACGCTGTACAGATAACAATAAATATGAGGACAATAGTCTGAAAAATCCAAATACAAATTATCAAGCCTTATTCAAAAATTCAGAGAAATAGTAAAAAGAAATCAAATCTCTTCAAAACACAGCAATGTTAAAAAAAAATGATAAGAAAATAAAAACAGAAACCATCAAGCTTAAGCAAAAAGCAAAACAGCAAAGTACACAGACATTTGTGCACATGCACCACACACACCCCACACCCACACAAGGAGGGTCAGATAAGAAAAGAAAAAAAGAAAGAAAAAAAAGACCCACATTTAAGCAGATAGCTAATAAAAAAAAAATGTTTAAATTAAAAAAAATGTTTTTTTTTATAAATCTTACCTTGCTCTTTGAACAATAGAGATGAAAAGCTATATTTTCAAGTTATAGATTTTACAAGAGTTATATATATGGCTGAACTTGCACATAGGTGTCAAAATTAGGGTGACCCAGAAAAAACAGAACCCAAATTATTTATTTATTTTCCCATTAAACTAAACTTAAACCCCAACTCTAACCTCTAACCCTAAACCCCCTAGTTAAAATTAAGTTGTAATTTGTGGGTTCTGTTTTTTCTGGGTCACCGGTATACAGGGTGACCCAGAAAAAACAGAACCCAAATTAATTATTCATTTTCCCATTAAACTAACCCTAAACCCCAACCCTAGACCGCCATAGTTAAAATTAACAGTTTTATTACAAAATTTGTGGGTTGTTTTTTCTGGGTCACCCTAATTTTGACACCTTTGTGCAAGTTCAGCCATATATATATATATATATATTAAAATTGTAAGGTTGGTTGGATTTTATGCCAAAGACGTTTTGTTATATTCATTTGTTGGGTATTCAATTTTTTTTTAAATCTATTTATGTGATCCCTCCAGGTCAGAGGGGACCTGCGAGTAATGGTCAATAAAGGGTTACACCTTACTCCCAGAGTTCCAGAATTGGAACCTCACCACTAGATGTAGTTTAACACACCATTAGATGCAGTTTAAAATCATACCCAGGATATTAAGACCCTCAGCCTCTGCCTTCAAGCATTTAATTTGTTTGTTTTGTTTTACAGCATATCAACCACAGTGAGTCATTTAATGCTGGTAAAATTTTGAAATAAAGTCATTCTTAATGGATACTCAGTTTTTTATAAATACATTTTTCTATTTAACCCATAGATGGGACCCTAACAGGTACTACCACCCCAAGTCAGAGTAGACCAGGGAGCAATGGTGATGAAGGGGTGCTCCACATTCCCCAAAACTGGAACCTCACCATCAGATAGAGTTTAACGTAATTCCCAAGACATGTACACCCCTAGCCACCGCCTTCTAGCACCCATATGATAAAAAGAGTTGGGGCTTGCCATAAGGGCAATATGGTTGGGGCAATCATATAAGTCTAGCACAATGAAAAAAGGAGGACAATCATATAGGTGCTAGGGCTTGATGTAAATGGAGGAGGCTTCTCCAACTGCCACCTTGCCCAAGTAAGGGTCAAAGTAGAGTGTTATACGTCATTGACTGCTCAGCCACTAGGATTCCATCCTTAAGTATCACAGGTCACCACCCATAGCCGACAGGTGGCCCCATTAAAGGTGGTGGAATTTTTTACTCCTCTACAGAGAAGCAGTCAGCGTATTCTACAGCCCTAGCTGACAGGGCAGCAGTTCAATTAGATTTATTCTATCATTACAAAATTAAAGGTTAAATCGAACTTAATGTACCTAAATTCCACCCCGCCGAATGGGAAAAAAAAAAAAAAAAAAAAAAAAAAAAAAAAATCAGGGAATTAACGAATTTAATGAAATTTTTAATGAATAAAAGATATAATGCACCATTTATTTTATTTAAAAACTTTTACATTTTTTCAGGTCAGTTAACTTTGAACCATGTATCTTTTGAGGCATAACACAGATTCTCAAAGATACATGGTATAAAGTTAACTGACCTGAAAAATGTAAAAATTTTAAAATGAAATAACTGGTGCATTATATCTTTTATTCATTAATATATCAACACTGAAAATTACATTAAATTCAGTTAATTCCCTGATTTTTAGTAATTTTTTTTTTCTTTCAGCCCGGTGACATACGATGGTGGAATTTAGGTCCATTAAGTTCGATTTAACCAAATTGAATTAAAAAAATTTTTTTTTTAAAAAGCCATTATTTTTACCTGAATACATCACAGTCTGTAAGGCAGATTTCTTCATCAATCGCAGCCCACAGTT
Source organism: Doryteuthis pealeii (assembly GCA_023376005.1). NCBI lineage: Eukaryota > Metazoa > Mollusca > Cephalopoda > Myopsida > Loliginidae > Doryteuthis > Doryteuthis pealeii. The sequence continues at coordinate 19,627,937 of CM042176.1, read as the reverse complement.
GTTGTTTGAATAATGTATAACCATCTCCAATGTTCGCTGCCAATTGACTATCAATTGTATTGACCACACACTGGAAAGAAACATTTAATAAAACATGCAACATTTAATAGGCAAGATGGGGGAAAACTAAACTATTTATTTTAAGAGTTGTTAAATGACAATTATGCTCTAAAGAGAAGAAAAGGGAGAGAATAATGAGCGGAAAATGGAATAACAAGGAGAAAGACAAGGAGGAAAAAAAGACAAAAAAAATGGAGAAAAAAAAATTAGGAAAAAAGAAAAACAGAATGAAGAGACAAATAAAAAGACGAAAAAGAAAAAAATTAGGAAAAAAAAAAAAAAAAAAAAAAAAAAAAAAAAAAATGGAGAAAAAGAAAAATGTGGGAAAAAAATTGGGGAAAATTTTTTTTACAATATTGGGAGAAAAAAAAGTTAAAAATTGGGAAAAAAAAATTTTTAAATTGGGAAAAAAAGAAAAACTTAGGGAAAAAAGAAAAAAATATGGAAAAAGCAATTAAAAAAACTAGGGAAAAAAGGGAAATCAAGAGAAAAAAAACGAGGAGAGAGGAAAGAGAAAAAAAATGAAAGAAAAAAAAAAGAAAAATATGAAAGGGGAAAAAAAAAAAAAAAAGGGAGAATGGAAAAAGGAGAAGGAAGAAAAAAAAGAAAATGATAACAACCTAGATGAAGCATACTAGTCCATGTAGATCACAATATGTAAAAAGATATTAGTCTGTATAATTCATAAACTGTAATTTCAAACATTTATCAAAATAATAAAAATCTGAAAAATTTGCCTTTCTTTTAATGTTAGCTTCACTAAAATTACAAAACCTTTGGAATCAAGTTCTATGCTTTTTTTTTCTTCTTTTAATACTTTTCATTTCAATAAGATAACTTGTTTTATGAGTCATATCTTCACAAAAATAAATAAATGTTACCTTTTATACAAATTAAATTCCAAAAAGACTTATAAAAAAAAATTTTTTTTTAATTTTTTTAATTAAAAAAATTTTTTATAAGATAATTTAAAAAAAAAACATCTAAAAAAAAAAAATAATCCTTTGCTTGATTTTCAATAACAAAACGAATGTTATAATTTGATTTCCCAAAAGACTTTTTTATCTTAAAAATAAAATAAAAAAATAAAATAAAACTATTCGCTTGATTTTTAATAACTAAATGGATGTAACATTCATTTTGTTATTAACAATAAGGCAAATGGTTGCAAATTAATTTCCCAAAAAACTTTTTGAAAAAAAAAAAAAAAAAAAACGTTTGCTTGATTTTTAATAACAAAAAAACGAATGTTACCTTTCCCAAAAGACCTTTTCTTTTTTCTTTTTTAAGAAAAAAGTCTTTTTGGAATTTAATTTGTATAAAAGGTAACATTTGTTTTGTTATCAAAACTCAAGCAAATGTCTTTTTTTGTTTGCTTTTTTTAAACAAAATTTCTGAAGGTATCAGTCAATTTTTGACATTTTTTTGAAATACAGTGTGTCCACAAAGTCTGGGTACATGGAGATTTCACTATTGTATTTATTTATTTATGCAATAACATTTAATTTTGCAAGTCACATCAAGTTATGCATTGAAAATGATGGAAATCATACTGAAATATTATTTATTAACATTATAATTATAAAAATACAGGGTGTCCACAAAGTCTGTGTACATGGAGATTTCACTATTGTATTTATGTTATTTTTCCGAGAAGGCAGATATGTTAATTTAGATATGCATTGAAAATGATGGAAATCATTGAAAATATTATTTATTAATATTATAATTAAATAAAATTGTTTTGTTTTAAAAGTAATGTGTTAATCCCCATGTACCCAGACTTTGTGGACACCCTGTAGAAATCAATTTTATTAGAGAGAGAGAGAGAGTGGGTAGATGTTCTAACCTGGACTGAAAGTTCTTTGCTAAATTCTTCACTTTTAGCTTTACTGAAGTCATAATCTGGCTGGAAAGATGCATTTAATGTAGAGATGAGGTAAAACAAGGTTTTAGTTGAAATGGTATCACACAGGTGGCCTTCTCCATCACTCAGACTGTGAGAGCTGAACCTGAAAGAAAACAACAAACATTCATTAGTTACAGACAAGGCAGTAATATTTCATCAACAGAAAGTAACCATGAGCACCTTTTTGATCTCAGGAATAAATCTTAAAAGAAATCCATTAACAAGGAGAAATAACTGTAATTTTATTCTTTACTTCCTATTTTAACTAAATTAGGAAAATTTAGCAATGAAAGATGGGAGTGATGGAAGAGTAAGTTTCAGTTGTTCTATTTTTCAATTATACCCTCCCTCTGTTTCAAATCTTTATTTGCATTTTTATTTAGTTTCATTAGCATTTCAAATTTATTATATTTTATTACATTAAAACTTAAATACTAGCACCCGGGTGGGGTGGGGGGTGCATATATTTGCTAGTAGTAGATCTGTCATATTCTGAAACGTCTTGATGCCCTGGGAATGGATTCGGTGAAACTTCAGCGTCTGGCAACTGACCTGGTAAACACTCATTAATCATCTTACCAACAGCAACCTTAAGCACCTTTTTGATCTCCATGTTTCTAACACACATGGGCAGCCTACAAAGTCAGAAAACAGCATAGCTCCGAAAACTTTAGGAAACATTTTTTCACGCTCAGAGTTGTCAAGGCATGGAATAAGCTGCCTGCGTCTGTTGTGGGCTGCCGAAACACTGCATCTTTCAAAGCCTCCATGCTTCCTGTAATCTGCCAACACTATACCTGATACCCCCCTCCACACACATATATACTATCACTATACGCTGTTCATGTTCCTGACACTAATACATTATTCTGTGTACTAGACACAGGACATTGATGAGTTGTGGTTCACCTGAGCACTGTACACAATAAAATTTAATTATTATTTTTTTAATACAATCCCCAAAATTTGAGCATCCAATTAATTTTTTGACATTTTTAAAAATAGAAATCAATTTTACTAGAGAGAGAGAGTGTGTGTGTGTGTGTGAGAGAGTGAGTGTGAGAGAGTGAGAGTGTGAGAGTGTGAGAGAGAGAGTGAGAGTGTGAGAGTGTGAGAGTGAGTGAGAGAGTGAGTGAGTGTGAGAGTGAGTGAGAGTGTGAGAGTGAGTGAGTGTGAGTGAGTGTGAGTGTGTGTGAGTGTGTGAGTGTGTGAGTGTGAGTGTGAGTGTGAGTGTGAGTGTGAGTGTGAGTGTGAGTGTGTGTGTGTGAGTGTGTGTGTGTGGTTATCCCTCTGCAGGAGATACAGTCAGCATATTCTAAGCCCCACCAACAGGGCGTCTTTACTTACTGGTTTGGACTTTGCGAAGAAACGCTCTGGGGTGGAGAGAGTGCTTGCAGATCATTAGGTGAGTAGCCACCATCACTGCTAATGGCTTTGTACAGCCTTTTATCACTTCCAGCCATTTTGCAGGAATAACTTTCCAACCTGAAATAACAAAGAAAAAAAGAAAAAACAAGTCATTAATATATACATATATAATAGCAAAAGTACCTGGTCCATGACCAGACTAAAAAAAGAATTATTCATGATATAAACAAATGTTTATCTCATGAATAGTTTCTTTCAAAAAAGGTTTGAGTTATACTGATTAAAAATGGATATATTTTATTCTAAAATGAAAGTATTAATAAAAAAAAGTGGAGTTATTATTAATCGTTAAATCTTTTTGTCTATTATTGTTATTTAATTTGCTGGAAAAATAATTCAATCGATAAAACCACATACAAATTACATATTTAGAAAGATTATTTCATTTTATTTCTAATCAAATAAATATTTCTAAGATTGGACAGGAATACGCAAGAAATTCCGAGCTGAAACAATTAGGGCACGAATTTGTCTATTTCAAATTATCAGCAGGCGGTGCCGTGCGGCCATTTTGAATCACTGCTGATATAGCCAGCAGCCAGCAAATTTTTTTTTTCATATTAGCAGTAGCAGCCATGCCACGATTATCACAAATAATTTGATTTTTGTTTAATTAATTATTATATCCCTTAATCAGTAGAAATCAATAACCAAATTTGGTGTGTTTAGTTATAGGAATATTGAGGTATATGCAAGATTTTGTATCTTAGTGACATCTCTTCTGAGTTATATGTTGACATGTACATACCAAACTTTCTTTATATATATATAGATATATATATATATTATATCTTATAGACAGTATATCATGAATTCTAGGGCGAAAATTCATAGAAGCACACCAGCAATACATTTTGTTGCTATGGATGGCCAACAATATAAAAAATAAAATATCTAAATGATAATAAACCAGTTAAATCGAACTTAACGAACCTAAATTCTACCATCATATGTCACCCTGCCGAAAGAAAAAAAATACCAAAAATCCAAGGAATTAACCAGATTCAATGAAATTTTCAATGTTGATACATTAATGAATAAAAGATATAATGCACCAGTTTTTTTAAAATATTTTACATTTTTTCAGGTCAGTTAACTTTGAACCATGTATCTTTGAGAATCTGTGTTATGCTTTCAAAGATTTATTTACTAAGCTTAGTGGCACAAGGAGTATCGAACTCACTAACAATGGTCTGCGAATCTAGCTTGTTAACCATTACACCACGTGAGGCGCCAGAGTCATTTTGATATAGTTATTTACTAAGCTTAGCTTAGATGTAGCACAAGGTCAGAGGTACGGGGCACCCAGTGAGAATCGAACTCACTAACAATGGTCTGCTAAGCTAGCTTGCTAACCATTAGGTCACTTGATATATATGCTACAAATTAGCACATAAAATATTGAAAAAGACTTTTGAACCAGCCAAGTAAATAGGCCTTTTTTCTTTTTTTTGGCAAACCACCAGCATGCTGATCTAGCCACTAAACCTAGTGAATATAAGATACATTTGGTTCCATTACATTCAAAGTGAGATGAAGAAAAAAAAAAAAAAAAAATTTTTTTTCTCATCTAATACAAGGAAGTGAGGGGGTAACCATACTAGTGATATTTTAAGATTTTTTTACGTCACATCTCGCATAAAAAAAAGATGCCATCCCATTATTTGGGGGGTGGGGGTCTATTGTTCATTCTCTAGTGCATCCTTCCCGTCATAACGATGAATAACAAAGTTTAAGAGGAGAAAGCATAGATAGAGGCACTGAGCAAAACATTAGTCATACTAGGTTTTTATTTTGTTTTTTAAGTTCAGACTTTCTTTTTTTAATTTATTTGCATGACATACTTAAACACACACATTCATTGTTCAGTGATAAATTAAAAAGATCATAACCCCTAAAGTTTTTTTTATATATATATATATATATATATATATATATATTAAATTTTTACTTGAAGGCACTTACAACGCATGTATCGCATAAAATTCGATACTTTTTCTTATAGAAAATGAAATTGACAAGTGTAATCCCGGCAAAGGATCGTTCGGTGTGTAGAATATCGTACAGACTGTTTCGACTTTATTAAGTCTCATCAGCGATATATACTACTATATATATATATATATATATATATATGAGAAGTAAATACACAAGCGATGTGTTTATGTTATGGCTTTTTTTTTAGCCAACAATTTTTGGAGAATATGGTTTAATTGAAGTCGTACCTAATTTTGAAAGTTAATTAATTAATAATTAATTAATTAGGCGGGCATACCTATTTAAATGTAAGGCTAAACAAATCGAGAAAAATCAATCTCTGTATGTATATTTCGGCCTATTAGGCTTCATAGGGCGGTCTTCCTATCTATAGCTCTGCTGATGAGGCCTAATAGGCCAAAATGTACATATAGAGATGGATTTTTCTCGATTTGTTTAGCCTTACATTTAAATAGGTATGCCCGCCTAATAAATTAATTATTAATTAACTTTCAAAATTAGGTACGACTTCAATTAAGCACATTCTCCCCCCGCAAAAAAAAAGAAATATATATATATATATATATATATATATATATACACACACACACACACACATACATACAGAGATGCTTGGAGGTGCGTGGTCTAATGGTTAGAGTCGTGGGAAATGGACTCGTCAACCCGAGTTCAATTCCTGGATGAAGCTGTTGGCTTTTCACATGGCGTTAATACCCTTGGGAAATGTATGAATCCAATTCTCCCTCCAGCTATGGGTGAATAGCAGGGTAGACTGGGCTCTTTAACCATAGCTAGGTAACCAGTCTAGGAGAAGGAAAACTCTGAATTCAAACCTGTTAAACTCTGCTTAAAAAAAAATTGACCTTGTGTCACATCCTGCTCGTGCGGAGGGGTTGGTGTGTGTGTGTGTGTGTGTATATATATATATATATATACATACATACATACATACATACACACACACACACACACACACACACAGATGCACTGATGCACAAAAATCTAAAAAGACGCAGTAAAATCATATCCATGCATCCCAGGGTTTTTCTTTTCTCATCATTTCAAGCTGAATGTAAATAGATTTCAATAGTTTCTTAGAAATGAATCACACAGGATAGGTTACAATGTAGGGGTTAGATGGCTTTAGTTGTTTCCCCAGATCATAAATAAAAATCTTACAATCTATTAAGAAACTTTAGTTAGGACCCATCAATCTTTCTGGGGACTCATTCAAAGCAATATGTGCGTCCCAGGACTCACTAAATCGAGAAGCTATCAGCATCACTGAGTATACATATTTATTTACTAACCACTCCTCATGAGTAAGATGTTGTGACACAAAGTCAATTTCTTAAGCTGAGTTTAACAGGTTTGGATTCAGAGTTTTCCTTCTCCTAGACAGGTTACCTAACCAAGGTTAAAGATCCGAGTCTGCTCTACTATTACTATTGAAGTCAGTCAGTATACTGTTGGTTTGGACAACAGCAACTGGCTAAGCACAACTGAACTAGTGCCCAAGAAAGCTGGTATTTATGGAAATCCAGAATAGTCTATTCATGTATTTGGGTGATTCCATTCCTTGAGTCCTGATTGGCTGCTTGGTTTCTATGCTGTTCTGAGGCTTCATAAATACTCTGGCATTCTGCAGTGAGATTCCAACAAGGTTAGATCTGTATTGAGTTACAGCTACTTGTTATCTTGTCTTACCAATTCGACAGTAATTGGAACTTAGTATGATTATTCTATATTTACCAATAGCTGAAGGGAGAATAGTTGAATGCATAGCTTAGTCCAGGATTTGAACAAGAGTCGCCAAAGAAGCAAGGACAAATTCATAAGGGACATTTTCCTGTGAGTATCTATACATAGGCACACCAGTGTGGGTTGACCAGCAAAAACCTACATTGATCAGCTACATAATATCATTAAACTTCCAACGAGTCCTCAATCACCCCCAGAGAACCATTTTTAGCCAAATTATGCCCAAAATAGTGATTTTGGACCAAAATGCCCAAATATGGTAATTCAAACCACAGCCTACTAATATATACGGCCTCAAATGTCACATAAATAGGCAGATTCATTTTATAGTCAAATAAAAAGATTAATTGTTAAAAATATACAAACTTTTTTTTTTTTTTTTCTTCAGAAATGTAATAATAAAAGATTGTAAACAAACTAACAAAAAATAGTTTAAAAAAAAAAAAAAAAAAAAAATTTTTTTTAAAATAGTTAAAAGAAAATTTTTTTAAAAAATAAAAAAAAAAAAAAAAAAAAAAAAAAAAATAAAAAAATATAAAAAAAAAAAAATAGTTAAAAAAATGATGCAGTTATAGAAAACAAACACACCAACAATTTATCTATGATTTCAGGTTATATCAGAAAAAAATTAAACCTTTTCAATGTGAAATGTATTCCCTGGTCATGGTCCGCATAGATAGTGATGATACTACAAATATAGATGGTTGGCATCCTTCCATCTACGAGAGATGATGGAGTAATGTCCAATTTATTTTTTAAAACCACATGGCCTGGGCAGGTTCATATGGAGGAGGATGAGCTGTTGCCCAAGCAGCAAATCCCCCCTCTCCACACTACTGCTGTGATCCAAAGGAAAGGTAAGGAACCAATGCAGTTTGGCAATGGTAGTGTCACAGGAGTTGATGGGTAGCACTGGATTTCAGCATCACACCACCTTAGGGACTCCAGAGAAAGAGTATTTCGTGAGGAGAACTTACGTTCCATCTAGCCAAATGTTTGTGCTTTAAGATTTTTTGAAACAGACATAAATTGACTATAAAATGAATTGGCCTGTTAGAATTCGGCCTGCTTATGTTACATGTGAGGCTGTATACATAAGTAGGCCGTGTTTGAACCCAGACCCCCCCCCCCCCAAAAAAAATACTTTTTATGAAAAAGAAAAGGCCATGAAAATACGTTTCTAAAGAGTCTCATCTCATGTAGATCAGAAATTATGCCCAAATTTTGGCGCTCTTAGTTCACTCTGGACCATTGTTACCAAAATATTGCAAAACTTTTGACTCATTCTGGTAATAATATCCCAACACCAAAAGAATTATATAGTTATTTACTAAGTGTGGCACAAGGTCAGAAGTATGGGGTACCCAGTGAGAATCGAATTCACTAACAATGGTCTGCTAATCCAACCAAAAGAATTATATAAGCTCTAATTTAATAAGTCGTCAGGGCGGCTTAAAGTCAGTATCAGCCAATCAGCGAAGGAGTCTATCCCCTTTTCACTAGCCCTAGACCAAGGAGATTGTTCTTGCATCTGACGGAGTGCCACACCTACCATCAGCTCCTTACTTTACCACACAGATCCCTGTGCTACTCATACACTGAGTTGGCAAGAGCCAGAATCGAACTAGGGACCTTGTGGTTTCTAGCCAAACACTCTACTGACTGAGAACAGCTTCAAAACAATGAAAAACTATCAAAAAATAAAAATAGAAAAATAAACAAACTTTTGACACATTCTGGTAATAATATCCCACCACCAAAAGAATTATATAGTTATTTACTAAGCGTGGCACAAGATCAGAAGTATGTGGTACCCAGTGAGAATCGAATTCACTAACAATGGTCTGATAATCCAATCAAAAGAATTATATAAGTTCTAATTTAATTAAAAAACAATGAAAAACAATAAATAAAAATAAATAAATAAGATGGCATCAGAATATTTAATCCCATAATTCCTCACCAACAAATTAGCTCATTTGTTGTAAAGTAAATAAACAAACAATGAAATAAAAGGTCATCCCAAACAAAAATAAGTACAATGGTACCTTGACTTAGGAGTTTAACTTCAATCAGATACAATAACAAAAATACCATAGAGCAGTGATGCTGATAACTTTTTGATTTCCTACAACTCAAACCATGCACTTCAATATTCCATCTATCTATCTATATCTTATTATAATGGAGATTGTGAGTTTTTCTGTCTGTAACCGAAACTATATTACTATACAAATCACAATTCCCTTTGTTATTTACATCACATTCTCCATGATTTTATTTAAAATCCAATTATTAATAAAATTGTTTTACATCATTAAGACTGTTGACCATATCTACATAGTATTTACCGCTTACCCACTTGTACGGATCAGGGCACAAAGTCCCTATTAACGTGGGACCACCCACAAGCCGAGACTCATGGAGTGGCAGGTGAAAATTGCGTCGATCCCGTTGGCATTCCCCCTCAAGGGGGCGCCTCAGGCGCTGGGCAATAAACCCACCCTGCCCCTTTAAATCGAGGGGGCAGGTGTTGCCTGGGGATAGCCCCTGGGATCGACGCTATAACTCGTAAAGATCCAGGGCCGAAGCCACTGGACCCCCGGCGTTGGCCAGATCTACATACTAATAACATGCAATTGTATTTATATATACAACAAAATAGCAGTTTATAGTGTGAATGGGAAGGCTAATTTGCATCATTAATCTTAAAAATTTGATTTATTAATATATTTGTCTAGTATTATTGATTTCTAATTGTTTGTTTATCTTATTGAATATGAGCAAAATCTCTTCAATAAATCTTAAAAGAAATCCCTTAACAAGAAGAAATAATTGTAATTTTATTCTTTAACTTCCTATTTTAACTAAACATTTAATTAGGAAAATTTACCAATGAAGACGAGAGTAACGGAAAATGATGGAAGAGTTAGTTCAAGTTGTCTATTTTCAATCATACCCCTCTGTTCAAAATCTTTTTATCTACATTCTTATTCAGTTTCATTAGCCTTTCTAATTAATATATTTATAAAAATTTATTATAATACTTGCTAGTATATATAATATACCAAACTTTATGGTAAATCCTCCCGCGTGAAAAAAAAACTAGCAAATGTTTGATTGTAAAAATATACTACCAAACATCACCAGGGAGAAAAAAAATTTTTGGAAAAAAAGAAAAGACCAAGATAATCGTACCAACAAAAATAATCTATTGGTACAATATTTGGACAAAAGAAAAAATTTATATGTATATATAAGATATACATATTCATATAAAACCGCCAGGAAACTAAAGATATAATAAGTAAAAAGTGCTCAATGCCTAAGTAGAGCAAATAATAAAGATAAACCTAATGAGTCAGATAAACCTACTAAAAGTTTCAGATCTTAGCCCTGAAGAGCACTAAGCGAAACTTTTAGTAGGTTTGTCCGACTCATTAGGTTTATCTTTATCTATATCTATCTATATATAAAGGCAGTTGTGTGTATATGCATCGTCCGAGGAAACTTCGAAAATAAAACAATTAACGACAAAGTAAATATATACACACATTATATATCACCAGGGCTTGGTTTTGGAGCAAAAATAATGAAGATTTAAAAATTCAAATTTGAAAAGATCAGAAGGGAAATTCATGCATGTTATTTTGTTTTATATCTTTTTGTATGTTTTTTTTGTTTTCACTTTGAAATAGAAAATTGATTGATTGAATTTCTTACTATATTGTTATATATTTCCGTGTAGATTTTTATGGGGCAAACCAGCGAGGAGCTCACTCACGATAAGAAATAATGGATCTGCGAGACTAACTTTAAAAATCCCCCTCTACCAAGGCGACGCGGGTAGCCACTTCTAGTACATAATATAAGGGCAGTTGTGTGTATATGTATGTCCGGAGGAAACTTTAAAAATAAAACAATTAACAACAAAGTAACTATATATACACATTAAATACCAGCAGGATTTGGTTTTGAGCAAAAATATAGAGATTTGATTTATATTCATGAAGATAATTAAAAAATATAATTTAATGATAACAGCATGGATTTTTTTTTTTTTCATTTAATATTTTAATAGTAGACATTACATTTCTTTTCAGAGAGCTGGATCAATGCAAGGTAATATATATATATATATATATATATAATATATATATATATATATATATATATGAGGAAAAAATGAGTAAAGAAAAGAAATGTAGATGGATAAAAATGAATCTAATCGATATCACTTACACATGTGTTTCGGTTTGTTATCACAAAATGTATACAGATTTATGTTATTATTATTAAAATAAATCCCTTACACATATATATGAGAAAAAATGAGTAAAGAAAGAATGTAGATGGATAAAAATGAATTTAATCGATATCACTTACACATGTGTTTCGGTCTGTTTATCAAAATGTATACAGATTAACGTTATTATTATAATTAAAATAAATCCGGATTTACATTATTATTATTATTAAAATAAATTATTAAAAAAATCCGTATACATTTTGATAAACAGACTGAAACACGTGTAAGTGACATCGATTAAAAGTGATATTGATAAAATTCATTTTATCCATCTACATTTCTTTTCTTTCTTTACTCATTTTTTTCCTCTTATTGTCGGATTCATTTTCCATTTTCACATATATATATATATATATATATATATATTATATATATATATTATATTTTTTTTTTTTTTTTTTTTTTACATAGGATTTAAACTCACAATTAAGTAATAATGGATCAGCGAACTAACTTGAAAAAATCCCCCTCTATCCAGGCAACGCCGGTAGCCACTGCAAGTTGTATATAAGGAAAACTTAACACTCATGACATTTCAAACACTTTTGTCATTTAATTTTATTTTATTTTTCAAAATCAAACTTGATTTTTTTTTTTTGAGAAGCCAAATCCAAGTTGAGATTTTTTTTCCCTAAACAAAAATTTACAGAGAAAGGAAAATAATTTGTCATTGTTTGTTTGAGTTATTTCATCATTATGCTAATAATCCAATCGTTTTAAAATGTTTACAATTCCCAAATGTTTTTAAAATTGTTTTAGAAAAAATATCTAAAAGAATCTCTAAATTGATAGAAAAAAACTTTGAGGTATGTGCTATTTTAATTTTTTTTGTTGTTGTTGAATAAATAATTCAACGACAACAACAAAAAAAATTTATTATATATATATATATATTATATATATATATATATATATATAAACAAACAACTTTTAGCTATTTTCAGCCGACAGTATATTTGGGAGAATATGTGCTTTTTAATTTTAGTCAGACCTAATTTTTGAAAGTTAATTTATTTATGTTTAAATCCGCCTAATTAAACATAAATGAATTAACTTTCAAAAATTAGGTCTGACTAAAATTAAAAAACACTATATTCTCCCAAATATAATATATATGTATAAAAATGCAAACTATTATATGCAACATATAGATATGCATATATAGATATATATATATGTACAAATTAAAGACACAAGAACTATTTTTAATAAAGTTAAATTTAATTCTTAGTTTAAAATTCAACTATTAGACATTATATAATATATAACATATACACGCCAAATACAACCATGTACATAGACACCCTCACGAACACACACACACAAAAAGTAAACAGACACATATACATAAACACACATACACACACCCAAAAAGTAGAAATTTAAGTAGAAAAAACACAGAAATTCTTTGAACAAATTACAAACACACACACCTGACATATCAAATGAACATCTGATGAACTATATCAAAACACTCTAATAAAAGAGTTATAAAAACTCAGTTTATGAATTTACTACCAAGCCACCCAGAAAACAAAAAACACCTGTTTAAAACACTAATGTTAAAAATGAAATTTCTTTATACTTCCACTCCCACCAAACAGGAAGAGGAAGTTAAATACTCATATATTATATATATATATTATATATATACACACACACACACACACACACGCATGTAAGAATTCATTTTCATATTATTGATCAAAGCCTGAAGAAGATTATATATATATATATATATATATATGTCATCCACAGACACTGTGTGGCTAGACACAACTACCTTTGACCAGAGTGAAATCCAACTGACTTTTGTCTCGCCTGACTCTTGGCCACTTGGCAGCTGCCATAAAGGGTGGTGTTTTAAACTATTAAATACATACGTTAGTTTATATATTTTACGATCACCAAAGAGATCCACTGTGTATAGACAATCATTGCTTTATATTGCTAGCAGTGAAAAGTTAATTTAAGTCACCCTAAAAGAGCTCTACCGAGTTTGGGAACACACACACAGTGATGCTGAAGCTTCTTGATCGAGTGCATACTGGGATGCACATATTTGCTTTGAACGAGGCCACAGAAAAATTCATGGTCCCAACTATAGCCATCTAACTCCTACTTGTAACCTATCATGTGTAATTCATTTCTAAGAAAAACAATGGATGCATGGATATGATTTTACTGCATCCTTTTAGATTTTTGTGCATTAGTAACACAGGACCAGGCCCCGACACTAACTTTTTTCATGACCGTCCCGAACAAAAATTATCAACCGTCCCGAATGGGGTTTGGACCATCCCAAATCAAATTTTTTGTTTAATTCATTAGCTCATCTATACTTGTTATCATCAGTAGCATAATAACATGTAATAAAACATTAAGAAAAGCTGAAGCTGTTGATAATTCTGGATATTTGGACAAAAAATCCATTTCCTAGTGTATTTTGAGCTAAAAAAAAAAAAATACTTTTTTACTTTAAGTTACCCTGAGTAAGGTTAGTAGTACAGAATTGGTCCTTTTAAACTATCTCCTCCACCATTATTCATTACATGCTTTGAGAATAGACCTGCGGTGCGTAGCCTCATTTGAGGTCAGCATTTGGGCAATCACTGGAAAAAATTTTTACCATCCCGCAACACTGTCCCGGATGACGTATTTGATCGTCCCGGATGTAATTTTTATCATCCTCGGGACAGCGTTAATATCAACCCTGCACAGAGACGCATGCATTCAACATCTCTGGTTGTGTAATGGTTAGCAAACTAGTCTTGCCAGATCCATTACTATTGAATAGCAGTTTGATCCTCACTGCATGCTGCATACTGCGACCTTGTGTCACATCCTACCCATGGTAAACAGATTGGTAGAGAAGGTGAGTTCCTGTTGTCGTGGATGGTTAGCAAGCTAGTCTCACAGATCCATTACTACTGAATTAATGAAGTTTGATACTCACTCGATGCCTCATAGTTACAACCTGTGTTATATCCTACCCGGTGTGAATGGGTTGTGCAACAAGGGTAATGGTGCGCAAAGCTAAGTCTCACACGATCCATTGCTACTGAATAGGAAGTTTGATCCTGAAGATTCTCCCATACTTGTGACCTCTGTGTCACATCCTACTATGTAGGTGAGAACATGTTGGGTAAAAAACCTACCGAATTATTCATTTATTTAAAGACAATTTTGCAAGTTACCTATCAGCTGTAGGTTATAAGCATTGTTACCGTGAGTGGATTCTCACTGGGGCGCCCATTCTTTTGCCATCGTGACACATGACCACGACCTTCACAGCCCGAATCCATCTATGAATCGGTGACAAAGGACATCTACACGCCAACTGATTTCTACTTGTTGTGAGCTGATACCGTGTTTGACGAGTATGAAATGTGAAATAGCGACTAAAATGTATTGCTATGCCGGGCTATCACGCGAGCGTGCTGGGTGGAACTATGCCGAGTACACGATGCAAGGTTCTCATATAATCTGGCATCAGTGTAGTACATGATTCTCCCCATGCCCACTCTGATTCCTTCCCTGTTAGACAATGTCTCTAATCTATGATGTGTCCTAAACATAGACATCTCGTTGCAAACGTGTAATAACCTATATAGCTTCCAGTAATAGATCAGACTAGCTAAGCTACCCGGTCCATGACCGCGTACAGCAAATAAACATATCTTTATGAAACCAGAGCGAGTTTTACCATTAAATAATAAAATTACAAAAAACCATCTATCACCGACAAAATTTCTATGATATTACAGTGTTATTTTAAGGGATCTTTTTTTAAAACATGAACAATATTCATTTTTTTACAATAATGCGCAATCCTTGTAAATTTTGGTGTTGAAATAAATTAATTATCATAAATACATATGCACTTTTTTTTATAGTTAGAATTCATCGAACTTCATGGTTACTTTAGTTTTCTTTACCTAGAAAAAAAATATCAATTTCAAAAAAAAAAAAAAAGTATACACTTCAGAATATTATCTGTTTATAGAAAAAAAAAATCCATGTAGACCTTGAACATCTGGACAACCCCCCTCCGTTCGTAAATTTTTTTTCCTTCAATGATTATTATGATTACACACAAATCTATCAGCACTCTGTAAAAAAAATCTTAAAATGTTCATTATTTTTTGAGTTTTCATGGGTGCTCATTTCCTCCTATAAGCTTATATAGGATAACTTGAACTATAACTGAACATTTATGTTAGATAGGAAGTGCAATTATTTGTGTTAAAGAAAAAGTTACTTGAAGCACTAATGTTTTACTAAGAATTATTAGTTACTTGAAGCCATATAACTGTTATAAAACATTATAGTTACTGATAAGTTTGTTTGTTATTCGATTTTAAACGGCAATCAACCCGTCCGCGGGTATATGTCATGCCATACCGCTTCATGATGCTAATACATTTAATTGAAACCGACCAATGTTATAACATCGATAATTAAATTCATCCTATTTCGGAAAGACTTGTTTTTTTCAATTTCTTACTAGTATATATATATACTATACTATATATAACACACACAAAGGTTTTGTTTGTTTTGGCACAAGGCCAAATAAAGGAAACATAAGAACAACAGGTAAACAACATACGAATTAAAGGCACTTATTTATAGACAACTAAAACTACTGTTTCACCTGGAGAAAATGTGATGGCAGATTTTTCTTTTGTTTTTTTTTTGTTAAGTTATAAAACGTGAGGTCGATTAAAATGTTAATTATTCACCTTTGCTGGAGGCCCGTGGGGGGGGGACTAATTTTAACAAATTTCTGCTAACCTAAATTTGTTTCCTCAACATTCCACATTCTCCTCTCTCACACTTATATATATATATACTATATAATATTTATAATATAACACACACACACACACACACCACATTATAACACTATATAAATATATATACACACATTATCAACTACTATATATATATACACACACACACATTATACACACTATATATATATACACACACACACTACACATTATACACACACATACAGTCCTCATATGTGTGTGTGTGTGTGTGTGTGTGTTGTGTAAGAGAGGAGAGACCCACTAATACCACCAATTTTCCCTGTGTATTTACCCCCCCCCCATATGGAACTTGTGTATAAAGGTTAATATTATCTTTGATAACATGTTGTTCCATCGAAGAACACATATTTATAAATCAAAGCTCATAAATGATTTTTTTTTTACAATTTCAGCTTACGAATAATGAAAATTATACGAAAAACAATGATTTACATTTTTCTGCGCGTTTAAATCAATTGAAATTTAACATAGCCAAAAACAAGTTATGACTAGAGCTTTTTTTAAATTCTATGAAAATCAATTGAATGGTTGTTTTTCACGAAAATTTCCATAATTACTTACTTTTTGAGGAAAAATATGCTCTGAAAGTTTTCCTATTTTATTGAAATAGCAGCTTTTTTACGAGGTCTTATAACCTCCTATTTTATTTTATAAAATATTGAAATAATGAAACCAACAAACGATTTTTACTTTTTTTCTGTAAATAGTCTGATAATTATATTAGAAATCTTTTTATAAGTTTCAATCACAAGAGTTTTTGTTATTAGTAAAAGAACCGGTGAATACAGAATCTCTGCTAAAAAAAAAAAAAAATAAAAAACATCATAAAGAACTGACCCTGTTTGTAAAAAAAAACGGACTGTTTTTACTTATTTTCAAGATAACGCGTGAGTAATTTTCCCCAATCGATGAATTTGATCTGTGAATTAACTTGTTTTTCTTTTGTTAAAACTCTTTAGTTCGTTATCTTTTGCGAGATTTTAAAAAAAAGTTTAAATATATTTACGTTTCTCCTTCAATATGGGCCAAACCTGATCACGTTGACCTATTTGGTGGTACCTAGTGACCACAGTTCAAGAATTTGCTGTATGAAGCAGGTAAAACAATACCCAATTTTTTAATTACTCGTACAGCACTTCCAAACAAAACCTACTTATCCTTCCTAACCTGGCTTAATTATTTTATCCTGCCTCTCTGTTCTGGTTTTCGTTTCTTTTAATACAAAATGTTGCTAAGTTACTCGGAATATGAGTGCACAGGGTAAAAAAATACAAACATATCTCTCGAAATTACTCGATCCTCCTGGGTATTTAGAATTTTAACCCTTTTTCTCCCCTTGTAAGCAACAGTATTATTCTTTCCTACCCAACCCCAACCAGATGTGGAAAAGTATCAGGTCACCTAAAACAAATATCTACCTATTCCCCATATTTAATAAGGCACCACCGCAAATATCTCTTGTTTGGGAGGAGGGGGTCTTTCAAAAGAAAGGAGAAATAAATAAATTTAAAAATCTAGTTTACTACCTAAGGATGTCCAATCTATCGTTGCCATAATTTTACCCCCTCATTATTAACAACAAATGAAACTGGAATAAAAGTTCTATTCCATTATCTTTCAAAATGTTTGGGACCCATCAAAAAAAGAAACATTAAAAAACTTGATTTTTTAATTTTTCAGTTAACGAAATATGAAAATTGTGAAGCTAACAACAATGTTTCTACATTTTCGCACACGAATTTAGGGTGGAATATTGAAATTTAACCGTAGCCAAAACAAGTTTTACAACTAGCAGGCTTCCTTTTTAATTCTTTTTTTTTCTTTTAGAAAAATCAAGTTCAAATTTTCACTCTCAAGCAAAACTAGATTATTTTAAAGTTTAGCTATAATTAAACCCACTGGTCTTTTCAAAACCCACGTTTTTACACCTTTGACCTTAAAATTGTAGATTATTCAAAATATTAAATTCTTCTAAATAATAGATTCTTTTTACAATAGAAAAAAAAACATTTTTTCATATGGGCAAGTTGTTTTTAATTTTTAGGAATTTAGAAAATTCCTTCTTTAACAATCAGGAGTCACTTGGTGCAAAACCAAAATAGTTTGTTTAATAACACACATTTACCGGTGAACGAACTAAGTATTTTTTAAAATTTTTTACCAATAAATCCCAATTTTATTCACTCAAATAACAATATGTCAATATTTAAATCGTTTATGAAGAAAGAAAAAAAAATCGCCAAACTTTAATTTCTTTTGTAATTCAGCCGTACACGGACCCCCCAGAAAAAAATAGGTTTTTATTTTCTCATTTTTTTTTTTATTTCACTTTTTTTTAGTTTTAACCAATAAATCCTCAATTTTATTCATCAAATAAAAATATGTCCAAATTTAAATAATGGTCTTATGAAGAAAGAAAAACAAAAAAATTCCCTGACTTTGCAAATTTTTTCTATATCTAGTTCAGGCGCGGTCACGAACCCCTGAAAAACATTATATTTCAATTGCAAATTGACTGTAATAGTTGTATTTATTCCTCCAGGATTTTTTTAAGCTATATGCTCTGATCAACTCGCGCTATAACGTGTTTGTTTTACAGTTACATATTACATAGGACCCAAATAATGGTTGTTTTCCCCCCCCTTCCTTTTTTAGGTTTACAACATTAAACAAAGAAAGAAGAAACAAAAAGACAAAAATATCGTCAATTAATTCTCGTTTAAAAGATGAACGGTTTCTAATACAGCTTTTTACTAAGTTGTCTCTGTTATATCGAGGAATGGGATTGATTAAAATGAAATTAGCGCCAACGCAAAAAACCCTTTACAAAATTGTCACTCTCAAGTCTGCTTGTTTTGTTTTGTTTTTATTCTCTAAGAGTATTCTTTTAAGTATATTGCTTTTAAAAAAAAAATCTCGCTAGGTGTCTTTTTTTTTTTTTTTTTTTTTTTTTTTGCTGGGTTTACGGTTTACATATAAATATTTAATAATTTTTTTTCTTTTGAGGTCCAAAGCGCCGCACACAGACACCCATAAAATTATATTTCAGTGCAAATTGCGACAAGTGTTTTTATATTTCTATAAGAAAGCGCATTTTAATTATATGCTCTAATAAAAACACCTTCTCGTTATAATGTGTCGTTTTCTTTTAGGGGTTTGCTGGCGTCACGTTACATTATATGTAAAGCGTGACCTGCAACCCCAAAAAGAACATACGAACAGCGATATTTTTCCTTTTTATTAGTAGAGCAATAAATATCAAAATGTTCAAGACTTAGAGATAAAAAAACCATATATTTTGTATTTTTATGTCATACAAATACAAAATATTATTGATTTTTTTATGAATTATTCATTGTTCCAAGCGTGGAGTAGACCCCCAGAATATTTTCATTCAGTTTCAAACAACTGTGTTGTTTTATCTTAAAGAACACATTAACTATATATTCTCTGTCACCTCGCTATAACGTGTTTTTTTCTTTATATGGGTACTGAAGGATTTACGTTCCGTTCAGAATGTTAAAAAAAAATTCATGATATTTAATCTAGAGTATTTTAAGAATTATTTTTTTATAAATTTACAGGTTAACAAAACAACACCCATAGTTAGCTTATGTTTTCTTTACACTTGTATTTGCGATAGCCATTCAAAACCACCCACCAAAACCAATATAAACAATGCTTCAAGCAAATATAAAACCCTTATTTGTCTTGTTATTTAGAGTTTAGGCTAACTTGTAAATCGGGTCGTGAAATTAGAATCGACCCAGAACCCCAAATTTTGTAATAAAACTTATTTTACAGGGGATTTACGGTTAGTGTTTAGTTACATGGGAAAATAAATAATTTTGTGTTCTGTTTTCTGAGTCACCCTGTAATTTTCGACGGTTTGCAAAGTTTAGCCGCGATTTACATATATACATTACTTATTACTACAAACAATGAACAATCATTTATGAAAAGTTTTAACTTACCTTCATCAATTTGGGAAGTTTACCAGTTCAATTGACAATTTTGATGACTCGCTTCAAACTTGAAATTATCAAGGCAGTTTCATTTGATGTCTGCGGTTTTTTTTCAAAAAAGTTATGAATCAAAATAGGGGATGACTATTAAGAAATTTGTGAATAAAAGTCTTTTTTTTAATTCTTTTTTTAATCTACTTAAAAAGTTTATTGTGCAAAAAACCCGTATTTTATTTTAATTCTTTTTTTTTTCTTGTCACAATAAACATTTCGCAAAATTTTCCTTCAATGACCCACAAATGTAAACAAAAAGATAACTTTGTCTTAAGAATCTTTTTTTGTTTTCTTTTTTTTAAGAAAGACAAATTAAAAGTTGATTGAATATTACATTTTTTGGAGGAAGTAATAACACATTAAATTGGCAGGAGGTACATTTTCTATATTTAAATTTGGTAATTGAAAATTAAAGTTATTTATAATTTTTTTATCTTATTTTTAATTTATTATATAACGATAATAAATTATTATATATAAATATTAAAGTATCTATATTAAATTTGGATATGCTAAAAATAAAGTATTTATAAGTTTTTATTTTTATGTTACTTTATAATAAATTATTTTCTGTATTTTCTTAATTTTAAGTTTTAAATTACTTTTTTAAATTCGATAAAACTTTTTAAAGAATATAAGTTAAAATATAATACAGCTAATTTTCTAAATTTAAAGCTAATTTTCTATTCATGAAAAAATAGAAAGAAATATTAAGTTTTAAAGTTATTTAATGGTTTCTTTGTTTAAAGTTTACTTTATTTATTTAATTATTTTTAACCAACATTTAAATGTATATTTTATTTATTTTCAATATTGAATTCATTTATTTTTAATGAGAATTTATTATCTGGATTTAAATGCAAGTCGGTATGAAGAACATTTTTTTTGAAAAGGTGGGAAAATATTTACTTTTTACAAAAAACAAAAAACATTAATTTTTGTAATTGTAAAAAAACAAAAGAAATTAAATCCTAATAGATGAATGAATATATAATAAAAAAAAATGTCTTTAAAATATATACTTTGTTTAAGTCTTTCTTTCTTTATTAATTATTATTTATTAATTTAAATCCGGAAGATTTATTTATCTTTTTAAATATTTTTCTTGTGTTTTCGTTTTCTTATTTGTTTTTTTACGACGTTAATACACTTGGTTTTTGTTGTATGTTTGAAGTTGCAGACAATTATTTCGACTAGTGAATATCTGTCGCGAATGAAGACTCAATTATACAAGAAAACCGATGGAAGTGATGAAGAACGAAGCTGAGAAATGAGAACATTAATGCTGTGAAGGATAACAATATATAATAATAATTCGATCCTTCCGACACAATGATCAGAAAAACAACGAGGAAGACACGGAAGAACAGAGAGACGATTGTGACCGAACCCCTTATCTTCTTTTTCTTTTCCTTTTTTCTTTTCTTTAATTTAAAATAAACAACACAAATCCGCTGGTATTTTAGGATAAACTAGAATAAATCCAACTTAAGAATTAAGAAAATAATTTTCTTAATTATTTTTCCCTTGAAAAATAAACAGAAAAAAATAGCAGATGTTGTTTTCAATATTGCTCAATAAACAGTATTATAATATATCAAAGTATAAACAAACGTTCAGGTCGGCATTTTTTTGGTAGTTTGAAGATGCACTTCAAAATGGTGGGAATTCTTTTAGAAAAAAAAAAGACCACGAAATATCTTCTTTCTTCTTCTCTTTCTAACGTTGTCTTCGACGGCTTTTTAAAATGTTTTGGCTTCTTTCACTCGTCGCCTTTAGATTTTTTCGTCTGCGTCACAAACAACAGAGGCGGCCATTTAACCGAATCGATATTACTTGGGCTTGTACCTTACCCACAATGACAAAGCACTCGCTTTCACTTCGCTGCGCATGCCGCACCAGCTTTTAAATAATCCATACAATACAAGTGACATAGAAAATATTTGACCCTTACACCTCCACCCGGTCACCTACATAGTAAATGGTTAGCACCTAGATTTACGACATTGATAGTAAAATTCGATTCTCATTGGGTGCCCCATACTTCTAGCCTTGTGCAATCTAAGCTAAACTAGTAATAACTATTACAATCCCACCTGCCCAAAGAAAATAAATCATTTTGATATTTTAATTACCTTTTCCCTATCTGTAAAAAATGTTGCTCACTTTAAACTCTATACATACAAAAATATTCAAGAAAAACAAAAAAAACAAAAAAATCGATACTAAAGAGAAAAAAAACAACTAAAATGTTAAATTTGTAATTGGCTCAGTGGCTGGATTTTTGGCATGTCAACCCTTGTTGTGTATTTTATACAGAAGACATTTTTCTATCATTTTCTTATTGGGTATATTTAAAAAAGTTCTAATCTGTCTCTATGTGTGTCATTCAGTTCAAATTTATCTGTCAAATCTATTCTTAATCTATCTGTCAATTCTGCTCAAGCTATTCTGTAAATATTCTGCATATCTTATTTCTATCTATCTAATGGTAACTATCTATCTATCTATCTATCCATCTCAGTCCTTTCATATGTCTTATTCTGTTCATATCTATCTCTCATTCTATTCATATCTATTAATGTTATAAACGCTAAAGTTGTTATTATAAAATAAATAAAAACATGCTCAGATCTTTAAATGTACGCGTGTCAAGATGACTCTTTTTTTTGTAGATAAATAGAGGGTGAAAATTAAGGATTTTAGTTAGGTTCAGGTGGTAAATGGCATAATACAATTTGTTCAAATGCCTACATTTGTAAACAATTTCACTTTCTCATTCAATAAATTGGTATTTTTGTAGGATGCACAATTTTCTTCAATGCCAAAGACCACATTTTATGCTGAGCCACCTTTGTAAGCCTGGGCCTTTTTTTGATAATTTCCATTTTACATAGTGTTTTGCCACGTTAATATCTTAATGTGCCATACATATTTGGATAAGCGTGGTACTGTTTGCATATCTTCTGCTTTTGAAGCTTAGATTATGGTTATACCACCTTTTTTCCAATATTTTTGCAAGTGGCACCAATAAATCACCTCTAGGCCACAATCAAGGACAATGAAACATAACAACGAGGGAAAAAACTTACATGGTGCACACTGAAAAAATATTTGGAAAAAAAGGTGCGTTACTAAACCATAATCTAAGCCTTCCGATAACAGAAGATATGCAAACAGTAACCACCCTTATCCAAATATGTATGGCACATTAAAGATATAACGGGCAAACACCTATGATAACAATGGAAATTATCAAAAGGCCTCCTAGGCTTACAAAGGTTGGCAGCATAAATGTGGTCTTTGCATTGCAAGAAAAACTTGTGCATGCCTACAACAATTACAAATTTATTGCAATGAGAAGTGAATTGTTTACACAATGTAGGCATTTGAACAGTATCGTATTTATGCATTTAACCACCTGAACTAACTAATCCCTTAATTCACCCTTATCTACAAAAAAGAAGGTTCATTTTGTAATATCTATACATGAAGATCTGAGGACATTTATTTATTTATAACATTATAAGATATGATAGAATGTAGACGATAGATTATGAACAGAAATAAGACATGATGAACAGGGACTGAAGATGCTAGATAGATAATAAACATAATAGATAGATAGATATGAACAGAATTTACAGATAGTCTTGGAGCAGGAATTTGACAGATTAGATAAGAATAGAATTTGACAGATAATTTGAACTGACATACACACATAGAGACAGTATAATTTTTTTAAATACCCAATAGAATGAATAAAAATGTCTCTATAAAATAACACAATATAGATCCCTAAAACCAGCCCTGAGCCAATTACAAATTTAACATTTTTTAGTTGTTTTTTCTCTATTATTATCGATTGTTTTTTTGTTTTTCTTTGATATTGTCATGTATAGAGTTTTAAAGTGAGCAACATTTACAGATGAAAAAGGTAATTAAATATCAAAATGATTTATTTTCTTTGGCAGGTGGGATGTATAGTTATTTACTATGGTTTAGCTTAGATTGCACAAGGCTTAGAAGTATGGGTCACCCAATGAATCGATTTACTATCAATGCGTCTGAAATCTAGGTTGCTAACCATTTCACTATGTGAGGTGACCGGGTGGCGGTGTAGGGTATTTATTTTTCTCATGTCACTTGTATTTATATTATTTAAAAAGCTGTGTGCGCATTGCGCAGCGTGAAGTGAAGCGCAGTGCTTGCATTGTGGGTAAGGACCCAAGCCCAAAATAACATCACATTCGGTTTTACATGGCCGCTCTCTTGTTGTTTGATGACGCAGACGAAAATCTAAAAGGGCGGACGAGTGAAGAAGCCAAACATTTTTAAAAGCGCGTCGAAGACAACGGATTTAGAAAGAGAAGAAGAAAGGAGATAATTGGTCCTTTTTTTTGTTTCTTAAAGAACTCCACCATTTTTGAAGTCGCATCTCAGTCAAACACATACCAAAAAATCCGACCGCTGAACGTTCCTTGTTTATACTTGACTATATACCTATACTTGCTTTATTGACAATAATCAAACCAAACATTCCTATTTTTCATCTGTTTTATTTTCAGGCAAATATTAAGAGATTATTCTTATTTCTTAGTTGGATTTATTCTAGCTTTAATCTAGAAATACCAGCGGATTCGATGTTTGTTCTATTTTATTAACAAGAATAACAAGAAACAAACCGAAAAGAAAAAGAGACTAGGGTTCGGCTCTCACATCCGTCTCTCTGTTTCTTCCGTGTCCTCTCCTCCGTATTGTCTCTTCTCACCCACAAGCTACCCTCTGATCATGGTGTTCGGAAGGATCGTGAACTTATTATTCTTATTATCCTAATCCTTCCACCATCATTAATGTCCACTTTCTCGCTTCGTCTTTCTCAACTTCACGAACGCAATCGTTTTCTTGTTCATATTTTGAGTCTTCATCTTGCGACAGATATTCCACAGTTCGGAAATATTTGTTCATCACTTCAAAACATACAACAAAAAGCCAAGTGTATTAACGTCGTAAAAAAACAAAATAAGAAAAACGAAAACACAATAGAAAAAATAATTTAAAAGATAAATAATAATCTTTCCGGGATTTAAATTAATAAATAATAAATTCCATAAAAAAGAAGAACTTAAAACAAGTTAACTATATTTTAAGACATTTTTTTAATTTTATATTCATTCATCTATTAGGATTCTAATTTTTCTTTTTTTATTTACAATTACAATTAATGTTTTTGTTTTTTAAAAGAAATATTTCCCACCTTTTTTCAAAAAAAATTTCATTCAATCAACTCTCATTTTAATTCAGATAATAATTTCATTAAAAAATAAAAGATTCAATATTGAAAATTAACATAAAATATACATTTTAAAAAATGTGTGTTAAAAATTAATCCTTATAATAAAACAATAACTTCCAACAATAGCAAAGACATTAAATAACTTTAAACCTTCCAATATTTCTTATACTTCTTATTTTCATGCAATTAGAAATATTTAGTCTTATAACATTTAGACATATAAGCTGTATTTAATTTTTCAACTATATTATTTCTTCTAAAAGTTTTTTATCATGATTAAAACAACACAAGTAATTTAAACTTAAACTTTCTAGCATAATACAGAATAAATTTATTTCATAATAGTAACATAACAATAAAACTTTTATAAATAACTTTATTTTTAGCAATTATTCCAATCTTAATATAAGAATTACTTAATATTTAGTATATAATCAATTTCTTATTCAATATATGAATAATTAAAATAAGATAAAAATTATACAACTAACTTTAATATTTACAATTATTCCACAAACTTTAATATAGAATTACTCCCCTCCAAATATTATTTCGCAGTATTACCTCTCCTCCAAAAAATTGTATATTTCACAATCAACCTTTACTTTCTTCTTTAAAAAAAGAAACAAAAAAACGATTTTTAAACAACTGTTTTATCTGTTCTTGTATTACATTTGTGGATTGAAGGAAAACTTTCTTGCAAAATTCTTATTTGACAAGAAAAAAAAAATAAAAAGAATTAACAATAAAATACGGGTTTATATCCTGCAACAAGATAACTTTTAGCCTAGATTAAAAAAAAATTAATAAAACTTTTTACTCACAAATCTCTTCATAGTTCATCCCTATTTTGACTTCATAAACTTTTTTGAAAAAACCGCAGACCTCATGAACTCCTTGATAATTTTCAAGTTTGAAGCCAGTCAATCTCCAAATTGTTCAATTTGACGACTGACAACTATCCAAATGATGGAAGGTGAAGTTAACTTTTTCACTAAATATTTTCATTTGTTGTGTTAGTAATAAGTAACTGATGATATAACCTGTAAATCCGGCTAACCTTGGCAAATCCGGTCGGAAAACGATATATACAGCGCAGCGCCGTGAGCTCATAAGGAAAACAGAGAGCATCCAGAACTTACTTTCATATTGCTCTCCCATACAGACCTCGCGCGCGCTCGCTAACCGTAAATCCCCCTAGTGTTAAAATACAGTTTTATTACAAAAATTTTGGTGGAGGTTCTGCGGTCATGGTCTAATTTTTTCGAACCGATTTACAAGTTTAGCCTAAAACTAACAACATAAGACAAAATAGGGTTTTATAATTGCTTGAAGCATTGCTTTATATTGGTATAGGTTGGTTGGTTTTGAAGGCTACGCAAATAAGTGTTAAAGAAAACATAAGCTAACACTATGGTGTTGTTTGTTAACCATCGAAATCTAAACTATCAATCATAATCAAATACTTCTACGATTTCAAAATATACAATGATCTTTTATTTACATCATGAACGGAAAAACCGTTAATCCTTTTCAGCTACCCGCACAAAAGAAAACAAACACTTAAGCGAGGATTATACAAGAAAGCATATAATAAGTTAATGTGTTCATTTAAAGAATAAAACAACACAGAATATAACGATTAAACGAAAACCTGAATGAAATATCTGGAGGTCTACTTCCACACGCCTTTGATCAAACTCAATGAATACAATTTCATTAAAAAGATCATATATAATTTTGTATTTGTACATGACATAAACAAATACAAATTATGTTAATGTTTTTTTATATCTCTAAGTCCTTGAACATTTTTGTATTCTATATTGCTCTACTAATTAAATAAAGGAAAAAATAATCGCTGTGATCGATTCTTTTTTGGACGGTCTCGTGCTCAGGTCACGTTTAATATATGTAAAAACGTGAACCCAGCAACCCCTAAAAGAAACGACACTGTTATAAAACGCATGTGTTTATTAGAGCATTATAATTAAAATGCTCTTTCTTACTAATATAAAAACAACTGGTCCAATTTTGGCAACTGAAATGTCAAATTTATGGGTTTCTGGTCCGCGCTTTGGGAACCTCAAAAAGAAAAAAAAATTTTATTAAATATTTTTTTATATATGTAACCGTAACCCGCAAAAAAAAAAAAAAAAAAAAAAAAAAAAAAGACACCTAGCGCAGATTTTTTTTTTAGAGCAATATCTTAAATAATTTACTCTTAGAGAATAAAAACAAACAAACAAGCAACTGATGACAATTTTGTAAAGGGTTTTTTGTTGGCGCTAATTCTCATTTTAATCATCCAATTCCTTCGAATATAAAGAGAACAACTATAAAAGGCGACTCAATTAGAAACCTTCATTTCTTAATAACGAGAATTAATTGAGCATATTTTGTCTTTATTCGCTTTTCTTCTTTTTTCCTTTGGTATGGTTTTGCTAAAAACTAAAATAAGGAAGGAGGGCGGGGGAAAACAACATTATTTGGTCTTGTATATGTCAACCTGTAAAAAACCAACAACGTTACTAGCGCGAGTTTGATCAGAGCAATATACTTTAAAAAATCCTGGAGTAATAAAACCAACCTTACAGTCCCCATTTTGCAATGAATGATAATTTTTTCAGGGGTTCTGTGGACCGCGGCTGAATACTTATATAAAAAAATTCAAGTCGGGGATTTTTTTTTCTTCTCCTTCATAAACCATTATTTAAATTGGACAATGTTATCTTGAGTGAATAAAATGAGGACTTACACTTAATTTGGTTAAAAAAAAATAAAATTTGGAAAAAAAAAAATGAGAAAATAAATAAACCTATTTTTTTCTGGGACGGGTCCGGTGTCCGGGCTGAACTGTACAAAAAGAAATTAAAGTTTGGGATTTTTTTTTCTTTCTTCATACATTTAAATTTTGACATATTGTTATTTCGCAGTGAATATAATGTAGGATTTATGTGGTAAAAAATATTACATTAAAAAATACTTAGTTCGTTTCACCGCTGGAGTCTAAAAATTGTGTTATTGGAACAAAACGTATTTTTGTTTTTCAAGCCAGTGACTCCTGATTTTAAAAAAGGGAATTTTCTTTAATTTTCCTAAAAGAATTAAAAACACTTTGCCCATTTGCAAAAAAATGTTTTTTCTATTTTAAAAATAATCTTTTATTAATTTTTAGGAAATTTAATATGATAATCTACTTTATCCATAGGTGTAAAAACGTGGGTGAAAGACAGTGGGTTTAATTAATACTAAACTTTAATAATCTAGTTTTGCTGTTCGTGGAGAGTGAAAACTGTGTGACTGATTTCATAGAATTAAAAAAAGGAAGCCTCTAGTTGTACACTTGTTTCTGGGTACGTTAAATTCTCAATTCTCCACTCTAAATTGTAGTGCTGCTGCGATACGAATGTAATACAATTGGTTTTCGTTCCACACAATTTTCAATATTTCTCGTTTAAGCTGAAAATTAAAAAAAAAAATTATCAGATATTTTTTAATGTTTGCATTTTTTTGTGATACCGATAGTCAAATTTTGAAGTCATTGAAATAAAGACCTTATTCATACCAGTTTTTATCATTGTGTTACTTGCAGATATGATGGGAAGTACGGTAAAATTTGGACGTAGATTGGACACCTATGTAGTCCTCAACACTAGATTTTTTAATTTATTTATTTCTCTCGTCTTGTCTTGAAGACCCCCTCCTCCCAACAAGATATTTGCGGTGTCCTTAATTAACTCTTTACTTGCCGGGAATAGGAATATATTTTCTGTATTCACTTCAGTAGGCTGACCCTGATGGGGGCCGGGGGGGCGGGTCGTTCCATCATCTGTTCTCATCTATCTCCCACAAAACATCTTGGTCTGGGGTTGGGGTAGGAAAGATAATACTGTAGTGCTACAAGGGGGAGAAAAGGGTGATTCAAATTTTACATACCCAGGATCGGATCCGCAGTAATCTGAAGCATATGCTTTGTATTTTTTTTACCTCACGCGATCGTCACTCATATTCCGCAGTTCATCATTCACTCTCCATTGAGCAAATCATATTGCTGAGGTAATTACATAAGAAAACGAAACCAGAACAATAGGGCAACGGTAAATAAATTAGACTCAGTAGGAGCGCTATAAGTAAGCGTGTGGAAAAGTGCATGACGAGTTACTCTAATACAAAATATGCGTTTTGTTTTACCTGCTGTTCATACAGCAAATTTCTTGACTCGTGGTCACTTAGGTACCACCAAAATAGGTCACGGTGATGCAGTATTAGGCCAGTATTTTGATAGGAAAGAAACGTAATAATTACTTTAAACTTCTGCTATTTTAAAAATAACTTCGCAAATATACGAGACCAACTCTACAAACGTACATACAAATCATATAGAAGAGTGTTACTATAAGAAAAACAGCTTAATTTCAAAGATCATCACTTATCGGTACTTGGGAAAATTCTACTCCACCGTCTCTCCATTGCTTGTGAAAAAATAAGTTAAAACAGTCCGTTTTACAACAGGTGTCAGTGTTTCCTTTATTGCATTAGTTTTTTTTTTTTTTTTTTTTTCTTTTTTTAGCAGCATATCTGTATATTCACGGTCTTTTTAGCTGTAGTATCAAAAAAAACATTCTGTTGATGAAACTTATAAAAGAATCTCTTCTTAATATATTATTTAGTTACGTATATTACGAAAAAAAGTAAAATCGTTTTTTTGTTGGTCATTAAATTTTCATATTTTTATAAAATAAAATAGGAGGTTATTAGACCTTCGCTAAAAAAGCTATTTCCCCAAATAAGGAAAAAAACTATTTCAGACATATTTTCCTCAAAAAGTAAGTAATTTATGGAAATTTTCGTGAAAATCGACCATTAATTTGATTTTTTCATAGAATTTTAAAAAAAGGCCTCTAGTCATAACTTGTTTTGGCTATGTTAAATTTCAATTGATTTAACGGCGCAAAAATGTACATTGTTTCTCCGTTTATAATTTTCATTTTTTGTAAGCTGAAATTCAAAAAAAATTCATTATGAGCTTTTTTAATTGTTTCTTTCGAATGACTCAAACACATTTTCAAGATAATATAAACCTTCTAATACCAAGTTCCATATGGGCGGGGCGATAAATATCACAGGAAAATTTTCAAACGGTTGGTATTCCTAGTGCTCCTCTCTCTTACACACACACACACACACACACACACACATATGAGAGACTGCTACGCACACCCATATGTGTGGTGTATAATGTTGTGTGTGTGTGTATATATATATAGCTGTGTATAATGTGTGTGTTGCCATCTGTGTATATATATATAAGTGCTGTATAATGTGTGCAAGTATATTATATATATTAGTGTGTATATAATGGTGAATGTGTGTGTTGTGTGTGTATATATTATATATATATATAATATATTATATTATATAATGTGAAGGAGGAGGAGAATGTGGATGTTGGAGGAAACAAATTTAGTTAGCAGAACATTTTGTTAAAATTAAGTCCCCCCCCCACCCGGCCTCCAAGCAAGGTGAATAATAACATTTTAATCCACCTCACGTTTTTATAACTTAACAAAAAACAAAAAAAAAGAAATCTGCGCCATCACATTTTTCTCCAGGTGAAACAGTATTTAGTGTCATAAATAAGTGCCTTTAAATTCGCTATTCGTTGTTACCTGTTGTCTATTTTTCTTATTTGGCCTTGTGCCAAAAACAAAACAAAACTTGTGTTGTTATAATATATATATATATAATATATACTAAAGAAATTTGAAAAAAAACAAGTCTTCCGAAAATAGGAGAATTTAATTATCGATGTTAAACATTTCGGTTTCATTTAAATGTATTACTCATAAGCCGGTCGGCATGACATAACCCCGGACGGGTTGATATGCCGTTAAAATCAACAAACAAACTTATCAAGTAACTTAATAATTTCTTAGTAAACAGTTATAGCTTCAAGTAACTAATAATTCTAGTAAAACAATTATAGCTTCAAGTAACTTTTGGCTTAACACAAATAATTGGCACTTCCTATCTAACATAAATGTTCAGTTATAGTTTCAAGTTATCCTTATAACTTATAGGAGAATATGAGCACCCATGAAAACTCAAAAAATAAAGAACTTTTAAGAATTTTTTTTTACAATCTGATAGATTTGTGTGCTAATCAATAATAATCCATTGAAGGAAAAAAAAAATTTAGACGGGAGGGGTTGTCCAGATGTTCAGGTCTACCATGATTTTTTTTCTATAAAGATAATATTCTGAATAACTTTTTTTTTTTTTTTTTTTAATTTATATTTTTTTTAGTAAAAAAACATAAATAAAACCATGAATTCTGAATTCTACCTAAAAAAAAAAAAGTCAATATTATGATATAAATTATTTCAAAAACACTCAAAAATTCAGGATTGCATTTTAAAAAAATATTTTCAATTTTAAAAAAAAAATCCCTAAAATAAACACTGTAATACATGAATTTTCGGTGATGTTTTTTAATTTTATTTTTATGAAAACTCCCTGGTGTTCATAAAAATGTTTTCTTCCGGTCATGGACCGGGTACTTTAAGCTAGTCCTATATAATACTAATAATTTTCCAAACAGATCTATTTGACACATAGATGAGACTCCTAAACAGGTAGATCAGAGTGGGCCTGGGAGTAATGCCAATGATACTCCACACCCCAGAGCTTGAAAACTGGAACCTTGCCATCAGGTGTAGTGTCATACTTCACCCCCCACCTCCACCTAACACATGAGAAACATTTTATCTGGCATATTTCCACATTCTTCTCAAAAAACGATCAGCTGAGAAGTGGTTTGCTTACCTTAGTTGTGGCACAAGGCCAAAAAGAATGGGGCACCCCAGTGAGAATCGAACTCACTAACAATGCTTACTAACCACCAGCTGATAGGTAACTTGCAAAATTGTCTTTAAATAAATGAATAATTGTAGGTATTTACCCAACATGTTCAACCATAAGTAGGATGTGACACAAGGTCACAAGTATGGGGAATCTCTTCAGGATCAAACTTCCTATTCAGTAGCAATGGATCTGTGAGACTAGCTTGCGAACCATTACCCTTGTTGCACAACCCATCACCACGGTAGATATGACACAAGGTTGTAACTATGAGGCATCGAGTGAGTATCAAACTCATTAATTCAGTAGTAATGGATCTGTTGAGACTAGCTTGCTAACCATCACAACACAACAGGAAACTCACCTTCTCTACCCAATCTGTTTACCATGGGTAGGATGTGACACAAGGTCGCAAGTATGCAGCATGCAGTGAGGATCAACTGGCTATTCAATAGTAATGGATCTGCAAGACTAGTTTTGCTAACCATTACACAACCAGAGATGTTGATAGGCATGCGTTCCTGTGCAGGGTTTTGATATTAACGCGTCCCGAGGATGATAAAAATTACATCCGGACGATCAATACGTCATCCGGGACAGTTTGCCGGGGATGGTAAAATTTTTTCCAGTGATTGCAAGTGATTGCCAAATGCTGACCTCAAAATGAGGCTACGCACCGCAGGTCTATTCTCAAAGCCATGTAATGAATAATGGTGAGGAGATAGTTTAAAAGGACCAAATTCTGTACTACTAACCTTACTCAGGGTAACTTAAAAGTAAAAAAGGATTTTTTTTTTACTCAAAACACACTAGGAAATGATTTTTTGTCCAAAATATCCAGAATTATCACTGCTCAGCTTTTCTTAATGTTTTATTACATGTTATTATGCTACTGATGACTAACAAGTATAGATGATGCTAATGAATTAAACAAAAAAATTTTTGATTTTGGGATGGTCCAAACCCCATTCGGGACGGTTGATAATTTTGTTGGACGGTCATGAAAAATTAGTGTCGGGCCTGCGTCCTGTGTTACTAATGCATCCAATCTAAAAACCATTTAAGCTAAAAATACATGCATCAATTTTCTTAGAAAATGAATACACATGATAGGTTACAAGGTAGCGAGTTAGATGGCATAGTTTGGACCCATGAATTTTTCTGTGGACTCGTTCAAAGCAATATGTATGCCACTCGATCAAGAAGCTATCAGCATCACTGTGTGTGTGTTCCCAAACTCGGTTAGAGCTCTTTAGGGGTGACTTAAATTAACTTTCACTGCTAGCATATAAAAGCAATGATGTCTATACACAGACTGGATCTCTTTGGTGATCGTAAAAAATATAAAACAACGTATGTATTTAATAGTTTAAAACACCACCCTTTATGGCAGCTGCCAAGTGGCCAAGAGGTAGGCGGACAAAAAGTCAGTTGGATTTCACTCCTGGTCAAAGGTAGTTGTCTAGCCACACAGTGTCTGTGGATGACATAATATATATATATATATATATATCATATATATATAAATCTTCTCAGGCTTTGATCAATAATATGAAAAATGAATTCTTACATGCGTGTGTGTGTGTGTGTGTGTATATATATATATATATGAGTATTAACTTCCCTCTTCTGATTGGGTGGAGTGGAGTATAAAGAAATTTTCATTTTTAACATTAGGTTTTAACAGGTGTTTTGTTTTCTGGGTGGCTTGGTAGTAAATTCATAAACTGAGTTTTTATAACTCTTTTATTAGAGTTGTTTTGATATAGTTCATCAGATTTCATTTGAATGTCAGGTGTGTGGTTTGTAATTTGTTCCAAAGAATTTCTGTGCTTTTTCTACTTAAATTTCTACTTTTGGTGTGTTGTATGTATATGTGTCTATGTTTACCTTTTTTGTGTGTGTGTGTTGTTCGTGTAGGTGTCTTATGTACATGGTTGTATTTGGCGTGTATATGTATATATTATATGTCTAATAGTTGAATTTTAAACTAAGAATAAATTTAACTTTATTTAAAATAAGGTTCGTGTGTCTTTTATTTGTAATATATATATCATATATATAATTTTCATATGCTATAGTTTGCATTTTTATACATTATTATATATTATATATATATCTATATAGTTATATATTTGGAGAATATGTGTTTTTTTAATTTTTAGTCAGACCTAATTTTTGAAAGTTAATTCATTTATGTTTAAATTAGGCGGGATTTAAACATAAATAAATTAACTTTCAAAAAATAGGTCTGACTAAAATTAAAAAAAGCACATGTTCTCCCAAAATATACTTGTCGGCTGAAAATAGCTAAAGTTGTACATATATATATATACTATATATATATATATATATATATAATTTTTTTGTTGTGTCATGAATTATTTATTCAACAACAACAAAAAAAAAATTAAAATAGCACATACCTCAAAGTTTTTTCTATCAATTTAGAGATTCTTTTAGATATTTTTCTAAAACAATTTAAAAACATTTGGAATTGTAAACATTTAAAACGATTGATTATTTAGCATAATGGATGAAAAACTAAACCAATGACAATTATCCTCTCTGTAAATTTTGTTTAGGGAAAAAAAATCTCAAGTTGGCACATTTGGGCTTCTCAAAAAAAAATCAAAATCAAAATCAAGTTTGATTTTGAAAAATAAAAAAAAAATTAAATGACAAAAGGGTGTTTGTAATGTCATGATGTTAAGTTTTCCTTATATTACCCAACTAGCAGCGGCTACCCGGCGCTCGCCTGGATAGAGGGGGATTTTTTCAAGTTAGTTCGCTGATCCAATTTATTACTTAATTGTTATTGAATCCTCGTGGCGATGCCCCAGTTAAATCCCTATGTAAAAACAAAAAAAAAAAAAAAAAAAAAAAAAAAAAAAAAAAAAATATATATATAAATATTATATATACTATATATATATATAAATATATATATATATTATATATATAATATAATAAATTCTATGTGTGTGAGAATGGGAAATGAATCGACAATAAGAGGAAAAAATGAGCTAAAGAAGAAATGTAGATGGATAAAAATGATTTTACGATAGCACTTTTAATCGATGTCACTTAAAAAAAACCAAACCGGTGTTTTTTTTCGTTTGGTTTTTATCAAAATGTAACGGATTTATTTTATAATTTATTTTAATAATAATAATATATGTAAATCCGATTTATTTTTAATTTAATAATAACGTGAATTGTTATACATTCTCTAATACAGGACCGAAGAACACATGTGCTTAAGTGATATCATTAATTCATTTTTATCCATCTTACCATTTCTTCTCTAGCTCATTTCCTTCATATATATGTGTAAGGGATTTATTTAATAGATAATACGTAAATCCGTATTACATTTGATAAACAAACCGAAACACGGTAAGCTCTATATCGATTAGAATCATTTTTATCCATCTACATTTCTTCTTTACTCATTTTTTCCTCAGTATATATATATATATATATAATATATATATATTATATACACACACCTTGCACTGATCCAGCTACTCTGAAAAGAAATGTTAATGCTACTACTAAAATATTAAATGAAAAAAAAAAAAATCCATGCTGTTATCATTTAAATTATATTTTTTAATCTATCTTCACGAAATATAAATCAAATCCTCGTAATTTTTGCTCAAAACCAAACCCTGCTGGTATTGTAATGTGTATATATATTTACTTGTTGTTAATTGTTTTCCATTTTCAAGTTTCCCTCCGGACATAATATTACACACAACTGCCCGTTTATATATGTACTAGAAGTGGCTACCCGCGTCGCCTTGGTAGAGGGGGGATTTTTTAAAAAGTTAGTTCCGCAGTCCATTATTTCTTTTACGTGAGTGAGCCCCTCGCTGGTGCCCCATAAAAATCTACACGGAAATATATAAACAATATAGTAAGAAATTCAATCCAATCCAATTTTTCTATTTTCAAAGTGAAAAAACAAAGAAAAAAAACATACAAAAAGTAAACAAATAACATGCAATGGACTCTTCCCTCTGTTACTTTTCAAATTTGAATTTTTAAATCTTCCATTATTTTGCTCCAAAACCAAGCCTGTGCATATTAGTGTGTGTATATATTTACTTGTCGTTAATTGTTTTATTTTCGAAAGTTTTCTCCGGACATACAATACCCCACAACTGCCCTTTATATATAGATAGATATAGATAAGGATAAAACCTAATTGAGTTGGATAACCTACTAAAGTTTTTTGCTTTAGTGTCTCAGAGCTAAGATCCAAAACTTTAGTAGGTTTATGCTGACTCATTAAGGTTTATCTTATTATTTGCTCT
>CM042176.1:19526133-19586133 GCA_023376005.1 Doryteuthis pealeii | reverse complement strand
ATCCATTACTACTGAATTAATGAGTTTGATACTCACTCGATGCCTCATAGTTACAACCTTGTGTCATATCCTACCCGTGGTGAATGGGTTGTGCAACAAGGGTAATGGTTCGCAAGCTAGTCTCACAGATCCATTGCTACTGAATAGGAAGTTTGATCCTGAAGAGATTCCCCATACTTGTGACCTTGTGTCACATCCTACTCATGGTGAACATGTTGGGTAAATACCTACCAATTATTCATTTATTTAAAGACAATTTTGCAAGTTACCTATCAGCTGGTGGTTAGTAAGCATTGTTAGTGAGTTCGATTCTCACTGGGTGCCCCATTCTTTTGGCCTTGTGCCACAACTAAGGTAAGCAAACCACTTCTCAGCTGATCGTTTGTTTTGAGAAGAATGTGGAAATATGCCAGATAAAATGTTTCTCATGTGTTAGGTGGAGGTGGGGGGTGAAGTATGACACTACACCTGATGGCAAGGTTCCAGTTTTCAAGATCTGGGGAGTATCATTGGCATTACTCCCAGGCCCACTCTGATCTACCTGTTAGAGTCTCATCTATGTGTCAAATAGATCTGTTTGAAAATTATTAGTATTATATAGGACTAGCTAAAGTACCCAGTCCATGACCGGAAGAAAACATTTTTATGAACACCAGGGAGTTTTCATAAAAATAAAATTAAAAAAACATCACCGAAAATTTATGTATTACAGTGTTTATTTTAGGGATTTTTTTTAAACATTGAAAATATTTTTTTTAAATGCAATCCTGAATTTTTGAGTGTTTTGAAATAATTTATATCATAATATTGACTTTTTTTTTTTTAGGTAGAATTCAGAATTCATGGTTTATTTTGTTTTTTTACTAAAAAAAATATCAATTAAAAAAAAAAAAAAAAGTTATTCAGAATATTATCTTTATAGAAAAAAAAAATCATGGTAGACCTGAACATCTGGACAACCCCCCTCCCGTCTAAATTTTTTTTTTCCTTCAATGGATTATTATTGATTACACACAAATCTATCAGATTGTAAAAAAAAATTCTTAAAAGTTCTTTATTTTTTGAGTTTTCATGGGTGCTCATTTCCTCCTATAAGTTATAAGGATAACTTGAAACTATAACTGAACATTTATGTTAGATAGGAAGTGCCAATTATTTGTGTTAAGAAAAGTTACTTGAAGCTATAATTGTTTACTAAGAATTATTAGTTACTTGAAGCTATAACTGTTTACTAAGAATTATTAGTTACTTGATAAGTTTGTTTGTTGATTTTAACGGCATATCAACCCGTCCGGGGTTATGTCATGCCTACCGCTTATGATGTAATACATTTAATGAAACCGAAATGTTTAAACATCGATAATTAAATTCATCCTATTTTCGGAAGACTTGTTTTTTCAAATTTTCTATATATATATATATATATATATATTATACACACATACAAAGTTTTGTTTTGTTTTTGGCACAAGGCCAAATAAAGAAAATAGAACAACAGGTAACAACAATACGAATTAAAGGCACTTATTTATGACACTAAATACTGTTTCACCTGGAGAAAATGTGATGGGCAGATTTTCTTTTTTTTTTTTTTTGTTAAGTTATAAAACGTGAGGTGGATTAAAATGTTATTATTCAACCTTTGCTGGAGGCCGGTGGGGGGGGGGACTAATTTTAACAAAATTTCTGCTAACCTAAATTTGTTTCCTCAACATCCACATTCTCTCTCTCACTATATATATATATATATATATATATATATATATACACACACACACACATTATACACACTATAATATATATATATATATATATATATTATATATATATATATATATACACACACACACATTATACACACTATATATATATATATATACACTATATATATATATATATATATATACACACACACACATTATACACACTATATATATATACACACACACACACACATTATACACACACATACAGTCTCTCATATGTGTGTTGTGTGTGTGTAGAGAGAGACCACTAGATACCACCAATTTTCCCTGTGATAATTATATTAGAAGATTCTTTTATAAGTTTCAATCACAGTTTTTTTTTAGTAAAAGAACCGTGAATACAGAATTCTGCTAAAAAAAAAAAAAAAAAAAAAAAAAAAAAAAACATCAATAAAGAAACTGACCCTGTTGTAAAAAAAAAAACGGACTGTTTTACTTATTTTTCAAGATAACGGTGAGTAATTTTTCCCCAATCCGATAATTTGATCTTTGAATTAACTGTTTTTCTTTGTAACAACTCTTTATGTTCGTTATTTCTTTTTTGCGAGATTTTAAAAAAAAGTTTTTAAAATATTTACGTTTCTTCCTTCAATATGGCCTAAACTGATCACGTGAGCTATTTTGGTGGTACCTAGTGACCACAGTCAAGAATTTGCTGTATGAAAGCAGGTAAAACAAACCCATTTTTTAATACTCGTACAGCACTTTTCCAAACAACCTACTTATCCTCCTACCTGGTTAATTATTTTTACCTGCCTCATTGTTCTGGTTTCGTTTTCTTTAAACTACAAAATGTTGCTAAAGATTATACTCGGAATATGAGTGACAGGTAAAAAAAATACAAACATATCTCGAAATTACTCGATCCTCCTGGGTATTAGAATTTTAACCCTTTTTCTCCCCCTTGTAGCACACAGTATTATCTTTCCTACCCGACCCCAACCAAGATTTTGTGGGAAAAGTGTCAGGTCACCCTAAAAACAAAATATCTACCTATTCCCCCATAATTAATAAGGACACGCAAATATCTTTGTTTGGGGGGAGGGGGTCTTCAAAGAAAGGGAGAAATAAATAAATTTTAAAAATCCTAGTTTACTACCTAGGGATGTCCAATCTATCGTGCCAAATTTTACCCCCCATATATTTAACACAATGAAACTGGAATAAAAGTTTATATTATCTTCAAAATGTTTGGACCATTCAAAAAAAAGAAACATTAAAAAACTGATTTTTTTTTTTAATTTTCAGCTTAACGAAATATTGAAAATTGTGAACGAAAACAATGTTTACATTTTCGCACCACGAATTTAGTGGAAATTGAAATTTAACTTAGCCCAAAACAAGTTACAACTAGAGGCTTCTTTTTTTAATTCTATGAAAAATCAAGTCAAATTTTCACTCTCACAGCAAAACTAGATTATTAAAGTTTAGTATAATTAAACCCACTGTCTTTCAAAACCCACGTTTTTACACCTGATAAAATGTAGATTATCAAATATTAAATTCTAAATAATAGATTTTTTTTAAATAGAAAAAAAAACATTTTTTTCAATGGGCAAGTTGTTTTTAATTTTTTAGGAATTAGAAAATTCCTTTATTTAACAATCAGGAGTCACTGGTGAAAACAAAAATAGTTTGTTTAATGTTTGTTTAAAAACACAATTTTACCGCGTGAACGAACTAAGTATTTTTTAAATATTTTTTACCAATAAATCCTCAATTTTATTCACTCAAATAACAATATGTCAAAATTTAAATGTTATGAAGAAAGAAAAAAAAATCCCAAACTTTAATTTCTTTTTGTAAGTTCAGCCCGGACACGGACCCCCCAGAAAAAAATAGGTTTTTATTTTCTCATTTTTTTTTTCATTTTTTTTTTTTTAACCAATAAATCCTCAATTTTATTCACTCAAATAACAATATGTCCAAATTTAAATAATGTTTATGAAGAAAGAAAAAAAAAATCCCTGACTTGAATTTTTTTATATAGTTTCAGCGCGGTCACAGAACCCCTGAAAAAATTATCATTCAATTGCAAATTGGACTGTAAGTTGTTTTATTCTCCAGGATTTTTTAAAGTATATTGCTCTGATCAAACTCGCGCTATAACGTGTTGTTTTACAGTTACATATACAAGACCAAATAATGTTGTTTTCCCCCCCCCCTTCCTTTTTAGGTTTTTACAAACATTAAACAAAAGAAAAGAAGAAACAAAAGACAAAATATCTCAATTAATTCTCGTTTTAAAAGAATGAAGGTTTCTAATTATCAGCTTTTTATAGTTTGTCTCTGTTATATCGAGGAATTGGATGATTAAAATGAAATTAGCGCCAACAAAAACCCTTTACAAAATTGTCATTCAGTTGCTTGTTTTGTTTTGTTTTTATTCTCTAAGAGTATTTATTTTAAGTATATTGCTCTAAAAAAAAAAAAAATCTCGCTAGGTGTTTTTTTTTTTTTTTTTTTTTTTTTTGCTGGGTTACGGTTACATATAAAAAATATTTAATAATTTTTTTTTCAGGTTCCCAATGCGCGGACACAGACACCCATAAAATTATAATTCAGTTGCAAATTGGACCAAGTTGGTTTTTATTCTACAAGAAGAGCATTTTAATTATATTGCTCTAATAAAAACATCGTTATAATGTGTCGTTTTCTTTTAGGGGTTGCTGGGTCACGTTTACATATATGTAAACGTGACCCAGCAACCCCAAAAAGAAAACGACCCATAGCGATATTTTTTTTTTTTATTAGTAGAGCAATAAAATCAAAATGTTCTTCTTAAAGAATTAAAAAAACATAATATTTTGTGTTTTTATGTCATACAAATACAAAATATTTTTTTTTTAAATTTATTTATTGTTCCCAAAGCGTGGAAGTCGACCCCCAGATATTTTCATTCAGTTTCAAACAACTGTGTTGTTTTATTCTTAAAGAACAAATTAACTATATATTGCTCTTATCAAACCCTCGCTATAACGTGTTTTCTTTTATGGGGTACTGGAGGATTACGTTCCGTTCAGAATGTAAAAAAAATAATTTAATGATATTTTGAATCTCGAAGTATTAAGAATTATTTTAAAAAATTACAGGTTAACAAACAACACCATAGTTAGCTTATGTTTTTCTTTACACTTGTATTGATAGCCTTCAAAACCAACCACCAAACCAATATAAACAATGCTTCAAGCAAATTATAAAACCCTTATTTTGTCTTTATGTATGTTAAGTTTAGGCAAAACTTGCAAATCGGTCGGAAAATTAGAATGACCCAGAACCCACAAATTTTGTAATAAAACTTAATTTTAACTAGGGGGATTTACGGTTAGGGTTAGTTTAATGGGAAAATAAATAAATAATTTGTGTTCTGTTTTTCTGAGTCACCCTGTAATTTTCCGACCGGTTTGCAAGTTTAGCCGGATTTACATATATACATTACTTATTACTACAAACAATAAAAATATTTAGTGAAAAAGTTAACTTACCTTCCATCAATTTGGAAGTTTTCCAGTTCAATTGACAATTTGGAATTGATGGCTTCAAACTTGAAATTATCAAGGAGTTTCATGATGTCTGCGGTTTTTTCAAAAAAGTTTATGAAGTCAAAATAGGGGATGACTATAAGAAATTTGTGAATAAAAAGTTTTTTTTTAATTTTTTTTTAATCTACTTGAAAAGTTATTTGTTGCAATAAAACCCGTATTTTATTTTAATTCTTTTTTTTTTCTTGTCAAATAAAATTTGCAAAATTTTCCTTCAATACCCACAAATGTAATACAAAAAGATAAACTTGTTTAAAATCTTTTTTTGTTTTTTCAAAGAAAGAAAATTAAAATTTGATTGAAAGATACAATTTTTTGGAGAGGAGTAATTCTAT
This sequence comes from Doryteuthis pealeii, assembly GCA_023376005.1. Taxonomy (NCBI): domain Eukaryota; kingdom Metazoa; phylum Mollusca; class Cephalopoda; order Myopsida; family Loliginidae; genus Doryteuthis; species Doryteuthis pealeii. Next base: position 19,580,490 of record CM042176.1, on the reverse strand, counting down.
ATTAAATTTGGATAATTGTAAATTAAAGTTATTTATAATTTTTTTTATCTTATTTTAATTATTATATATAGATAATTAAATTATTATATATAAATATTAAGTAATTCTATATTAAATTTGGATAATGCTAAAAATAAAGTTATTTATAAGTTTTTATTTTATGTTACTATTATAAATAAATTTATTTTCTGTATTTTCTTAAAATTTAAGTTTTAAATTACTTTTTTTTAAATTGATAAAAACTTTTTAAGAAATATAAATTTAAAATAAATACAGCTAATTTCTAAATTAAACTAATTTTCTATTCATGAAAAATAAGAAAGAAATATTAAGTTTAAAGTTATTTAATGTTTTCTTTGTTTAAAGTTTACTTTTTTTATTATTTAAACTAATTTTTAACACATTTTTAAATGTATATTTTATGTTAATTTTCAATATTGAATCATTTTATTTTTTAATGAAAATTTATTATCTGAATTAAATGAAGTTGTATGAAGAAATTTTTTTTGAAAAAAGGTGGGAAAATATTTCTTTTAAAAAACAAAAAACATTAATTTGTAATTGTAAATAAAAAAAAGAAAATTAAATCCTAATAGATGAATGAATATATAATTAAAAAAATGTCTTTAAAAATATATAACTTTGTTTTAAGTCTTTCTTTTTTTATAATTATTATTTATTATTTAAATCCGGAAAGATTTATTTATCTTTTTAAATATTTTTTCTTGTGTTTTCGTTTTTCTTATTTGTTTTTTTACGACGTTAATACACTTGGCTTTTTGTTGTATGTTTGAAGCGATGAATAAATATTTCCGACTGTGAATATCTGTCGCCGATGAAGACTCAAATATGAACAAGAAAACGATGAAGTTGATGAAGAACGAAGCTGAGAAATGGACATTAATGATGTGGAAGGATAATAATAATAATAATAATTTGATCCTTCCGACACCATGATCAGAAAAACAACGAGGAAGACACGGAAGAAACAGAGAGACGATTGTGAACCGAACCCCTATCTCTTTTTCTTTTCCTTTTTTCTTTTCTTTAAATAAAATAAACAAACACAAATCCGCTTGGTATTTCTAGATTAAACTAGAATAAATCCCACTAAGAATTAAGAAAATAATTCTTAATATTTGCCTTGAAAATAAACAGAAAAAAATAGGATGTTTGGTTTTGATATTGTCAATAAACAAGTATATATATATCAAGTATAAACAAAACGTTCAGGTCGGATTTTTTGGTAGTTTGAAGATGCACTTCAAAATGGTGGGAAGTTCTTTAGAAAAAAAAAAGACCCAAATATCTTCCTTTCTTCTTCTCTTTCTAATCGTTGTCTTCGACGGCTTTTTAAAATGTTTGGCTTCTTCACTCGTCGCCTTTTAGATTTTCGTCTGCGTCACAACAACAGAGGCGGCCATTAAAACCGAATGTGATTTATTTTGGGCTTGTCCTTACCCACAATGCAAAGCACTCGCTTCACTTCCGCTGCGCATGCGCACCAGCTTTTAAATAATATAAATACAAGTGACATAGAAAAATATACCCTACACCCCCACCCGATCACCTCACATAGTGAAATGGTTAGCAACCTAGATTTACAGACCATTGATAGTAAATTCGATTCTCATTGGGTGCCCAATACTTCTGGCCTTGTGCCACATCTAAGCTAAGCATAGTAAATAACTATACATCCCACCTGCCCAAAGAAAATAAATAATTTTGATATTTAATTACCTTTTTCCTATCTGTAAAATGTTGCTCACTTTAAAACTCTATACATACAAATATCAAGAAAAACAAAAAAAAAAATCGATATATAGAGAAAAAACAACCAAAAATGTTAAATTTTGTAATTGGCTCAGTGGCTGGATTTTATGGCATGTCAACCCTTGTTGTGTTATTTTATACAGAAGACATTTTTTTATTCATTCTTATTGGGTATATTAAAAAAAAGTTCTAATCTGTCTCTATGTGTGTCATTCAGTTCAAATTTATCTGTCAAATTCTATTCTTATCTATCTGTCAAATTCTGCTCCAAGCTATCTGTAAAATTCTGTTCATATCTATCTATCTATCTATGTAACTATCTATCTATCTATCTATCCATCTCAGTCTGTTCATATGTCTTATTCTGTTCATATCTATCTGTCTCATTCTATTCATATCTATTAATGTTATAACGCTAAATTGTATTAAAAAAATAAATAAATAAACATGCTCAGATCTTAATGTACGCGGTGTCAAGATGACTTTTTTTTTTGTAGATAAATAGAGGGTGAAAATTAAGGGATTAGTTAGGTTCAGGTGGTAAATGGCATAATACAAATTTGTTCAAATGCCTACATTTGTTAACAATTTCATTTCTCATTCAATAAATTTGTATTTTGTAGGATGCACAATTTTTCTTCATGCAAAGACCACATTTACGCTGGCCACCTTTGTAAGCCTGGGCCTTTTTGATAATTTCCCATTTTATCATAGGTGTTTTGCCCGTTGTATCTTTAATGTGCCATACATATTTGGATACGGTGGTACTGTTTGCATATCTTCTGTTATTGAAGCTTAGATTATGGTCATACCACCTTTTTTCCAATATTTTTCAGTGGCACCAATGTAAGTTTTTCCCTCGTTGTTATTTTCATTGTCCTTGATTGTGGCCTTAGAGGTGATGTTATTGGTTAAACAATTGCCATTTAAGGGGCATTTAGTTTTATCGAAACAGTTGCATCTATCATTCTGATTGTTATCATTACCATTTAAAATTTTAGAATTGTGTTTGTCGATAAAAGTATTTACGGATTCGAAGGAGCTTTTATTTCTCCGTAGTTGAAGGCAAATTGTCGGACAAAGAAGGAACAACACAAAAGTAAATGCAGACACTGTATTAACATAAAATTACATAAAATGTTGCAAATTTATTGGTATTTGCTACCAGACTCATCTGTGGGGGGATTTCTTGTAGTACTGGAGATAACACAGTTTTCTTCTCGTCGGTGGGAAATGTAGTTAGACGCTTCGTCTCGGTAGTTGGTTTTCCTTTGGTCAGTGTGCGTCCGTACTGGCCTTTTCTGTAGTATGCTGGTGCGGTGCCTTAGACGGAATCTGGTTGTAAGGTTCTTGATAAATGTACCCTGTTTTGGGCTTGGTAATGAGAGCTTGGTCTGTGAGAGAATGTTAGTTTTACGTCTCTCCTCCAGTAACGGTTCCCTGATAAGTAGGCCCTGATTTTGGGCTAAGTGAGAGAGCGTCTTTTGACGTCTCTCTCCAGTAACAGATCCTTGATAAATAACGTAGGGTTCTGATTCTCCCGCCAATATCCCATTGGTGATTCATCCCCCTAGTGACAGGGGAGGATAATTCACATGGAATTTCCAACATCGATTATGTTTTTAATATCGTTCATACAACAATAACTAATTTTAACATTGTTCTTATTGAACAGTTTGTTCAATGCAGGTGATTTATTGAAGTGTTTTTTACTTAATTGGAAAAATATCTTCCCCACATATGATGGCAGCAAACTCGTGTTCAAGTATTGCCATTGCTTGATATATAAAAAAGAAAAAAATGTTCAACAGTTCAAAGAATATAATGGTGAGCTTCAAAAAGTTCAACAATGAGCTGCACGAAAGTGGCTCTTTAGTCCTGCCAAAGTCTTGCACATCTTCCCACATTTACAGGTATTTCCAGGGAGCACAGGGTATTTTATTAGTCCATCCCACCGATGCACAGATTGGTGACTGATCAGGCCAGCCTTGCTCATACGTAGCCTTCCACACTGGTCACATAGTAGACCGATAATAAAATTCATGTTTTTGCCATTTTAGGCTACATCCAGCCTTAGTACACATAAAGGACAAGACATGTATTGCATATCAAGCAATGCCTGTGCCTGAAGTTTTTTTAAGTGAGGAAAGGCTTTGCACAGAACCAATCCCACTCTCTAAGTGACTGCCACATTGAACCAAAAAGAAGAACAAGTCAACATCCTTGGCTACAGCAGCCACGCAGGTTAAATTTTGGAGTTTTCCTTCTCCTAGACACTTGCCTTGACAAGGCTGAGGAATGTATCTCTCCCGGTGGTTTTGCTAAGTGCCTGGATACCAATCCAATCCCACATACACACACACACACACACACACACACACACACACATATATATTGTGATATATCGCTGGTACATCAACCAGTACACATATGCTAGAATTGTAAGCAAACTTTATTTTAAAGAAAAGAAAACCCAAAGATGTGTGGGCGAGCAAAGGAAGTAAGATTCAACAGGTCTTGTATTTTTTACGAAGGAATGTTAACATTCCACCTACTACCTATGTACTTAGAAGACAATTGTACTCTTCCCCACACACACACACTTAGGTGATGGGGAAAGTATGTATGTGGATTTCAATTGTGACCCCGTAACCCTAAGAGTACACCTTACCCCAGGATTGTTGCTATGACAACGACTGCAACGTTTTTTCGTGTGAAGAAATTGCGCAAGGCAAGACACAGTTGAAAGAATCATCCGACGGTCAGCACCTGAAAACAACTTGCTCTGCAAAAATTCGATACTTGGATCGAAAGACGGGAGGACGGAAGAATTAAAGACATTTTACTATGAATTAAAGCTAATTCATTTTGGATGGAAAGAATGAATCACCGTTGATAAAAAAAAAAGTAAAAAGAAATGAACAATTTTTTTAAAAGGATTTTCTTTCGAGTTACAACGTCACAGTGAGTTAACAAAAAAACATATCATATTTTGCATTCTGTGAATTCCAATTGTCTGTCATATATTTTATGTAATGTTGATATGGTTGATATATGTATATGTTCAATTACTCGCCCACTCATTTAACAATACGAATCATATATTCATTTTACTCCCCTGATCCCGTGTAGATTTGTATATATGCATTTATCTGCCTTTTTTTATATAAACAAATTGTAATTAAATGTTAATAAATGTTTGTGTGTTTATCAGAAATCCTGTTTGTTCTTCGTCATTCAGTGTTGTTGCCATTCATTGGTCTTCATCCCTTTCACGGGAGCAAAGAGAAAAGTCTTGAATCCCATCCCTTTTGTACTATTTTATTTTTACATCTGGGAACTTTTGCATATTTTTTTTTCATTATTTCATGTTGCACTGGTCATCCCTAATGAGTGTGTGTGTGTAACAATATATATATATATATATATATATATATATATATATATATATATGTATATATATCCTTCTATTATATCTAATTCTGTTCACATCTATCTATCACACTCTGTTCATCTGTCCTGTCTGTCTATCTATTTATCTGTATCTATATATGTGTGTATATATATAGAGTAAACTATAGACACGTGTTTCGAGGTATCACCTCTCATCAGTATAGTTATACCATTTTTAGCAGCTACCTCTGACTGGGTTCGAGACCCAAATAAACTTACGCTCGCCAAACCTCTTACCCATACAGCCACAGTCAGCTGCCAAGTATAGCAGGCTATTTAATCGCTACATTTCTAAGCGGAAATGAACTTCACCTAGAGGTAAACAAAGTAAACAAAGTGAGATTTAGCTGAATGCCGAATATGGTGAATTTGCAATTAAATCTCTCCTAAATAAAGTGCTCAACCGAAATTGGGAGCGTATAATATGTGTGTGTGTATATATATATATATATATATATATTATATATATCATATTTAATTATGTTCATATCTATCTATCTCATTCTGTTCATCTATCTGTCGTCTGTCTATCTATCTATCTATCTCTCTCTATATATATATATGTGTGTGTGTTTGTGTTTATGCATATTATATATATTATATATATAAATATATATATATAATATATATTCATATTTAATTCTGTTCATATCTATCTATCTATCTATCTATCAATTCTTAGAGGATATCTCATATCAGCTGTCTTCTTAATGATCCCTTATATCTTCATTCAATCCACAGGGCTAGATTGTTCTCATTCCACAGTCAAGGCTGAGAGGATATCTTGTATCAGTCAATTCTTCTCAGTTGATTTGTCCTTGTGATATTAATTAGCAATCTATGGAATAAATAGATATGAACAGATTGAGAGATAGATATAAACAAACATAAAAGAATAAAGCTAATGAGCTCTGTAGCAGTCATGCTAGTTATGAATAAGTATAAGGGATATGATAGATAGATAGATAGATAGATAGATAGATATACGGCAAGATGTGTGAGCAGACACGGATCGGGATGGGTAAATAAACAGACAGGATCAAGAGATGATCAACTGACAGATGAACAAATGTGTTGATCAATAGATCAATTATTATTGAACCATTTTGGCAGATCTCCAAATCAATCAGTACCTCCCCCCCTTCACTGAAACTCCTGTTTACTTCAGAGAGATAATTAATAATAATAATAATAATAATAATAATAATAATATAATTATATTAATCATAGTAATAGTAGTATTTAATAGTATAAGTAATAATAATAATAATAATAACAATAACAATAACAAACTACAACAACAACAACAACAATAATAATAATAATAATAATAATAAAATAATAAGGACTGTGTAGAGGCCACAATCCAAGGACTCAAAGAATACACAAAAAAGAGCAAAGAAAGATTACTTATAGCAGCCAACAACAGCAGATGTAATGTATGGACAAACAGAAAAACAACAAAAACTAGAAAACAAAGATGGGAAGAAAAACAATTATATGGGCATTTCAAACAACAAATCGGAGAGGTTGCACATAAAAAGACCTGGACATGGTTAAGAAGAGGAAACCTCAAGAGAGAAACTGAATCACTAATAATTGCTGCACAAAATAATGCCTTAAGAACAAATTATATCAAAGCAAAAATTGAAGAAAAAAAAAAAATGGATAAGATACAACAAAACAGTAAATGTAGACTATGCGGTGACAGAGATGAGACTGTAAACCATGTATTAAGTGAATGTAGTAAACTAGCACAACGGGAATACAAAGCTACACATGATGGGGTTGAGAAGGTGATCCACTGGGAATTATGCAAAAAATTAAATTTTGACCATACAACAAAATGGTATATGCATAAACCAGAATCTGTTCTGGAGAATGAAATGCATAAAATTCTCGGGGACTTCGAAATAAAGACAGATCACCTTATCCCAGCAAGGAGACCAGACCTAGTGTTGATTAACAAAAAAGAAAGAACTTGTCAACTTATGGATTTTGCAGTTCTAGCAGATCACAGAGTGAAGATGAAGGAAAACAAAAAGATGGACAAACATCTGGACCTTGCCAGAGAACTGAAAAAGCTATGGAATATGAAAGTCAAAGTGATACCAATTGTTGTTGGTGCACTTGGAACGGTCTTAATAAACAGTTCAGTGCAAGATTATGTAGTTTACTAAACTTTATAGCTCGGCGGTCTTTGACACAATAATATTATATTAAGTAACAATTATTTGTATTTATCTTTGAGTTTTCAAGGGTGAAATATATTTGTAGTGGATTCATTATTGTCTGTTTCGTGTTGGTTCTAGGAGTCAGTGCTGTTTATCGTTCACAGCTGTTGCTGACGGTGTTGCTCTGTCACATCTGACCCTGTTAGGTGCTTAAACTGTTCTAATGATTCTAGAGTCTCTGCTCCCCACCATTCTGGTCCCTTACTTCCGGTCCCGATTACCAGAAGTAGGCCTTGTGCCACATCTAAGCTAAGCTTAGTAAATAACTATATATAAATATAGATAAAAGATTTACTTTTAACTTCTTTAAACCCCAAGCTCTGCTAGTTATCAATATATAATTTTTTTGCTTTTTTTTATTAGTCAAAATTATTCATAATAATGATTGCCAAAACTTCATCTAAAGATATTTTTTAAAACTGACAATAATGAATCTCCTGTTAAGTTTATATTAAGATGAATTATTTGGTAATTATGAACTTTTGTTTAGTAAATTAGGGAGTCCCAGAAAAAACAGAACCCACAAATTTTGTAATAAAACTGTTAATTTTAACTAGGGGGTTTAGGGTTAGGGTTTAGGGTTGGGGTTGGGGTTGGGTTAGGGTTAGGGTTAGGGGTTAAGGTTAGGGTTAGGGGTTTGGGTTCTGTTTTTTTCTGGGTCACTCTATACAGGGTGACCCAGAAAAAAACAGAACCCAAATTATTTATTTATTTTCCCATTAAACTAACCCTAAACCCCAACCCTAACCCTAAACCCAACCCTAACCTAACCTAACCCTAAACCCCCCTAGTTAAAATTAACAGTTTTATTACAAAATTTGTGGGTTCTGTTTTTTCTGGAACACCCTAATTTACTAAACAAAAGTTCATAATTACCAATTATTTTACTATACACTTTAGGCCCATTAGCAAGAACAAGGGAAGCATTGCTTTTTCCAACACTGTCCAAGTCAAAATACTTATCAATCTCTAAATTAGGGTATCATATCACGTCTAAAAATAGAATTATCCTTATCTACAAAAAGAGTCAATTGTGTTATCATTTCCAAGAATAACTTTTCCCTCTGAGAGTGAAAAATGTCCCATATTTTTTAAATAATAGATTCAGAAACAAACGTTTTTAGTAAACTTGTTAGCATAAGCGTATCTGAAGCTCACTCGTACCTCAAATTCTAGCTCTCGGCGCCAAGGAAAAAGTCAACCGAGTGACAGTTCGTAACTTGGAAAAATTTAAGTTGGGTCACTCGTAAGTCAAGATTCCACTGTACTTGATACCATATAACTGTGTGTACATTATTTGTATTAAAATAGTTACTTGAAGTTATAATTCTTCACTCAGGATTATTATTCGTTACTTGAAACTATATAACTGTGACCAAACTTATGATTATTATTAAATAGAAATAATTACTTAAAACCATATAATTATGTATGAATTATTTGTATTTGATAGGAATACTTGAAACCATACAACAGTGTGCAAATTATTTGTATTTGATAAGAATACTTGAAACCATATAACTGTGTGCAAATTGTATTTAATAGGAATACTTGAAACCATACAACAGTGTGCAAATTATTTGTACTAGCAAATGTATGCACCCTCCGGGTGCAAGTATTTAAGTTTTAATATAATAACATATCATATTAAATTAGAAAGGCTAATGAAACTGAATAAGAATGTAGATAAAAAGATTTGGAACAGAGGGGGTATGATTGAAAAATAGAACAACTTTGAAACTATTCCATCATTTTCCCTTACTCCCGTCTTTCATTGTTAAATTTTCCTAATTTAACTGTTTAGTTAAAATAGTAAAAATAATATTAGTTATTTCTTCTTGTTAAGGGATTTCTTTTAAGATTTATCTCCGAGATTTTTGCTCATATTCATTAAGAAAAAAACAAACAATTAGAAATCAATAATACCAAGCGCATATTTAATAAAATTAAACTTTTAATATCAATATGCAAATTAGCTTTCCTGTTCACACTGTAAACCGCTATTTTGTTGCATATATAAATACAATTGCATGTTATTAGAATGTAGATAAAGTCAAAAGTATTAATAAGGTATAACAATTTTATCAATAACTGAGGTTTAAATAAAAATAAGTTCATGGTGAATGTGACGTCAATAACTAAGGGAATTGTGACTTGAGTAGTGATTTAGTTTCGGCTTCAGACAGACAAACACACAATCTCCATTATAAAAGATTTGATAGGAATACTTGAAACCATACAACAGTGTGCAAATTATTAATATTAGATAGGAATACTTGAAACCATACAACAGTATGCAAATTATTTGTATTAGATAGGAATACTTGAAACCATACAACAGTGTGAAAATTATTTGTATTAGATAGGAATACTTGAAACCATACAACAGTGTGAAAATTATTTGTATTAGATAGGAATACTTGAAACCATACAACAGTGTGAAAATTATTTGTATTAGATAGGAATACTTGAAACCATACAACAGTATGCAAATTATTTGATTAGATAGGAATACTTGAAACCATACAACAGTGAAATTATTTGTATTAGATAGGAATACTTGAAACGATACAATAGTGTGCAAATATTAGTATTAAATAGGAATACTAGCCAAAAAAATTATTATTTTCAATATTCTACATATAAATTTTACACAAAATTTTCACGCTCAGAATTGCAGAGACATGGAATAAACTGCCTGCATCTGTTGTAGGCTGCCGGAGCACTGAATCTTTCAAAGCCTCCATGCTTCCTGTAGTCCGCCAACACTATACCTGATGCCACTCTCCACATACACATGCACAAACATACATGCATATTACTACTGTGAACTGTTCATGTTCCTGACACAACATTATTCTGTGTACTTGACATAAGACTTTGATGAGTTGTGGTGCACCTGAGCACTGTACACAATAAATTACATTACATTATTAAAATTGTAGGCATTTATTCATTTGTAAACTTTTTTAGTTAACTTCTTGTTATTGAAAAAAGGATGAGAGTAAAAAATAATTTTCAAAATTGATTATAAATTTCTTAAATTATTTTTTCCATTTAAATAATAATTCAAATGTTGGATTCAAATGTTGAAAAAAAGATGAGAGTAAAAAATAATTTTCAAAATTGATTATAAACTTCTTAATTATTTTTTCCATTTAAAGTAATAATTCAAATGTTGGATTCAAATGTTGAAAAAAGACGAGAGTAAAAAATAATTTTCAAATTGATTATAAATTTCTTAAATTATTTTTCCATTAAATTAATAATTCAAATGTTGGATTCAAATGTTGAAAAAAGACGAGAGTAAAAAATAATTTTCAAAATTGATTATAAAATTCTTAAATTATTTTTTCCATTTAAAGTAATAATTCAAATGTTGGGATTCAAATGTTGAAAAAAGATGAGAGTAAAAAATAATTTTCAAAATTGATTATAAACTTCTTAGATTATTTTTCCATTTAAATTAATAATTCAAATGTTGGATTCAAATGTTGAAAAAAAGATGAGAGTAAAAAATAATTTTCAAAATTGATTATAAACTTCTTAAATTATTTTTCCATTTAAAGTAATAATTCAAATGTTGGATTCAAATGTTGAAAAAAGACGAGAGTAAAAAATAATTTTCAAAATTGATTATAAAATTCTTAAATTATTTTTTCCATTTAAAGTAATAATTCAAATGTTGGATTCAAATGTTGAAAAAAGACGAGAGTAAAAAATAATTTTCAAAAATTGATTATAAAATTCTTAAATTATTTTTTCCATTTAAAGTAATAATTCAATGTTGGATTCAAATGTTGGATTCAAATGTTGAAAAAAAGATGAGAGTAAAAAAATAATTTTCAAAATTGATTATAAACTTCTTAGATTATTTTTTCCATTTAAATTAATAATTCAAATGTTGGATTCAAATGTTGAAAAAAGATGAGAGTAAAAAATAATTTCAAATTGATTATAAAATTCTTAAATTATTTTTTTCCATTTAAAGTAATAATTCAAATGTTGGATTCAAATGTTGAAAAAAGATGAGAGTAAAAAATAATTTTCAAAATTGATTATAAACTTCTTAAATTATTTTTTCCTTAAAGTAATAATTCAAATGTTGGATTCAAATGTTGAAAAAAGATGAGAGTAAAAAATAATTTTCAAAATTGATTATAAACTTCTTAGATTATTTTTTCCATTTAAAGTAATAATTCAAATGTTGGATTATAAGAAATGGCTTTTATTTATTTTATTAATATTGATTCTTCTTTATTATATGTATTGACGATTTTAAGTATTGTGACATAGTTTTGGTTACAAACAAAAAGAGACCGAATCTCCATCATTAATACAAACAGAAAAAAGAAAAGAAAAAACACCCTCTGGGTGTTGTAAAAATTTATTTTTGAAAAATATTGCCTGAGGGGGGTGGGAGTTAAAAATTCAATGTCAAAGGCTTTGTAGATAAAAATCATCAGATTTATTAAAAGAGTAAAAAAAAAAAATAAAACAATTTGAAATGGAAATCTTATTCTGATAACTTTTTAATTATATATCAAAATAAAACAAACTATATATAGAATAATAATACCAGGCGTGTATTTATTAAAACTTGATTTTAGTTAACTTCTTGTTATTGAAAAAAGATGAGAGTAAAAAATAATTTTCAAAATTGATTATAAACTTCTTAAATTATTTTTTCCATTTAAAGTAATGTAGGGACCGTGGTTGTTTTGTGTTTGACTTTGTATTTTAATGCGATTGAGAGTGTCAACATTCTAGCAGTTTTGTCTGTGATTGAAACTTGTGATTGAAATTTATTGTTGTTGAGCAAGAGAGAGAGAGAAAATAAAAAACAAAAAATAGACGGACCTGTTGAGTCGTATTTTATGTTTTCGGACAGCATATTCTCCCCATTGTGTCAAATTAGGAGCATCAGCTCCAACTCTGTCGAGTCGGGAAGAGCGTAAGCTCCCACTGTCTGTCTGGTCTTTCAGGTAAAAGGGTCTTTTTATAATTCTCTTTTGTAATTGTCTACGTGATCATTAAGCTAAAATATTCATCAAATATCAGGTGATTTGCAATGATGCAATATCGAATGATTTTGGTATCTTCCGACGGCATACATATTTTTCCATGGAATTTAAACCATTGTTTCTATTGTTTCTAAAATATTTCTAAACTAATATTCATTCGATTCTCTTTAGTTTACCTAATTCTAAACTCATGACATACCATTGTAAAACTAGTTATTTAAGAAAACTTAATTATTTTAATTTGGTCAATTCCACATGCCGTAAAAATATAGGGGCCAATCCCTATAGTAATAATTCAAATGTTGGATTATAAGAAACGGCTTTTATTTATTTTATTAATATTGATTCTTCTTTATTATATGTATCGACGATTTTAAGTATTGTGACATAGTTTTGGTTACAAACAAAAAGAGACCGAATCTCCATCATTAATATGTAGAGGATTATGAGCAGTCATGTATTTATTAAAACTTGTTTTAAAAAACAATGAGGACTGTCTAATGTTGCATGCACAAATTTTTAGTGTATTTATTCTATGTTATGATAATTTTGGGTAATGTGACATAAGCAGTGACATAGTTTTGGTAAAAGACAAATAGAGACCTAATCTCCATTATTAACAGATAATAATAGATCTCTCATTATAATAGAGATTAGTTTAATGGGAAAATGAATAAATAATTTGGGTTCTGTTTTTTCTGAGTCACCCTGTATATCGGTGACCCCGAAAAAACAGAACCCACAAATTTTAATAAAAACTGTTAATTTTAACTAGGGGGGGGTAGGGTTACGGTTAGGGGTTAGGGTTAGAGTTGGGGGTTTAAGATTAGTTTCATGGGAAAAAATAAATAATTTGGGTTCTGTTTTTTCTGAGTCACCCTGTATATCGGTGACCCGAAAAACAGAACCCACAAATTTTGTAATAAAACTGTTAATTTTAACTGGGGTGGGGGGTAGAGTTAGGGGTTAGAGTTAGAGTTGGGGTTGGGGTTTAAGATTAGTTTAATGGGAAAATAAATAAATAATTTGGGTTCTGTTTTTTCTGGGTCACCCTAATTTTGACACCTTTGTGCAAGTTCAGACAATTTATCTTCAATGAAGGAGGGGGGCAAATTTGTTTTGTAAAATACGTCTGTGGCGTTACAATTGGTGGTACCTAGTTAATTTTAAAGAATTGTGGGTTCCTTATTTTTAAGCATCGCATAAAAAAAGTTACGATGGTTTTTTTTTTGTGGGGGGGGGGTAGACAAATTGCTCTCTGTTCAAAATAGACATATATATTTAGATTACTTCAGAATATATTTAGCCTAGCTGACAAATGGACCATTATTTATTTTACACTTAAGAAAATTCCTAAAAATTCTCAATTGCCTCCCTTTTTTAATTTTATTTGAGTATCAATATATGATTCAAATATATATAATATAACATAATATATAGAGAGAGAGACAGACAGACAGACAGACAGAGAGGGAGAGATAGATGGGATAGATGGGAATACTCAAGTGTGCTGCGTGCTAACATTCACAACAAAACCTGGAAAGCATCACCCCCCACCAAAAGTAGCTGTACGACCACTTTTTTTAAATTTTGAGTGTATTTATTCTATGTTATGATGATGTTGGGTAATGTGACATAAGCAGTGACATAGTTTTGGTAAAAGACAAATAGAGACCTAATCTCCATTATTAATAGATAATAATAGATCTCTTAATATAATAGAGATGGTGTGTTTTTCCAAGGCCTAGGCCCTTGGTTTTTCTGTCTATAACTGAAATTACATTACTACTCAAGTCACAATTCCTTAATTATTAACGTCACACTGTTCATGATTTAATTTAATTTAAACCTCATTTATTTAAAAAATGTATTACATCATTAATACTGTTGACCATATCAATATACTAATGTCATGCAATTGTATTTATATATACAATTAAATAGCAGTTTAGAGTGTGAACAGAAAGGCTAATTTGCATATTGATATTAAAAATTTGATTTTGGTAAACTGTGCTTAGTATTACTGATTTTTAATTGTTTGGTTTTATCATAATGAAATGAGCAAAAATCTCAGTGAATAAATTTAAAAGAAATCCATTAACAAGAAAAAATAACTGTAATTTTATTATTTACTTCCTAAAGGAGCTGATGGTAGGTGTGGCGCTCCACCTCAGATGCTAAAATAATCTCCCTTGGTCTAGCGCTGTTGAAAAGGGGATAGACTCCCTCGGCTGCCTGGCTGATACCGACTTTAGGCCGCCCCGTCGACTTTACTTTTTAGCATTACTATCCTATTTTAACTAAATAGTTAAATTAGGAAAATTTAGCAATGAAAGACAAGAGTGATGAAAAAGTAAATTTCAGTTGTTCTATTTTTCGATATATACCCTCCTCTGTTTCAAATCTTTTTAATCTGCATTCTATTTAGTTTCGTTTGCCTTTCTAATTTAATAGGATATTTTATTACATTAAAACTTAAATACTAGCACCCGGGGGTGCATATATTTGCTAGTAGTAGAATAAAATAAATTTAAAAAGAGAGGCAATTGAGAATTTTAGGAATTTTCTTAGGCTAAAAATAAATGACGAAATCCAATTTGTCAACGCTAGGCTAAAATATATTCTGAAATAATCTAAATATTATGTTATTTTGAACAGAAAGCAATTTGTTTAAAAAAAAAACAAACCCCTCCTCCCCAAAAAACCATCGTAACACTTTTTTATGCGATGCTTAAAAATTAAGAACCCACAATTCTTTAAAATTAACTAGGTACACCAATTGTAACGTCACAGACGTATTTACAAAACATTTACCCCCCTCCTCCCTCCATTGAAGATAAATTGGCTGAACTTGCACAAAGGTGTCAAAATTAGGGTGACCCAGAAAACACAGAACCCAAATTATTTATTTATTTTCCCATTAAACTAATCTTAAACCCCAACCCCAACCCTAACCCTAACCCTAGCCCTAACCCTAACCCTAACCATACCCCTCCCCCCATAGTTAGAATTAACAGTTTTATTACAAAATTTGTGGGTTTGTTTTTTCGGGGTCACCGATATACAGCGTGACTCAGAAAAAACAAAACCCAAATTATTTATTCATTTTCCCATTAAACTAACCATAAACCTCAACCCTAGACCTAACCCTAACCCTAACCCTAAACCCTAACCCTAGACCCCCCACAGTTAAAATTAACAGTTTTATTACAAAATTTGTGGGTTCTGTTTTTTCTGGGTCACCCTAATTTTGACACCTTAAAGCAAGTTCAGCCGATAAATTACCAAAAATCAGGGAATTATCCGATTTTAATGAATGATTGATGCATTAGTTATTTTATTTCAAAAGTTTCTTGTTTATTTTTTCTGGTCACTTAACTTTGACCTCCCTCCTGCTAAAGTTGCAAATCGGTCGGAAAATTAAAACTTATTACAGGGTGACCCGGAAAAAAAACAGAACCCAAATTATTTATTTATTTTCCCATTAAACTAACCCTAACCCCCAACCCTAAACCTAACCCTAACCCCCCTAGTTAAAATTAAGTTTTATTACAAAATTTGTGGGTTCTGTTTTTTCTGGGTCACCCTAATTTTCCGACCGATTTGCAAGTTTAGCCCTCCCTCCTTATTTAGGGGGGGCGCAAAATATCGGGGGTGGGGTATATAAATTTTAAACTAATTAATTACAGTATAAATAAAAAGACAAAAAACCGAAGTTGTGAATAGAAAAAAAAATGAACAATTTAGAATGCACTTTGATTTTTTTTTTAAGTGAATGTTTAAAGATTTCTAACCAATAATGAGGTGGGGTGGGGGCAAATGAATATGGAACTATTTCAAATTAAAAAAGAAGAAAAAAAAAACTTTTTAAGGGATTTTCATTTTATCAAAGCAACGAATATTTCGAAAGTTTAAAAAGAAAAAAATGCCGAATTATCAAGGGAGACAACTATGCCGTAACAAAAAAAAAAAATTGTTTTAATCAAGAAACACAATGACATTTTTTCCAGCCCGGTTTCGACTGGGGGTCCGGCGAGCTTCGGCCGCTGGACCGGGTTGTTTATAATAATAGCATCGATCCCAGGGGGCCATCCCCCCAGGCAACACCTGCCCCCTTGATTTAAAGGGGCAGGGCTGGGTTTATTGCCCAGTGCCTGAGGCGCCCCCTTGAGGGGAATGCCGACGGGATCGACGCAATTTTTGCAC
Organism: Doryteuthis pealeii; assembly: GCA_023376005.1. Classification (NCBI taxonomy): domain Eukaryota; kingdom Metazoa; phylum Mollusca; class Cephalopoda; order Myopsida; family Loliginidae; genus Doryteuthis; species Doryteuthis pealeii. Next base: position 19,563,800 of record CM042176.1, on the reverse strand, counting down.
CTGCCATTCCATGAGCTTCGGCTTGTGGGTGGTCCCACGTTAATAGGGACTTTGTGCCTGACCCGTACATGTGGGGTACGCGGTAAATACAAGAAACACAATGACATTATACTTCGCCGCTTTTTATATTTACTGATGATTAATGAACAAATTGTATATATATATATATACAAAACGTGACCCGTTGAATCACCCATTGAGCTCTGGGTAGATAATTGGGATTAGGGAAAAATGAGTTTGAAAAGCGAATTAAAAAAAACGTAAAAATCATTTTGTAAGATTTCTAAGAAACGGAACATTTGACCTAATTTAAATGTATTAGGAGACACAATCTTATGGTTTCAAGTATTCCTATCTAATGCTAATAATTTGCAGGTAATTATATGGTTTCAAGTATTCCTATCTATTACTCATAATTTACACAACATATGTTTTCAATTATTCCTATCAAATACTAATTTGTACACAATCTTATGGTTTCAAATATTCCTATCTAATACCAATAATTTGCATGTAATTATATGGTTTCAAGTATTCCTAATCTATTAATCATGGAGATTCGCCTCCGGTTTTTGTCTGTAACAAAAATTACGTCACTGCTTACGTCACTATACCCGAAATCGTCATAACATAGAATAAATACACTCAAAATTTGAGCATGCAACATTAGACAGACCTCATTTTTTTTTAAAACAAGTTTTAATAGATACATCCCCAGTATCATATATTTATATATAGTTTGTTTTATTTTAATAGATATTCAAAGTTGATAGAACTTAGTTTCGATTTCAAATTGTTTTTTTAATTTTTTTTTTTTTTACTCCTTTAACAAAATTTGATGATTTCATGATTTATGGTTCAAACTGTCCGACATTTAATTTTTAACTTCCACCTCCTCAAGCAATATCTTTCAAAAATTTATTTTTACATCGCCCGGATGGTGTTTTTTTTATTTTGCTAGTACTAATAATTTCCACACAATTATATATTTTCTATTATTCCTTTCAAATACTAAGAATTTGTACACAATCTTATGGTTTCAAGTATTCCTATCTAATACTAATGATGTTAATCTGGATCTGTTTGACTCATAGATAGGACCATAATGGTTACTACCACCCTAGGACTGAACCTGGGAGCAATGGTAATGAAGGAGTAGGTTCACACTCCACAGAGCTCCATATCTGGAATTTCACCAACAGATACAGTTTAGATGAAGTTCGTATAAAGAAAAGAACACTAACGGCAGTACTCCAAAGTTTGAAGTATGGAGTTAACCACGAGTGTGGCAGACAGGTTGAGAGTTAAAGAATAAAACGAACAACTAGAAATATGAATAAAAGACTGTATTACATATAAAGAATTGCAAACTTTAGTTCGTTTGCGCAAATAATAATTTGTCACTTATCTGGTGTATCCTGAGATATGGGATATTAACGGAGACCTTGCTACGGCCCTCTGTTCCGTTCGGATATGATGGACTTCTGTTTTGCGTCCGACTCCGATTGTCTGTTGAAGAATAGGAGCAACCCTTATTTAGGTCTGTCCCCAGTGAGAGCTAGATCAGAAGAGAGCACGAGTCTGCCTATTCGGCTTTGCCACCAAAGTATGCTGGCTCGTGATTGGTTGGTTTGAAACAGAGGCTCGCAGACAAAGGACGATAACCCCCATACCTCAGAATTCTCAATATTCTTGCTTCCTCCTTGCTACATTGGATGCGATCGGCGTACTCTATGCCCTGCCATTGGTGCGCTAGGTGAGTTGCGACATGATGATCCGACACAGAATACACAGAACTCTGATCCAAGGAAGAAGTGCTGATACAATAGCCTCGTCATTTTTTATGGGTACTATGCTAAATTGACCCGAGAATCATAATCATTTTAACAGTTTGTTTGTTTGTTTGTTTGTTTTAAGTTTAGATAAATAATAAACGCAAAACTGGCACGCTATAGCTAAAGAAAGAGCTATAATGATTTAAACAGAAAGTTGGGGGGGGGGAGAAAAAAGAAACAAACAAAGAAGAGGAAAGAAAGAAACAGAGAAAATACAGTATTAAAGAGAAAGAAAGAAAGAAAGAAAGAAAGAGAAACAGAACAGGAGCAAAGAGAAAGAAAGAAAGAAAGAAGGAAAGAGAAACAGAACAGGAGCAAAGAGAAAAAAAGAAAGAAAGAAAGAAAGAAAGAACAGGAACAAAGAGAAAAAAAGAAAGAAAGAACAGGAACAAAGAGAAAGAAAGAAAGAAAAAGTGGAAAGAAAAATCAGAGACAGAATAAGAGTAAGAGAAAGAAAAGAAAGAAAGAAAGAAGAAAGAAAGAAAGAAAAAAGAAACAGAGACAGAACAGAAGTAACGGGAAAGAAAGAAAGAAAGAAAGAAAGAAAGAAAGAAAGAAAGAAAGAAAAACAGAGACAGAACAGAAGTAACGGGAAAGAAAGAAAGAAAGAAAGAAAGAACAGAAGCAAATAATCAGAGACAGAATAAGAGTAAAGAGAAAGAAAGAAAGAAAGAAAGAAAGAAAGAAAGAAAGAGAAACAGAACAGGAGCAAAGAGAAGAAAGAAAGAAAGAAGGAAAGAGAAACAGAACAGAAGCAAAGAGAAAGAAAGAAGGAAGGAAGGAAAGAAAGAATAGGAACAAAGAGAAAGAAAGAAAGAAAAAAAGAAGACAGGAACAAAGAGAAAGAAAGAAAGAAAGAAAAAGTGGAAAGAAAGAATCAGAGACAGAATAAGTTAAGAGAAAGAACGAAAGAAAGAAAGAAAGAAAGAGAAACAGAACAGGAACAAAGAAAAAGAAAGAAAGAACAGGAACAAAGAGAAAGAAATAAAGATAGAAAAGTGGAAAGAAAGAATCAGAGACAGAATAAGAGTTAAGAGAAAGAAAGAAAGAAAGAAAGAAAGAAAGAAAGAATCAAGCACTAAAATTAGTTCACATCACATTGACCAGAAAATAGTCCCCAAGTGATTTTAAGGTGGGGAGCAAATTCCATCACTCCCTCCCTTCTTCTTGATGACCGGCCTGAGAAACATAGAGAAAGTAAAGAAGTAACAAGAAAGAAAAAAGAAAGAAAGAAAGAAGATAATAAAGAAAGAAGAATAGAGACAGTAAATTAACGAAAGTGCAAAAACATCATCATCATCATCATCATCATCATCCTCCTTTATTTTATTTTTCTTTCAGTGACCATCCGGGCCTCACTCAGAGATCTTGTGCTGGCAACTCTGTAATACAAGTAATGACAGTTTGAGTATTAAATATATGATTAATATATATATATATATATATATATATATATATATATATATATGAGAAGTAAATAAACAAACGATGTGTTTGGATATGGCTTTTTTTTTAGCCGACAATTTTTGGGAGAATATGTGCTTAATTGAAGTCGTACCTAATTTTGAAAATTAATCAATCAATAATTAATTAATTAGGCGGGCATACCTATTCAAATGTAAGGCTAAACAAATCGAGAAAAATCAATCTCTCTATGTACATTTCTGCCTATTGGGCCTCATCAGCAGAGCTATAGATAGGAAGACCGCCTTGTGCGTGATTCGAACCCTGACTGTCAAGCTGACAGGCGATGACTGTAACCCCTACACCAACCGGACTCTCTCTCTCTCTCTCTCTCTCTCTCTCTCTCTCTCTCACTCACTATATATATATATATATATATATATATATATATATATATAGAGAGAGAGAGAGAGAGGGGGGACAGACAGACAGACAGAGAGGGAGAGATAGATGGGAACTACTCAAGGGTACTGCGTGCTGCATTCAACAAAACCTGGAAGCATCACCCTCACCAAAAAGTAGCTGTACGACCACTTGCCGCCTATTACATTAGGTATGTTTGTTTCTAGAGTTCAAGGGAGATAACCATGTTTTGAACGTTTTAGAATATGAACTCATCACTAAAAAAAATAGAAAAGGAGAAAAAAATTGGGAGTCTATAATGTTTAGACATTCCTACACCAAAGTTACACTACGTAGCCAAAAACGAAAAAAAATAAATAGATAAATAAATAAATAATAATAATAATGATAATAATAATAATAATAATAATAATAATTCATAAACCAGAATCTGTTCTTGAGAACGAAACGCATAAAATTATCTGGGACTTTGAGATAAAAACGGATCCACTTATCCCAGCAAGAAGACCAGACCTAGTGCTGATTAACAAAAAAGAAAGAACTTGTCAACTGGTGAATTTTGCAGTTCCAGCAGATCACAGGGTGAAGCTGAAGGAAAATGAAAAAATGGACAAATACCTGGACCTTGCCAGAGAACTGAAAAAGTTATGGAATATGAAAGTCAAAGTGATACCAATTGTAGTTAGTGCACTTGGAACGGTCCCAAAAGGATTGGAAAAGGGATTGGAAAATCTGGACATCAGAGGAAAGATTGAGACCATCCAGAATACTACACTGCTGCAATCTGCTAGAATACTTATTTTATTTAAAAACTTTTACATTTTTCAAGTTAACTTTGAACCACGTATCTTTGAGTCGTAACACAGATTCTCAAAGATACGTGGTTCAAAGTTAACTGACCTGAAAAAATGTAAAAGTTTTTAAATAAAATAACTGGTGCATTATATATTTTATTCATTAATATATCAACACTGAAAATTTCATTAAATTCGGTTAATTCCCTGATTTTTGGTATTTTTTTTTTCAAATTAATCAGCAGATATCATCTTGGGGTGATTGGAACGGCAGAAAAAAGATAGGTCTCCGAAGGTGGATTCTCAGCTCTCATTTGCCGATAATAAAAAAAGGTTGGAAGTTTCCGAGACAAATTAACGGTATTCAACTAAAACTCGACTAGACCAGACGATCAGGATCAAACTTAATTTCTCTCTCACAGCAAATGGACGAAGTTGAGCCTACAAAATTCAACAATTTTTCTATGAATTCAAATCTCAACAAAATTTCAACTCAGTTTAACTGTAGGGGCTAGAACTCTCCTGTGCCCAGGGGAAAGGAAGTAAGGAGATTAACGTCCCTTGTCAGGTTGTAAGAACTTTCAGTAGAAGTCAATCTTAGCAGAAGTTTTTAAAGGAACAGGGATGGGTGTGTAATGGTTAATAAAATGGCAGTTGCCGATTATATAAAAAGGGGGAGTCAGAATCCCAAAAATGCAGTAACAAAAACAACAAACGCTGAATTCAAATTCAAGCGCCAAAAAAGGAAAAGTAGGAATTTTTGAGTTGTTCAGAGAATGACAAGACGAGTGGTCACTGTAGGGGCTAGAACTCTCCTGTGCACAGGGGACAGGAAGTAAGGATATTAACGTCCCTTGTCAGGTTGTAAGAACTTTCTCTTAATTGGTTTCGGCCCCGAGGAGTAAGCCTCGTAGAATCGGGCTCTCACCACTCAGTCAACTGTAACTGGAGAAAACCCCTCAATGAGGGTGCATAGCCGGCTACACCATCTGAGCACCCTCTCAGCGAGAGAGATAACTGTAAGTACTGCCTTCAAGCACTCGTTATATTGTTATGTCTAGTTGTGTTTTACGTGTCAATAAACTTGGTTAAAGTTACATGTGCTTTTTTCCCTTGATACTTTGATTTGTGTACCTGCATATTATTTTTATAGTCTGTAGACAGCTATTCCTACACAAATGTCTGCAAAAATGATCTCAGGTGCTTTGTCATTGTCCCTTCCAGCTGGGAAAATTTGGCTCAAGACCGCCCTCGGTGGCGGCAGAATCTCCATAGAGGACTGTACATGTCAGAAGTCACCCTGATACAACATCATGAAACTAAGAGGTCCATCAGAAAGCATCGGAACATCATCATCTACAGGGACAACCTACAAATGCAAAATCTGTGGTCGTGAATGTTTCTCAAACATAGGACTTCATAGTCACAGGAGGCGCTGCAACATCGGGGGCACACAAAAACTTTTATCATAGTCTTTCGAGACTGAATTGCCAATGAAGTCTGTAGACAGCTATTCCTACACAACCTTCTAAGAATTCAACGAAATTCAACTTTTTTATTATTTTGTAGGATGAAAAGTGATATCACCTTGAAGATACAAACTCCGACAAAGGTTTGATAAACAAAACATTTAATACGTATACAGCACATGGATAAAAAAAAGTACATAATAAGGTGTACATACATAAAGATAAAGACACATTCATGAATGGTAAAAAGATAAACATAAAAGCCATAGACATGAGAGTAGGAATAGTCCATGCTGTGTGAATAACTTACAGTAATGTAAAGGGGGGACGAGGCCCCAACGAGAAGGGGTAGACCTTAACTAATCCATGTGTCTCGTAGTCGAGCAACCGGAAAAGAGAGAAAGAGACGTTTGAACCCGGCGCTTAAATACTATAGCCCCTGGTGAGAACAAGCGACAACTCAGTGGGAAGATAATCCCTACAATTTAAACACTTATAACAATACGCATTGGTGAAGAATGCAAATCTGATGCAAACAAGTGTGTGTGTGTGTGTGTGTGTGTGTATAATTCTAGCTAGTTACGGGTTAGCTCAGTCGGTAGAGCGTTCGGCTAGAAACCACCAGGTTCCTAGTTCGATACCGGTCCTCGCCAACTCAGCGTATGAGTAGCACAGGGATCTGTGCGGTAAAGTAAGGAGCTGATGGTAGGTATGGCGCTCCACGTCAGACGCTAAAATAATCTCCTTGGTCTAGCGCAAGGGAAAAGGGGATAGACTTCTTCGCTGATTGGCTGATACCGACTTTAAGCCGCCCTGACGACTTTACTTTACTTTTTTATATAGATACATAGTAGTAAGACCGCTCACATATGGGTATGTGTATGTGTATTCAGTGTGGATCATGTGTGTGTGTGTGTGTGTGTGTGTGCATATATACATACATACATGTGTGTGTGTGTATACATGTATTATATGTACTAGCAAATATATGCACCCTCCGGGTGCAAATATTTAAGTTTTAATGTAATGAAATATCGTATTAAATTAGAAAGTCTAATAAGAAGGCAGATAAAAAAATATGTAACAGAGTGGGGGTATAATAGAAAAATAGAAATGAAACTTACTCTTCCATCACTCCCGTCTTTCATTGCTGAATTTTACTTATTTAACTATTTAGTTAAATTAGGAAATAAAGAATAAAATGACAGTTATTTTTTCTTGTTAATGGATTTCATTTAAGATTCATTGAAGAGATTTTTGCTTATATTCATGAAAATAAAACCAAACAATTAGAAATCAATAATACCGAACACATATTTATCAAAATCAAATTTTTAATATCAATATGCAAATTAGCCTTCCCATTCACACTGTAAATCGCTATTTTTTGTATATATAAATACAATTGCATGTTATTTGTATGTAGATATGGACTAATAAAACTAATAAAAAGGTGAAGCAATTTTATTAATAATTGAGGTTTAAATATAAATAAAATCATGGAGAATGTGATGTAAATAACGAAGGGAATTGTGACTTGAGTAGTAATATAGTTTCGGTTACAGACAGAAAAACACACAATCTCCATTATGATAAGATAAGTAATGTATGCGAATGCCCTATCAAAGAAAAGGGCAATTTAAAACTAGAGGGGGTGGGGATAAAGATAAAAGGAGTTGATAAGAGTCATTCACCAGACCAGAAGTCTAGTTTTTTGGGGGCCAGATTGAAAGTCATCTGGAGTTCAGATAAGTAATAAAATTCAACCCAGTTTAGAACAAAGAATTTTGGAAATCTCGTGTGGACGAGAGTTGATAGCTGGAATTGAGAATTCTAAGAGATTTGAAAATCAGTCGGTGAGTTAATTTTTGGGCAGTGGACGAGTAAGATCAGCTTAGTTTGTCCAGTAGAAGTCAATCTTAGTAGAAGTTTTTAAAGGAATAGGGATGGGTGTGTAATGGTTAATAAAATGGCAGTTGCCGATTATATTAAAAAGGGGGAGTAAGAATCCAAAAAATGCAGTAACGGAAAACAACAAACGCTGAATTCAAATTCAAGCGCCAAAAAGGAAAAGCGGGAATTTTTCAGTAGTTCAGAGAATGACAAGACAAGTGGTCACGCAACAAATCAGCTCCAGTATCAGCAAAGAAAAACAAGATAAAATATGAACTATTAATACCACAATATAAAACAAAGGACTATGCCCGGTATGCTATTATATATGTCTGTAATTCTATTTTAATACAGAATGTTATTTTAATACGTCTCCGTTGATTTCTTTCATTGTGTTGAGTTTTGTTCAAAAGTTAGTAAGTTGTGTAAACCTATATAAAATACATACAACACCCAGCTTGCTACAGGTGTTTCACCCACTCCCACCTCGACAATACAGAACAGAAGTTGAGAGAGTAGCAGATGGAATGACAGAATGAATGCGAACCAAGTACCATGTATACCCCATCTCTGCCATTTTTATTGATGTTCAACTGACTTCGACTTAACTTTGTTTGTTTGTTGTTTCCTCTCTTGTAATATTTGTTGGCTTGTGCACCTTTCGACCGGGCGGGGCTGCAGGGGTGCTTTGAGCATAGTCACAACGTGTAGCAGTCCAAAGAGGTAACTAGCAGACGACACTGGATCATGGCCAGCGAGATGAGTTCATGAATGCAGGAGTGATGCTATAACCCGTCGGTCGCTACCGAGCTAAAGGGCTCACAGAATCTCCGAAATTGGCCGTCAAGATCGGATTTTCTACATCAACAAAGGATTGCAGGGTCTCTATATTTGCTGGAAGTCTAGCCGAATGCCCACGCTGTGTTAAGATCTCAAACGACTAGAAATCTGCTATAGAAACTGATGTCCAAGGTTAACGGCGGCCTAGTGGTCACATAAAAAAAACAACGACTCTTTTTCTTCAAGCGTAATAAAATTTATATTCAAATAACAAAAGAATACAAACAATTATTTCTCAAGGCTTGTGGGAGTGATGTACCCGTAATTAAATACTTCTGGTCTTCTGCAAAGTATTGTGCAAAACAGTTCGTAAGTTGACTAAGTTTTCAAAATGGTCTTAGCTGAAGTCAGTTACTCTTGGCTTTCAGTATTGCGTTAATCTTGTCAGCTAGCCCGGTCAGCTCATGTGATCCTCAAGCAATCACAACGTCCTCTTTCAAGCCCGGCGTGGCTTGATCTGCCCGTTCGGCCTCGTCTGCCCGTTCGGCCTCGTCTGCTTCTCAAGCCAAAAACGTCTGAGTTAAATAATATTTCAATCAGAACAATTTTATTTCCGGCCGGCATGAAGATATTAGTAACCCTCTCTGGACATCATATTCTGGAAAGGCACCGCCTACTTCTAGTTCAAACCAGCCAATCGAATTTACTTCCGCTCACCAATCTAGGTGCCATCTCTTCCGGCCACTTGAATGTTTTTTTTAAATACATTTGACTTTCTTTAATTTCGATTTTCAACAAGGGTTTATCTCCATTCTTAAGTGTTTAAGGAAACGATAAACAAAAGATTCTCTTTAATTCCGGGTTTTCATTTTCCGGTAATCTATAAAACAGGATTTATCTTTTTCCGTGCGACATCAGTCTTAGTCACTTCAAAAGAACCGTCTCCATCACCGCCGACTCTCGCTTCTGGGAGTTCCGACCTACTTGAGATTTTACTACTGATATGGTCAGCCCTATCCCGGCCACCATCCGCCTCGACTCCCCGGTCGAGGTCATTTCCGGATCGCCCATCTGTTTTAAATCTACGGCCGAGGTCAGCTGGCGAATTATATTTCCGTTTTTTTTTCTTTCTTTCTTCTAATTTCAAAACCTAAATCGGTCACAATGCAGATGATGTGATGACACCAACCCATCCTTCGGGAAGGGGGTCCAGTGTGCTTCGGCCACTGGATCGGTGTGTTTGAATTAATAGCGTCAATCCCAGGGGGCTACCCTGCCCCAGGCAATACCTGCCCCCTTGACTTAAAGGAACAGGGCTGGGTTTATTACCCAGCGCCTGAGCCCCCTCCACTTTAGAGGGAATGCCGACGGGATCAACGCAATTTTTGTTCTTTCCCACCCATTAGCTTCGGTTTGTGTGTAGGCCCACGTTAAAACGAGGCCTTGTGCCCAGCCCATACAAGTGGGGTATGAGGCAAATACGTGCAGGAGTGATGCAGAAATGATGTGCAAAAAGGCCTCTCAGCCCGCCGGGGGTGTTACACACTCCACGACTTTTCAAAGAAATCAACTTTAAAAACTCCTTTTCGAGGTCTATACCAACCATTACATTACAACTAAAGAAATAAACAAAAACGAACTTGTTATAAGATGTAAATTGTTTTTATATTAAAGTTGAAAGGCTCAGAGTAACCTTCCAACGTGGGTACATGTGTGTACATGAAATATTCTGACAAAGTTATAAGATAATAACAGACTTTATTCCGTGAGCACACGGAGAAATACATTCAAGGCAGGAATAGATATACAAAACAGATACATAAACGCATTATAAAGAAAGTTGACGTAGGACTTACATCCTGAGGAATGTCATTTACTGATAACTGGTTGGGAGGCAAAGCCCTCCACTTAAGGGTAAAAGGCACAAGCATCTAAACCATGTGAAGTGCTTGCCTGTCCCAGAGAAAGAGAACTTAGAATTCCCAGGCTGCTGCCTAAATACCCTAGCCACCTATCGGCGAACAACCGCAGTAAGGAAAGACAATCCTATTGGACTCATGTCCATCTGGTATTATCATTTTACTGACCCAACATTGTTAACCGGACTCTGCAAATTACATAAAATTTTCAACTTATCTACCTCCAAAACTAATTTAGAGAGAGGCTTCGACAATTTCATACGACCTCGGATATGTAGAAAATAATATTACCTACACAGTAACCTCCCTTTGACCATTGCCCAACAGAGCCCAAGGGTCTCTTAGCCATAACCTGATGAGAAACCTCATGCGATTGACAAAGGGCCTTTGTCAGCGACCAATCAGAGCACACGTTACGAGGCTCAGTTTGGCCGCCAAATTTTGAGGGTTGATACCTTCTATCAACCTCTTTTCGCTGATACCACCGACAAGGAACGACGTGTGTCTTTCGCTGACACGAACGCTGGAAACGACAGGGACTTGGAACAGCTCACGAAAGGGCCGGTGATGCGTATAATCAAACAAACAAACTAGCAAGACATTCCTACCTGGACAGATAAGTCACGCAAGCATTATCTTGCAAACAAACCATACTTTTGCACGACATTTTCTATTGTAACACATTTGTAAACACAAGTTACACATTGTTTCGTATATTGTATCTTACATGCCTTGCTGTTGATAAATGCATTTCGTTTATAAGCCTTGTTGTGTTCGTTACCTGCTATCCTTTACCTTATCCTGTCTTGATAACAGTTTATTTTATAGATATTAGCTAACCCCCGTACAACTCTGGTACTCTGAAGTCTATTACAAAGACTCCACGCCGGACTCAACTCTTGCAACTTCGCCAACTAAACATCTAACTAACTAGCTAAAGTAACTACGGTCTTTTGGAGACCATTAAACGAACTACTAGTAGCTATAACCGACATAACCTCAACGAAGATTGAAGTGAACATTCATTAACCCCCTTTGTTCTAACGTAAATATATGTACTGTTGTACATTTACCATGTATTAAACCCTTAATGTAGTAGATATGTCGTCGTATTCTTGTCTTTGAATTTCCCGCCTTCTTGTTACTATGGGCCATTTGTTCCTCGTAAATTATCTCCCTTACATCATAAGGGCCAATTTGATTTATAATTAAACTTCTTTAATATCAACTATTACAACTAAAAAAACGAACGTATTAATTGGACTCTGCAAATAACATCAAATTTGCAACTTATTTACCTCCCCCAGCTACCTTTCTTTTTTCTTGTGTGTTTTGTTATATTAAATTTGTAAAATATATTTTTGTCTTTTGCCTTATCTTTTCATTCAATGTCCGAACTTGAAAATTGCGGTATTTATCCTATGGGGTTGGAAGAGATTGGGGGGGGGGGTTAAGGTTTAAACGTAGCTGGATATTCTGGTTGCGTGTTCTTTGGGTTTTTGCTTTAAACCCCATCTCATTTGGCGGTTGAGCTGAAAGGAAAGAATTTAAGGAACGAAAAAGAAAGAGACTGAAACAGAAGGTGGTTTTGTGATTTAGGCTTTATTCCCGGTCATAGTCGCATGTGGCAAAGGAATATCTCCCTGACCAGTAGGAGCAACCCGACCCTGCTAAGGCCTAAATTAAAACGGCCGAGATATTCTTTTGGGTGGGGAGTCAGTCCTTTTTGTCGCACATGCGCGGGGGGTTCTTCCGGTGAAGGCCCGTGGGAGTTTGTTGTTTTTTAAAAAATTCTAATTTAATTTAATTTTTATTTAATTCCCACAATCCCATAACCCCCTTAAAATATTTCCCAATATACCCTAAATTCGGTATTTTACTTGTATATTGGAATTAGGAATTATTTCCCTAATATATTAGGATTTGGTAATTTACTAGTACTAGCAAATATATGCACCCTCCGGGTGCAAGTATTTAAGTTTTAATGTAATAAAATATTGTATTAAATTAGAAAGGCTAATGAAACTAAATAAGAATGCAGATAAAAAGATTTGAAACAGAGGGAGTATAATAAAAAATGGAACAACTGAAACTTACTCTTCCATCACTCTCGTCTTTCATTGTTATTTTTTCTAATTTAAGTATTTAGTTAAAATAGGAAGTAAAAAATAAAATGACAGTTATTTTTTCTTGTTACTGGATTTCATTTAAGATTCATTGAAGAGATTTTTGCTCATATTCATTAAGATAAAACCAAACAGTTAGAAATCAATAATACTAAGCACATATTTATTAAATTCGATTTTTTAATATTAATATGCAAATTAGCCTTCCCATTCACACTGTAAACCGCTATTTTGTTGTATATATAAATATAATTGCATGTTGTCAGTATGTAGACATAGTTAACAGTATTAATAATGTAAGACAATTTTATTAATAATTGAGGTTTAGATAAAAATAAAATCATGAAGAATGTGATGTCAATAACTAAGAGAATTGTGACTTGAGTAGAAATATAGTTTCGGTTACAGACAGAAAAACACACAATCTCCATTATAATAAGATATTGGAATTCGAAATTTATCCCCACATTTGAGAATTAATACCACTACAGTTTTTTTTTGTGTGTGTTAATTTTCAAAATATATGTTGTTATTATAACGCTAACAGATAGGAAATATGTTTATTTATACAGATTAATTTTCAAATAGATTTAAAAAAAATACTTTCCTAAAACTAAAAACCTGCTAAAAAAATTAGCAAAATCTGTTATTTTTAGAATTTTCTTGGATCATCGAAATATTCTTTTTCTTTTTTTTTTTAAAGACTTCTTTCTTTCTTTCTTTTCTTTTTCTTTTTTTTTTTTTTTTCAGAGTTCAAAATTTCACCAAGGTATTTATTAGAACCATATGTTTTCCTGACAGTTTCTTTTTTCTTTTTGGTTTTTGTTTTTTTGTTTGTTTTTTTTTTCATAGCCTTGGCTCTTTTGATTGCAATCTGGTCCTCTGTTGGCAGTGGTTTCTTTTTGCGGTGCCGTATGTGATAGGCAACTATTAACTGCAAAAGAACTCAAAATTGAGTCCTGTGCTAGATTTAAGGGTATTATGATTAGTTGGAAGGCTTAAATGGCCTTCCAGCGTGGGTACATATAAGTACAAGTAATATTCCAACAAAGAAGTTGTAGAATGATAACAGCTATTTCTCTGAATGTTTGAGATGAGGCTTGAAGATTAGTATTATCTGCGTTATTCGGACTATTGTCCCCATCTTCATTGTTATGGCTCCCGAATACGACAAGAAAGTTCCCGAGTTCAAAAAGAAGGTTCCCGAGTCCGACAAGAAATACCTGAAGAAGGCCGGAGGGTATATCGACCGAAACGTTGTACAAATAACAATGAAGATGGGGACAATAGTCCGAATAACGCAGATAATACTAATAACAGATATAGATTTTATTTAGTGATCACGTGGAGAAAATACATGACAATGTACACACAGGAGAATATGTAGTGAACACATATATGAGAAAAGATACTAGAGGTGTATAAAGAAAGTAGGACTTCGTCCTGTAGAAGTGATGGAGAGTCCAAAAGGAATGTCACTTACTTAGGCTGGGGGCGAAGCCCCCTATATAAAAGGCATAGAAGCAAATGTCTAACCAATATGTCATGTTGGCTGTCCCGGAGAAAAGAGAGTTCAAACTTCAAACTTCAAACCTGACTAAATACTCAGGACCCCCTAGCAGTAGAAACCTGAAACAAGGGAAGATAACTCTTCCAGACCAAACAGGGGCAGACAATCGCTACACCTGCATTTAAGTATTGCATTAATATTTAAACTTACCTTTGAAAAGTTCAACGATCATTCTGTTGCTGCCACTTAATTTAAAAGACAATTTGATGTACACAAGTCCTTACTTTCCGTACAAACAATTATTTCTATTTCATGGATGACTTTTGCTGGATTTTTCCAAGATTTATTTCCAAGTTATGAAAGTTGTTATCGTGCAAAAATTTTCGTTTGCCCCTCCCCCTAAAACCCCCCAAAACAAACAAACAAACAAAACACCGAAAATAATCGCAGCAATTAAACTAGGGAATCCAAAATTTCAGAATTGCGGGTCCAGATTTGGCCCAGAATGTTTTTAATTTGTTCCCAGATTATGCCTGATTTCAAAATGGTATGATATGTTGGGCTACAGCCTCGAGGAGTAAAGTTGAAAAAATCATGTAAAAAAATCACTGAAAATAATTGCAGTAATCAAAAATTGTGAATCCAAAATTTCAGAATTGCGGGTCCGGATTTGGCCCAGAATGTTTTTAATTTGTTCCCAGGGTCCGCCTAATTTCAAAATGGTATGATATGTTGGGCTACAGCCTCTAGGAGTAAAGTTGAAAAAATCATGTAAAAAAATTACTGAAAATAATTGCAGTAATCAAAAATTGTGAATCCAAAATTTCAGAATTGCGGGACCCTGAAAGAGGGAATTCGAAATTTCAGGATTGCGGGTTTGGATTTGGCCTGGAATGTTTGTAATTTACTCACATAGTCGGTCTGATTAAATATGGTATGATATGTTGAGATACGGTCTCTGTGAGTAAAGTTTTAAAAAATGTGACACACTGACACAATGACATTCGCATTTGTTATTATCATTATTAGAGATGGGTTCCCCATGAAAGAAGGACAAAAAATAAGGGATTTAGGTACTAATGCAGAATTTCGTGCAACAGATAATATCATTAGAATCACATTTTACGTATAAATAACATTAGATATCGGAAACTCCGATGTAGCCTAACCCTAATCCGAACCATATCCCTAACACTAACCCTAATCCTTACCCATACCCTAACCCTTATCCTAACCCTAACCCTAGCATCTCAAAAGTTTCGGTATTTCCGTTGAAATGTAATTAATACGTAAGTAAAAAAAAGAAAAAAAGCAAAGTCGTCGGGGTGGCCTAAAGTCGGTATCAACCAATCAGCGAGGGAGTCTATCCTCTTTTCACTAGCGCTAGACCAAGGAGATTATTTTAGCGTCTGAGGTGGAGCGCCACACATACCATCAGCTCCTTGCTTTACTGCACAGATCCCTGTGCTATTTTTACGCTGAGTTGGCGAGGGCCAGTATCGAACTAGGAACCTTGTGATTCGTAGCCGAATGCTCTACCGACTGAACTAACGTAATCTAATGATATTATATCCTGCGCGCTATCGTGCAATCGTACCGAGATCCCTTTATTTATTATTTTTTTATTTATTTATTTATTTTTTAAATTTTTTTTTTACAGCAAAAACGATTTTTTAGCGGTGCATTAAAAAGTTTTCATTTTGTTGTTGTCAATTCCGTAACACTTTTGGCGGCAGTCATCTCTGGGCTGCAGGTTCAATCCTGGCCAAGGGCGACAGTAACATAGAATAATCAACACAGCTTAACATTTGTACCCGCTCATGGTTAACGGAATGAGAACCGTCTATCTTCGTGGATTGAATATAGAGTTTGGTTCGAAGTTCCATGAAGGCTCCCGATTACGACATAAAGGCTCCCGAGTTCAACAAAAGGTTCCCAAGTTCGAAGAGAAGGTTACCGACTTTAATAACGTTCCTGGGTCCCACAAGAAATACCTGAAGAAGGCCGGAAGGCACATTGACCGAAACGTTGTGTAGATACCAATAAAGATGAGGACCATAATCCAAATAATACAACTTTCGACGATTTTTTCGAATATGTCGGTAAAATGGAAGGCTACTTTTATTTGTAAATTATAAGAATTTTGTAGCGTGTTTTTGTTTGTTTGTTTGTTTTTTCACGTATTTCTAAAAACAATATTTTTCTTTGAACTGATGTAATTTTGTGCAACATATTTTCAAAGATTTCCATATATTTAAAAATTATTACTAACGATAGTTCTTTTCCGTTCACGGATCACAAAACGGGCTGAAAAAGTTCTCCCTCTTTCTGACTTTCTAGTTTTAGTTCTTAACCGCCAACCGTATGGGATACCATAGTCTTTTACTTATTTACACACAGAAAATAACGATTTCTCGACGTCATGGATACGCATTTATCTCCCTTTAACTCTAGCCTTTCCTTTAGATAAAAAAAAAATTGACCGAGAAGAATTTGGTTAAAAAAAATTAGTTAAAAAATAGAAAAGAAATTTAATCTAAAAAGAATTACGTCAAAAATATTGGGTAAAAAAAAAAAAGAATTTAATAAAAAAAGAAAAGAAAAAAAAGAATTTAGTTTGTAGATAATAATACACTTAAAGTTCAACAAATGATTTATGAAAATGACTTGATTCGGCATTTAAAAAATTCGTCGGGGCGGCCTAATATCGGTATGAGCCATACATCGAGGGAGTCTATCCCCTTTTCACTAGCGCTAGACAAAAGAGATTATTTTTTGCGTCTGAGGTGGAGCGCCACACCTACCATCAGCTCCTTACTTTACCGCACAGATCATACGCTGAGTTGGCAAGGGCCGGTATTGAACTAGGAACCTTGTGGTTTCTAGCCGAACGCTCTACCGACTGAGTTAACCCCGGCCCTATAAACTCGGCATTAAATGATCCGAAAAAATAACCAACCAACTAAACATTAAAAAAAAAAAAATCAGTAAGTTTTGAAATAAAATAACTGATGCATTATAAAATTCATTCGTTGATAAATCAACACTGAAAATTTAATTAAAATCGGAACTCTTCGGGGTTGTTTGATCCTCGTCTGCTGTTCGATGATGATGAGCGGGTTTTGTCACCCATCCAAATACTGAACAGGGTTATTTCCTATAACTCCAACATAAACAAAGGGGAACCACTGTTGACAGATAAATTATTCATTCATTTATTGATCTACTAGAAAAAAAGATGGGTTTAGAGTTAGGGTTTAGGGTTAGTTTAATGGGAAAATAAATAAATTAAGATGGCCCAAAGATCGTCTGCTTGTGACAGATTTTTTGTTTTAAAAACAAATTAAAATTAATTAAATCTATTATTTAAGGTCAAACTTTTGTCTAGATCGATAAGTAGTAACATAATGACCATCATTAAAAAAAAAAAGAAAAAAAGAAAAATATCATTACATATACAATTTTTTTAAAAAACATTTAAAACGATTTTTTCGGTCAATTTCTATCGCTTTCGGTCTGAGACGCTGGTTTAAAATGGCTTAAAATAGCTTTTTTACAAATTTAATGTAACATTCGCGATTGCAAAAAAATTTACCAAAAGTCAGGTAATTATCTGATTGTAATGGAATTTTCAGAATTGATTTATCAATCAATGAATTTTATAATGCATCAGTTATTTTATTTCAAAACTTTAATTAAGTATTTTTGCTATGAAAAATGAATATATAAAATTCATTTAAAATATGAAAAGCCTGATGTTAAGTTTAAAATGTTACATTTTTAGATTCTAAAAATAAATATCTATTTAATGCAAACCTTATTTTAGGTGCAAAAAGTAATAAGTTTTGAAGAAAAACTGTATTAAATCAATTGAAATTTAACGTAGCCAAAAACAAGTTATGACTAAAGGCTTTATTTTATTCCATGAAAAATCAATTACATTGTAAACATTGTTTTTCGTTTATAATGTTCATTATTTCCGTAAGCTGAAAATTAAAAAAAAAATCATCATGAGTTTAAAAAAAAATGTTTCTTCTATCGAATGGACAAAAAAAAATTCAAGAAAATAAAAAACGAAAAACAAAACAAAAGTTTCATTGTGTTAAATCTGGCGGGTGGGGGTGTAAGCGAACTTAAACACACTCAATTATTTTGCTATTCACCAGGTGGGAGTAGTCTCCCTTATCTTACCGACATAGTCAGAAATATCGCTTATAATTTTTTTTGATAAATAAATCTCCATACAAGACATTTCATTTTTTTGGTGCGTGGGACTTCTGCGGGAAAGATTCGTTTATTCTGCAGGTGAATAAAGTGCCGGGTCGGTGTTACTGTTATTGTTTAACACAAAAGTCATTATTTTCAAGCGAGGATAACGGCCCTTTTCTAGGCTGACTTCTGATTTAGGTCGGAAAATTAAAACAGAAAGTTTTTGGTGGTCCCCAATGACAGTTTAACTACAGTATATGAATTAACATTTTGCGAATTAGGTTACGGTTTTAGGGAATTAAGGTTGTTTTTAATTACGTATTGCTTAAAAAAAATAAACAACAAAAAACCAAAATTACTATACATTTAATGATGAAAAATATATTTTTTTTAACTAAGTTTAATTGAAATTATACATTGCAATACTAACACAAACAACTATCTCAATAATAGATTCAATAATTAATTTCAATGGTTAATTAAATGTATAGTAATTTGGGTTTTTTGTTGTTTATTTTTTTTAAAGCAATACGTAATTAAAAACGACCTTAATCCCCTAAAACCGTAACCCAATTCGCAAAATGTTAATTCATATACTGTAGTTAAACTGTCATTGGGTACCACCAAAAAACTTTCCGTTTTAATTTTCCGACCTAAATCAGAAGTCAACCTTTTTCTGATAATCTGAACATTAGCTACACAAATGAGAGTAACCTGCCTTGTTTGTTTCACTCTGAGGAAGTTATAGGTTTTGGTTGGCCATTTTCATTTCACCGTAAATCTACAATGAAAATAGGAATTTGTTTTAATCACTACAACTGCGTGTTTTAACACGAAAATATCATAAAATGTGTTCTTAATTGTGCTTGCGCATTATTTGAAATGAACTTAATTGCTATTAAGGCTTCCTCAAAGTGAAATAAACAAGAGGAAGTTACTCTCGTTTATGTAGCTAATGTTTAGTTACCCCTTTTCTCTAGCAATTAGACTAGTAATTAAAAATCAAAAAAAAAAAAAAAAAAGAAAAGAAAAAGAAAAAAAAAAAAAAGAAAGAAAAAAGGAAGTTGTGATACTAGGTGTTACTAACTACTTTTTATTAAGTTTAAGAGAAAGAAAGTTTTGATTTCTCATATGGGTGCTAGAAGGCGGTGGCTGCAGGTCTACATGTCCTGTGAATGACGTTAAACCCTATCTGATGGTGAGGTTCCAGTTCTGGAGGTTTGGGGAATGTGGAGCACCCCTTCATCACCATTGCTCCCTGGTCCACTCTGACCCGGAGTGGTAGTACCTGTTAGGGTCCCATCTATGGGTTAAATAGAAAATGTATCTATAAAAAAATGTATTATCCATTAAGAATTGATTTATTTCAAAACTTTATCGACATTAGATGACCCACTGAGGTTGATATGCCGTAAAACAAAACCAAACCAAACCAAACCAAACCAAAAGTTTTGATTTCAAACCAGGCTGGTTGGCTGGTTGGTTGGTTGGTTGGTTGGTTGGTTGGGTTTTTAACGACATGTCAACCCACTGAGTCATTTTATGCCAAATACGTTTTGTTTTATTCATTCTTAATGGGTACTCATTTTTTTAAACTCAATTTTTTAAAGCATTTTAAAAACTCATTTTGCTCTATTAAACCCATATATAAGACCATAACAGGTAATACCACACCGGGGCAGAGTGGACCTGGGAGTAATGGCAATGAAGGGGTACTCCACTATCCCCAGAGCTCCTGAACTGGAACCTCACCATTTCAAACCAGAACAAACGTGCTTTCCCTGCAAAATATTCTATACAAAAGAAACTGTACAGAGACGTGCAACAAACGAAAACCCTCCATCAGGCATCTAGCATACTCTGAACGTCTCGCAGCCCTGGGAATGGATTCGCTGAAACTTCGGCGTCTGGCAACTGACCTGGTAAACGCTCATAAAGTCATTAATCATCTTAACAACAACAACCTTGAGCACCTTTTTGATCTCCATCTTTCCAACATACGCGGGCATGCCTACAAAGTCAGAAAACAGCACTGCTCACGTGACTTTCGGAAACATTTTTTCACGCTCAGAATTGCGGAGACATGGAATAAATTGCCCGTGTCTGTTGTAGGCTGCCGAAGCACTGAATCTTTCAAAGCCTCCATGCTTCCTGTAGTCAGCCGACACTATACCTGATGCCACTCTCCACATACATATGCACACACGCGCAAACATACATGCATATTACTACTGTAAACTGTTCATGTTCCTGTGGAGCATTAAATTATTAGTAATAATTTAATGCTCCATAGGTAGACCACGGGATAGCCTTTTAAATCCTTATTGTAAATTGAATTTACAATGGTGATATTTATCACGTAGTATCTTTGTGTAAAATGTTAACGAAAACAAAAACTATCGCAGTAGGTACCACCAAATTCGTGTCACGTGATCAGTTTAGGCATATTGAAGGAAGAAATGTAAACATTTTTTAAACTTTAAAAAAAATCTCGCACCCCCCCCCCAACAAAAACCCCGAACATAACGAGTTGTTACAAAGAAACAGTTAATTCAAAGATCAAACTATCTAATTGGGAAAAAATAAGTAAATCTGTCCGTTTTTTTTTAAACAACAGGGTCATTTCTTTATTGATATTTTTAGCAGAATTCTGTATTCATGGCTCTTTTACTAAAAAACGCCCGTATAGAAACTTATGAAAATCTTCTGATCTAATTATTCAAACTCTTATCTTTATAGAAAAAAAAAGTAAAAATCGTTTTTTGGGGGTTCAATTTTTTATATTTCATAAAATAAAATACGGGGAGGGTAGACCTCGTAAAATTTATATATAATAATATTATATATAAATTTTACGAGGTCTACTATATTGGGGGAAATTATAATAATATATATATATTTCCCCCAATATATTTTAGGAAAAACCTATTTCAAACATATTATCCTCAAAAGGTAAGTAATTATGGAAATTCTCGTGAAAATCGGACCATTAATTGATTTTTCATAGAATTCTAAATAAAGCCTCTTGTAACTTGTTTTAACTACGTTAAATTTCAATTGATTTAACGATGCGAAAATGTAAACATTGTTTTCGTTCATAATTTTCATTATTTCGCTGAAAAAAAAATATTTTAAATCGTCAGGAGTTTTCTTAATGTTTCTTCTTTTGAATGGACCAAAAATTTTCAAGATTATATTAACGTTTATGCAAGTTTCATTGTGTTAAATATACGAGGTGTTAAATTTCACAGGGCAAATTGGAGGTACTTATATTGCAGGTACCGAAGAGCTACCTTAGATTTTTCAGAATTACAGGTTGGAGGGGATGAAAAAGGGGGGATAACTCTAACTTCTGTAAAAAAAATTAAGGGAGGCAAAGGGAGAAAAAGAGATACAAAAAGAAAGAGAGAGAAAGAGGAATATCCTTACTACGTCAATATTTTCCAGATCTAAAAATATTGACCAATGGGGATCGAGAATCATTCGTGACGTCACAGACGTTGTGCATGCGCACCGCGAAGCTTCCAGTTGAGTCCCGCCATTTTGTTTGAAAGGGAGATGACGTTCGTGTGACTTTAATGGTAGTCGCCAATAACCAGGCCCCTTTTTTTCCCTTCTGTTATTATTTTTTTCAAAATCACGCAGTCTTACGGGCAGACACTTCTTGATAGCAAAAAGCTTTGAATCAGTAGTAAACCTGCCGATTTGATAAGAAAAAATAACAACAACAACTATATATATATAAAAAAGACAATTCGTTTTTTTGTTTGTTTATCATCTAAAATTCTTTCTTCAAGTCGGAGATGGACTTTAATCCAAACTTCCAGATTATTGCCAAACAATTTGTTGAACAATATTACCAATTGTTCGACCAACCTGCACCACTCCGGAGGAAATTGCAATGCATGTACCACGTAAGTTTAAACCCCAAGAAACAATCCTCGGCTTATTAAAAATGTTTATATATACTCACTCTTACAAGTGCTATTTTTTTTTGTGGTTGTGTATACAAAAAAAATCTTTCGTCTTTGTTTAAATAAATTTCTTCGTTATTTGTGTATTTTATTTTTCTTAATAGAAGAAATACGAAATTTTTAAAAAGGGTAATGGAAATACGTTTTATATTTACCTACAAATATTTTAAATTTGAAATAAAATGACTTGAAAGGGGTATATTTTTTTTTAAATTTAGGTATTGAAAATTATTAGAAAGTTAGTTTTTAAAATAATTAAGATAGGTTTTAATAAAATTGTGTCTATTCATTGTTTCAATTTTTTTTTTAAAGATCGAGGGTTAAAGACTTAAAAAACGATTTTAAGATTAATACAGAAAATGTATTTGTACTTTAAATCTAAGTAAATTTTAAGACATTAACCGTTATTTACTTAACTTCTTCATTTCAGATATATATAAGCATAAACGTGTGTATATATATATATATATATATATATATATATATCCGTGATAGTGTGTAGACAAGAGACACGTTAGGATGAACAGGTTTAAATCCCTTGAATAAACGATCTTTAAAAAATAGTCCCAACCCCCTAAAACTTTTCTTAAAAGAATAAATATTATATCTGAAAATAAATTTATATAAATGTTTTTCTTTTTACCTATTGCATTTTAATGTCAGATTTCCAGGTGTGTTGGTTGGGGGGAAGCTTAAATTAAATTAATTAAAACTAAAACAATTTCTACTTTTTTACGATTTCCTCACATTTTGCCCCCAAAACGAAAAGCTGGGATCTAATTTCCCTCGTTTCAAAGTGGGTAAAATAATTACTAGTTTTTAATAGTAAAATATTTTTTGTATATACGAAAAATGTTTTAAGTATTTCTAGTCAATACTGTTTTATATAATAATGATAATAATAAAACTTCAAAAAATCGTCTTAGAAGAAAATATCCTTAAATTATCAATGAATCATCCCAGTAATACCAACTGTAAAAATAAAGTATAGCACCCGTTACTAAAAACTTCTACAAGTCTCTATTTTTTAAAAACTGCTCACTATATTATTCATTGTCCTCAATTTTTTATTTTTTATTAAAGGAATCATTTTTATCACTAGTTTTATTTACAAAAAGAATATTTCTTATTTATATTGTAAATCTCTGAATTAAATTTTAAAATATCTTTTAAAAGATTATTAAAAAAACAAAAAACAAAACAGGTTTTAAAGGATTCGATTTTTATTTTTAACCCTCTGCTCATGCGTTGCAACAAAGGACAACCTTGCTCGTTTGTATGAGAGAACTTAAAATTTTAATTTGACGTAGTTAACGTGATTATTGTATTGATAGAGTAGACCTAATAATGCCAATGTGCTATGATAAAAGATGCTATTATTAAAGGACTGTCTTGTTCGCTAAAGAAATTCAATCAATAGGAGAGGGAGGGAATGTTTGACGTTGACGTGACCCACGTAAATGTCGTTGTGCCCTTACATAACATTGTCATGCCTTTTTTTAAATAAATGTGAGCGCCTTATTTCTATAACTCAGACCACGTGGATAGATTTTTTTTTTTAATGTCGCATTTATATAGACTTTTTTGGGACTTTTCCCCCTTCTATTTAAGACCGAGACTGACCGCTTAGATAAAGAGGCATTTTCTTCTGTTGATTCGATCATTTATTTATTTATTAAATTCTATTCGATTCTTAAAATATTGAAATCCTTCCCACCCACCTGTCGTTGTCTGATGGCTAAAAAGTCCCTCCATTCATTATTATAAAAAGGAAGGCCTTTATTTTCTACACATTGAATTAAAGTGTCCCCCCTCCTTTTAGGCAACTTAACGGACTGTCTTCTTTTGCTAGTCAGTTGTAAAGTAATAATGACCCACGTAGACGTCTACGTGTTAATTTTTCCTAACAATTAAGCACGTTTTACTAATGGTTTATTTTTCCAAGCATGTTTTTAATTTTATTAAATTTTATCGAATTGCCAAAAATTGCGCCAAATTTTATTTTTCATTTATTTTATTTTTTTCAGACTCGAAAAATTTCAGTTTCCTTGAATTTTTTAATTTTTATTCAATTATTTATTTATTTATTTATTTTTATTATTATAATTTTTATTTATATTTTCAAATAATAAAAAGTAGTCTCACTGGGTTTTTTTTCTAAAAAATGTTAAATTTTTAACAGCAAAAACTTCCAGAATACATTGAGTAGCCCCCCCCCCAAAAAATTGACGATATTGTCATGTATATATCTACTTTGTGTTATTGTTCGAATTTCTGTCGAAAAGATGTTAAAAATCTAAATGTTTTTCAATTGTCAATATTATATACACAAGTCAATAAGAGTTAGCTATTAAATAAAGTAGAAAAATATTCTAATTTTCAATTATTTAATTTTAGTGTTCATTTATAATGTATATCATTTTTCGAGTTCGTCTTAAATTTTTTTTTTATTTATCAAACCCAGAATTTTTAGAGTTTGCTTAATGGTTTTGTTTGATTAAACAAACACACACCTAGATATATTACTAAATATGAAAATTTACATAAATCCTGTTAATATATTTCTTTTCCTTAATCTAAAGTATTTTGTATAGCTTTGTTTTTATTGGAGATCAGTTTATTACTTTATTTTTACATTGTTGGCCATCCATAGCAACAAAATGTATCACTTGTGCACTCTTATGTTATGGTAAAAAAAAATTCGCCCTTAAATTCACGATATACCAATAAATTATTATTAAATAGGAATAGTTACTTTTATAAGAACTATAATTGTGTGTAAATTATTAGTAGTATTAGATAAGAATACTTGATACCATACAAGTATGTGCAAACATAAAAATAGTTATTACAACTAAACATTTAGAAATAAATGAATCGAATTTTGGCCTTAAATAACCTATAAGGAGTTGATGTGCCGTTAAATAGATCGATCAACCTTACTTTATTAATGGAAGGATTTACATTGTAAACAATACATAAAATCATGTAAACTTTACATTGTTTTCAGCAACAAAAAGGATATTTTTGTACTAAACTAATCAATTTTTTAATAACCTTCTACTACTACATATATGTTCTCATGCATATGAAATAAGGGAATAAAAAAGATTTAAATGAAAATTTGGCACAAATGCAGAATAGCGCGCAAGAGATAATACCATTAGAATCGCATTTTACGTATAAATAGCATTAGATTACGGAAACTTCCGAAGTAGTCCCAACCCTAAAACTTATCCTAACACTAATCCTAGCGTCTCAAAGGTTTCGGGTATTTCCGTGAAATTTAATGCTTTTTATACGTAATCTAATGTTGTTATCACTTGCGTGCTATTCTGCATTAGTACCGAACATTTTATTTATTTTTAGATATTTCTTGAAGGTTTCTTTTACTTCGTATTACACTCAAGTTTTGTTGTTTAATAAAATTTAATTTTTTTAAAAGTATACGGCTACCTTCAAGGCTTCTCGAAAAAATGGGGTTCAGGTAAATTTCTTTAGTGGGTGAAACTTCTCGAAAAATGGGGTTTCGGTAAATTTTTTAAGGCGAGAAAGATGGGAAAACAAACAAAACAATCTCTCTTCTAAAATCTACGATCGTAGTAGAACTCCGAGGTTTAATTTTCAAATTGGTTCTAGAAAGATCTATTGTTTTCAAAACAAACATTTTGGCTGGGTAAGAACAAAAGATCACACCACACCCACCACCAAAATTCTGTCTCTCGTTTTCTCGTTCTCGTTTTCTCTCTCGTTCTCTTTTTTTTTTCTCTTCTCTCTTTCTCTTTCTCTTTCTTTCTCTCTCTCTATAATAACTTTTTTCTTTCTTTTCTTTATTATATAGGAATCCAATTTATTTTGATTAGAATAAATGCAACATATAGGTAACTCTCTCGACAATTATAAACAGACCTTCCTTCCTGCAACTAGAAAATTCTTTTTTTTCCGGAGAAGAAAACAAAACAAAAACTTATATTTTCTAGTGACAAAAATAAATGTAATTTTCAATTCTCAAAGTAATGCTAAAATATATATTAAAAGCATATTTCCGATTCTGTATTGACGTATTTACTTAAATTTCTCTGCTTGAATAAAAAAAATAATAAAAAAGTTCTTTCTTTTACATAATGTATGTTTATTTTAGTATCCTAGTTCTAATAAATAAATCTTAAATAAAATATACGAAATGTTGGTGTCACTTTTTTTTTTTCTTTTCCAACTTTACTACTAGAAGCCATATCCTAAAATATACCATTTTGGAATCAGGCCGACTTCGTGAGCAAATTAAAAATATTCCGGACCCGAAATTTTGGATCCCCAGGATTTAACTGCTGTGATTGTTGGTTTTTTATATTTATCTATCTATTTATCATCATCATTATTATTTATTTTTTGTGACGTATTTTTTGTACGATAACAATTTTAATAACTTGGAAATAAGTTAAGAAATAATCGGTTCACTGCACCATCTTTTAAGTTAGTAAAAAAAATAGAAATATTAAAAAACTTAAAAACGTGGTGTCGTATTTCTAATCTCAATTCCCGCTTTTTCTATATCATTTTTTTCTGGTGATAAGAAAGGTTTATTTATATTCTCTTTACTTTTTTTTTCTCTAAAAATAAACCTAAAGAACAGTGATTATTTGTTCTGAGATTTTAGAATTTATTTCAAACCTCATAGTACCTTTAAAGATATCTGTGTCCCTCTCCAAGTATAACCGTATTTGACAGCATATAGGACGCACCCCATTTCCGCAGGTCAGATCAGGAAAAAGTTTTTAGTGCATTTAAGCATATATTGTTGAAAACAGTCTAGCTGTGCATTACACAAGCAGAAACATAGCTGTATAAAAGCAATTTGGCAGTACAGGCAAGCAATAAGCATACACAAGACATCTCAATAGCAGGAAATAATGATGATAAAATTAATAATAATAATAAAACTTCACCTACAATGTATAAGACGCAGGGCAAAATTTTGGAAAAAGTGCGTCCTATATGCCATCAAATACGGTAAATTAGTTAATTGTTTGATTTAAAATGTAAAATTATTGCCATATAAGTAAATTTATTTTAAAATTAACTTTTCTTTTTATACATTTATTTTTTTAAAAATTAGAGTGTCCCGTCATGATGTTACGATTTTATGGGCCATCCTTTAGACTTCAAGCAAGAGTGCTTGTCCAGCGGAAAAAAATCCTTTGGTTGTTCCTTGGTGCTCCTCAGTATTGCAAGACCCTTGTCAATGATTGCAAATGGACTTTTCTCAGTATCAGTGATTAAGTAGTCAACCAGCCACACATTATGGCTGTTGATTGGCAGAGGAATAAACTATGTGACCATGCCTAGTCTAGTCTATAAATTTAGGTGGTGTATTGTAGCACACGTCCAAAATATTCCAACAGGTTAGCAATAGCCCTGTCGACTGGGGATTTAGAATACACCAACTGCACAGAGGGGGTAAGACCCCCCACCAATAGGGCCACCAGTTGGCCATGGGTGGCAACCAGTGATGCTTAAGGATGGAATCTTGGTGGATAAGCATTCCATGACATGATGGGTGGTTTTTTAAGGCTTTATTCCAGACCTGCTCATGGCGCAACCAAGAGCCAGAACTGGAGGCCTATTCAAAATTTGGTAGGCAAAGAGTTAAATAATTTTAATCAAATTCAAACGGTTGTTGAAAGTAGGAATAAGATATAATTATTATTGGCATTTCAGTCTTGGAAGACTATAATATAGTTTTTGTGCCCCTGAAGATACAGCGCCTCTGTGACTGTGAAGTCTAATGTTCGAAAAACACTCTCGACCATAGATGTCGCATTTGAAGGCTGTCCCTGAAGATGTTGATGTGCCAGTGCTTTCTTCTGGACCTCTTAGCTTCATGGTGTTGTGTCAGGGTGACTTCTGACATGAACAGTCCTCTACGGAGAGCCTGCCGCCACTGAGGGCAGTACTGAGCCAAATTTTCATATTTCTTTCTTTTTAATATATTAGTTCATGTTTTATCCAATAATTTCTTTGATTCCATTTTCATATTTTGCTAGCATGAAAGGAAATCTCAAGAAGAAAATGAGTACTGATATATTGCAGACAAAACAATATCATAAGAACAAAATTATCAAAGCTAAAAATAGGTAAACTACAACAGAAATTCATATTGTAGACGTATGGAGACACAAATGAGATGAGAACCATTAATAGTCATATGTATGCTAAAACTAGCCCAAAGAATAAAAAGGCATGCTGAGCTTGGAAAGGTGATTCACGGGAATTGTGCTAAAACTAAATTTTGACCATACGGACCAAAAAATGGTAATGCCAAACAGAATCAATTCTATCAGAGGGCGAAGAGGATTGATAACTATCCCATACAAGAAGGACCTTGTATGATAACAAGAAAAGAGAATTCTCACTGGGTAGATTTTACAGTCCTTAGCAGATCACAGAGTGAAAGTGAAAGAACATAAAAAGATTAGACAATATCTGACTTACTGGAGAATAAAATTGCATATATGCCTAGTATTAATAGAACAATCCTTAGTCTAATGAAAAAAAAGAAGGCTTCAACCTAAAAAATAGATAAGAAGCTGCTGATATCCTGCAGAAACTATCCAGACTACACAGAATGATTTGCAAATATACTTCACAAGCTGTCACGCTTTCAGAGAAAAGGAATCAAAACCTGTATAAACTACTTAAGAAATTGCCAGTGTCACATTCTACTCATGTAGGGGGGGAATTGGTAAATAATATATAAGAGATTAGTTGTCATAAGAATCATGATTTCTCTGATAAAGTGAGAATTCTTCAGAGCTGTAGCCGTGTAAAGTGCTACTGTACAAGGCTGATGACTGAACAAAACATTAAAGAAAAAGATAAATGAACTATACAAATCCTGGAAGCAGCACTCCACATAAAAAGCAGCTAATATGGTGTACTTACTCCTATCACTCAAACATCACAAGTGTTTGCATATTTGAAAACCATCCGTTTTTTTTAGATGGTTGTGTAGAGCTGATTTGAATCAGGTTGGTTGAAATTCAAATTGTAGGCGGTTAGCTTATTGGGTCAATGAATAATTGACTAAGTTCTGCCGCTGGGAGAAACGGTGGTAATAAGCTTAGTTAGCTTAGTTAGTTAAGCCGGGACATTGTAATGGTAAGCATTGGCTGCCGCTTCACCCATGTGCGGTTAAGGAAATTTCTGTTTAAATAAACTGTGTCGTACAAAATAGCAAGCTTGATTTTCCCATGAAGAACTATGGATGCTTGGCAAATCGAGAGCTTTTAGAGAACCAAACAGTAATCAGTAGAAGAAATATGAGAGACTAAGATTCAGAACACAAACAAGAAAAAAGTAAGGTCCAAGATAGTTATTCAAGAAGTAAAATAAACATTTTAGATATTAGGACATCCGCAGATGCTCTCATAATCTAATTGGAAAACAAATCTCTATTCTCTCTAAGTATATATTCCCGCAGCAGAAAAATGGGTAATATAACAAAATAAAGAGACAAGACATGCTGGCACTGTGGAGAAGCAAGGATTGAACTCATAATGAGTTCTCCTGAATACTAACATGGTTACACATGTTGGCAACCAGAAAAATTACAATTAACCAAGCTCGTCACGTATTTCTGGATGCAGTGGAAAGCTTCAGACTGATAGCTGGTTTGGAGAGAGAGAGTTTAGTGATATTTCGTGCTGATTCACAGTGAAGACTGATCATGAGATTGAGGATTAAACATAGAAATCATACCATTATCGTTCATTTAATCAGATTATATTTAGTATATTAATGTATTGTATTTAATAGAAAATTGTAAATGTTTGTATAGATACAAGGCAACTTTGCAAGTTTAGATTTGACCCTTGTTAAAACAATTTGAGAGTTTTGGATGTTTATCAACTAAGATCAATGTGACTGACGAAATAATTATATATAGTTGTTATTTTTAGACAATAGAAATTTATAATTTCTTTAATAATAACTAATACAAATAGATTAATGGAGTGAATATGAGGTGACCAAAAATGACTGAATATTCATATGCTATTAGGAGAATTCATTGAACAAATTCAATAACCAACATGTTAATTAGAATGGTCTTAATCCACCTGTCATGACGACAATCCGTTTGCATTATATTGGTACATCAATATTCATTATATTAATTTAAATGCGTCGGTAATAGGAAGTTTTCATAATTATATAATAAGCTTGCTATCCTGTGTGATTATAATTGGAAAGCATTGAATTGCTTGAAGAACTATTTATAATGCTAAAATAATATGATATTAATTAATACATTTTACTGCATAATCAACACAATATGAACATCTTGTAAGTGTTGTATAATTGCCTCTAAACATTTATATGTATTTTATGTGCAGTTTTATTCACTAAAAGCAATAAAAAATATCAATGTTATTGTTTCCTTGTTTGTTAGTAACTGTTTTTAAAATAAAAGCCACAAAAAACACTAACACCATGAACAAAACACACAATGACTATATGAAACAAAATCAAGTCTGTGTGAATGATGCACATATTGTGTCATATTCTTAAAATTAATAGTATTTTATTTTAATTTACAGAAAATAAAGCATTCATAGTCATGAAAGTACAATTTCTTATGATAATTAAAGGTTAAAATAAATATGGATAGTTGATAGTTAATTATTTATAAATAGTATAAGAAAATGTTATAAGATACAATATTGAAAATCTTTAATAACCTTTGATAAATTCATGTTACTGCTTGGGCCAATAACATGCAGAGATTATAGAAATTGAAACTGTAAATTGAGAACTAAGTTAGATATTAAGCCAAATTCTTTCATTTGTTCTTGACAATAGTGCTTATGCTGCTACATGCTCCATAATCCACTGACAATATAGGTTTTGCTCATCACCCAGCTACTGGTTGTCCATTGTAGGTGTCACTAGAGAAATCAATATGAGTTGTCTTGCTTATTCAACATTGTCCAGCATGTTTGTTTAGCTGTGAAGCGAGTCAATTCCAGCCCCAGCGAAAGAAACGAGTCCTGGATATTGTGGCTGTGCGATTGGGGAGAGTGTGGCGAGTGACCAACGGAACTGAACTCGTCACATCTTTGTTTGAGTATGCTTGGGAAATTCACATGAGCATGGCAAGATAACGGATGTAAAGTTTGTGTGAGGATTGACGGCGGTGCTGAATGAATGTCGAACGTGCAATTTAGAGTAGAGCTCCGGATAATACCAGCAATGGGATATTTAAGGAACTGCATCTCAGATTGGGGGAGAAAGTTGCAGTATATTTTGGGCTGTCGAAACGAATGGAAATGAGATAGATATTTTGGGAATTTAGTGTAGTGTAGAAGACTGAAACTGCTGGGGCAGAGCAAAGCATTACGATGACTATGACTGTCTATACTGAAGGTCCCTGGTTCATTCCGGGTTTCAGCACTACTGAAACCTGAAGGAACAGTTTGCTATATGTATCTAACTTGGAATGATTTGTTTAATAGAGGGCGAAGTGGCGTACAGTGCCTTTTGTTGGTGCCTACGAAGGATATTTTTTTTTATTTTTTTTTTTTTGTTGTTGGCTGTTGTTTTACTCATGTAGGTGCTTTGATATTTGAGTTTCCTTCTCAGTAAAAAAACGAAAAAAAAAAGTTTTTTATGCCTTGGAGTTTCTAAAAGGTCCACTTTTTTGTATTAGCGTTGTCATAAATTAAGAAGCAATTTAGGGTTGCTCATGTATCAAGAGTCATTGTCAACTTATGACTGTGTTTTTGTCTATATTTTTGCTGATGATGAGGAGGTTGTTTCTTTCTGTTTCTCTTGGAGAATATATGCTTCATTTTAAATTAAATTCTATCCAATCATAAAAAGAATAAATACATAATTGAATTTTAATTTTAAATTAAAGTTGCTTGCTGCAAAAGTGTTGTTCTTTGATAACGTAGTTATTTATTCAAATAAAATGGTCAGTTATTTTGACCATTTACTTTCTGAGTCAAGATTATTTTTGATGTTATGACTTCTTTCTTAATTCAAAGAAATATTTAAATTAATTTTATTACGTGTTAATGAAATAATTTAATCTAATAAAAATACTTCAATATACTAATTAAGAAGTAGTTGCACTAAAGTAGATATTTGAATTTTTTCATGTTCTAATCCTTCTGAAATGTGTATTAATGATTTTCATTCCATTCAACAAGTGAAATTAGAATCTTAAATCATGCACTTTAGACATAAGTCTCCTTTCATTCTGAGTAAAGTTGCTGTAATCAAAAATGATATCTGGAGTCAGTGTGGAGTAATTTAACGCTAGAGGATGAGAGTAATTGTCAATGAATGTTATAAAGTGTTTCACAACAGAAATATGAGAGTGAAAAAAAAAGGTGTTGACGATAGTGGAGAGTAAGACATTCAAACATGAGTGTTGCATTGGTCATTATTGATAGCATGGTCTTTCATATTCAATTGAGCTTTAGAGTGAA
The DNA here is from genome assembly GCA_023376005.1 of Doryteuthis pealeii. Lineage (NCBI taxonomy): Eukaryota > Metazoa > Mollusca > Cephalopoda > Myopsida > Loliginidae > Doryteuthis > Doryteuthis pealeii. Next base: position 19,530,971 of record CM042176.1, on the reverse strand, counting down.
AATGAAGATGGGGATTTGGATTCAAAAGATTCTTTTATTTTGAAAAGCAGTGTCAATCTGATTGAATTTATCTACTGATTTCAAATTAGATTTGGCAGCATTTCTAAAAGCAATCAAAGAGTCAAGAAAATAGAAAAATACTTCAAAGACAATAGGAATACAAATTATGAGCAATGTAGAGTTAAGTGTAAGGAGAAATGGCCTGGGATAAGCGAGACAATTGGCAACACAGTTGGTACAGCTGCCGAAGTGGTACATGAGCGAGGTTGTATTTGTATAAAGGTTCAGGTGAACACAAAAAAATTTGAAAGGACAAAGATAAATCTAATTAGAACATAGAGGGAATTAATAATTGGCTAATTGAAGTGGCAGTTAAAATTTCTTTTTTAATTATAGAATTAATGAGAGGCTGTTGCCGCAAGGCTAGTACAAAGTTTTTTGGTGTAGAAAGGCAATTATAATCAATATCGACAGAATTAAAGTTTCAGATGGTTTCTTGAGTTGCAATATATATTTAAAAGTAACTGTGTGGGTTGTTTGGCATGTAAGATATTCAATGTTTAATTTCCTAGCTGTCTTTTGTGCTTTGTGCTAAGCAACAAGAAAGTTATGTTAGAAACATTATTCTAATATCTGATTTGTCCTTTTTTATGGACAGAAGAGTACATGAAAAAAGTTTAATATGTGATTAATTACAGTTTTTTTTCCAGATTAATTAATGCAGAGCTAATACTGAGTTCTACACTATACAAAGATACAACAAATTCATAGCTAAGTCGTTTGCATGTCATGCTAGGAAAGTACAAGTTAGAAATTCAATAAGAAATTTTTTGCAGGAGACAAAGTTAGTGGTCCAGGGTATAAACCCTCATATCTCTGGTCTTAAATCAGTTTTGAATGTCTTCTTTCTTTGCCTGATAGCGCCACATTAAAATTTATCCAGATTTTGTACTTAATATTTCAATTGAATATTTTTAGCCTTCAACAAATGCATCATCAGGTTTTCTTTCATTTTGAAACTTTAGCAACATTGTAAATAATATCATTTATTATTTTAAAATTAGGAGCTTACTTGTTTTAATAAACGCATGGTCTTGTTATTAAAATACATGCATCTTTCCTTTTATGGACTAGAATAGCCTCTTCTAGGTGGTTGTTCTATCCAGTTAGACTCAATAACGATAAGCAACACTAATTGGTCCAGTCCAAGATGAACTAAGATTCAAATGTAAATCGAAAGGAAATCGATTACTTTGATTGAGATTTACTCTATTCAACTTATTGATCCATGCACTGAAGGACCATAGTGTAAGAAAACACTGTAAACATTTAGCGATTCCTGTTTATTCATTTTAAGTTTTTTATATTTCACAATCTTTAAAGAGGTTACACCAACAGGGAGCAATGCATTTTCTTTTCATTCCTCCTCAGTCTTCCTTGAAAAAGGTTTTTACTTATTTTTTGATACAATGAACCAAACTGACACACGTGCAATAAAATTCTATGTCAATAAATAGTTAGTAATTAAGTTATTTGATTCAAACTAAAACTCAGGGTTTTTTCTAAGCTCACTCAAAAATCTCATATTTTGTTACTCATTTAAAGACTGTGTAAAAGTAAATAAATGTTCATTTAGATTCTCTTTAATGTTATGATATGGATTTATTCATTCAATGTTTTTATATTAAATTCAAATGCACATGTAGGTAATCCCATCATAGGTAGAATTTAATCCTGTTTACTCTCTAGATTCTAATGCTCAATATCTCTCTTTATGTTTTTTTGCTTTCAATTTAGTCAGTATGTGTTCAAGCTTGTCATCAAATCTGGTAAATTTCAGGCGATAGTAAATCACATAATTCATATAATTTTTCTTGAAATAGAGATTCTTCCCACATAATTGTATTAATAAAAGGAAAGCACAAACAATCTGAATTTCAGTTTAACTTCTTTTTCTCTATCTTGTTGTTTGATATGCATGTTTTTAGTCTAAAGAAGATTTTTACTGAAGGTAAAAGAATCAGACAAAAGTTATAGACATCTGTGAATCAGAATATACAGTAACAATGGAATAATACTTAGCACAAAGCTTTATTTCTTTTAAATGAAAATAAAAGTTTGTTATTATTCTATATGATGTAAAAAATGTGTTTGTATTGGTTAAGAAAATTTAGCCTTTTAACTAAGAAAGAAGTAAAAAAAAATAAAGTATTCAGTGATTTGATTAGTGTTCTTGTTTAGATAGAACAGAGCACTACTTACACACACATAATCTACACCCACCACTCTGCGCCAGAGCATTAAAAGATACCTGACCCTGAGTAAGCAATAAACTCAATAACTGCTGAGGCTACACAGTAAACTGAACATACATGCAAGCATTCTGTCACAATTTGCACTGATGCAAAGTCATTTGCCGCCAATGTGCCATGTGGGTGGCACTTTAGAGCACACAGAGAGTCATTTCGCATGGACATAGAGAGCATGTGGCTTGTGTAGGTGTGGTGATGGGTAAGGGTGTTCAGGCAGAAAGTAATTACTATTTGTAGCAAATGGGGAACAGATGCGAAAGAAACCTGTAACAAAATGGCAATCTTTTTAAGCATAATACAACCACGCTCCATCTGGGATTCCAACCAAATTTTTAAATAGACTATCGTCAGGCAGAAAAACTGTGACATGCAATTTGACTGATTCTCTGATGTTTAAACGACAGAAAGACTCGCAATTTTGAAGAGTTTCTGATGTGTTGACTTTGAGAACTATGCACATACTTAGATAAATTCAGTTGGCGATTTGAAGGCAGAGCAAAGAAAAGATATATAAATATTTTTGTAAGAAAGAATTTGTCGGTTGATAACATATCCTTTTATAACATATAAAATAGATTAGCACACTTAGTGGCAATAATTTATCACGTAGAAAAAGAAATGTGGACCTGCGGTTCAATTCTTCTGGAGCGCTGTGTTGAAATTCACGTTTACCTAATAATCTTTAGAAAAAAGCAGGATCTATCGTTCCGCCAAAAATGTATGAGTAAAAGTACTGGACTCTTTAGCCTTGTTTGCCTAACCAATCTAGAAGTAAACTTGGAATTCATATCACTTTAACTCTGGTTACGAAATTGAAATTGTGTCCTAGCCTGCCCATTGGTGGTAGAGGTTGGGTAAATACATCATGTAATATACATATTATATATTATATATATAGTATATTATATTATATTATATAGTATTATATATTTTTGTGTGTGTGTGTTATCTAATTTTTGTTATGAATTTTGATTGAAGCAGTGTTTTAATAAATTTTGGCTTGCTTCCCATAAGGAAAAACTGGTTTGAACTACTGATCAAACAAACAAGAAATTAGATTCTAGTTTAGAAAAAAAAAAAATAAAAAAAAGGTCAGTGAATAAGAAAGATTTTCAGTTACACTTTGAATAATTTAGCAAACGTTTTTTTGTGTTTTGTTAAAAATCGGTTTTATACATCATTAAGCAATAAAAATATAAAATATCTTTTTATTTAAAATCATTGTTATTACATTGTGATTATTTCTAAATTGTTGATGTGGTTGGCTTGTTTTACAACCATGGCAATCCTTGTTTGGATTTTCTAATGCCCAGTCAGTCGCTTTTTAAAGTATATATTGTTTGTAAGTAATAAAATAATAACAAATTCACTACAAACAACTCACACTTGAGTAACTATTTAAACATAAAATAATTTCACAAGTTACAATGTTAAAATTCTTATCACTATAATAAGTAAGTTATTCATCTAACATTAATAATTTTCAAAAAACAGATATGAGTGGACATTAGCAGGTACTTATGCATCTGTTTATGATGAGAACTGGGTTTAGCAATGAAGAGATATAGCCAGGTAGACAATGAGAAGATGATACACTCTAGACTGGAACCTAAACACTGATGCAGGTCGTGTATACCCAAGATATTCTTCAAATGGATAAACTGGTTTTTGGCAATGTCATGAATTGGTTTTTATATATAATAAATTCTTGTTTAGGGCTCATGTCATTTTGTTTGTTGTTTACAAAGGGAATAACAATCTTCGGAATAAATGGATTTAAGTATATGATTCGAGTTGAGTTATTTCATCTAATCATGTAAGAGAAAAAGAATGAAGTCAGTTTTATCCTACTTGTTTGAACTTGTAACATTAAAATTTTTTGCACGATTTCAACTACTTCATTCTTGATTCATATGCATATTGTTAAATGTAGTTTTGAAAATTAATTCTCTCTGTTAAATTAATGAAGGTATTAATCTCCTTATATAAGCAGTGCTCTAATCCTGGAAAATGTATCATCAATGTGTATGTTGTGTGCTATGGTCCAGTTGAAGATTTCCTTATATTCATTGTACGTAATCATGGAAAATCTACAATGCCATATCCAAGGTTTAAAAAAATGAAATTTAAAAAAGATTGGATACGATTTATGACACTTGAACATATATATTTTATTATATTGTATTATTTCTATAATTATGGTTGCATGATGAAACATGTGGTGTATAACTATATAATGTCAAATTTTCAAATGTGCTAATTCACAACTCTCAGGTGGGTTGCTGAATGAAGGATTGAGTGTTTGCAAATTCCTTGCAATTGCTTCTGTGTTAAGCTAATCTAAGTCTATTGATCAGTCTAATTTTTCATGGTGAAACATCTACAGCAATCAACACACACACCACACAATCCACAGCACACACAGAATCACAGATTATATATATATAAGGTTGTACTTATTCCTTTAAAGTATAGAGATGTTGATGACTTATGTTAAGGTCTACCTACGGCGAGAATGAAAAACTA